>CM052314.1:10827117-11031931 GCA_028455605.1 Lasioglossum malachurum | reverse complement strand
TCGTTGACGCGCTTCGTTACCGACGTACGAATTTCCGACGGACTTCCACCCTCGCAGCTCCATCCAGGCTCGTTGAAAACGCCCGCCGCGATAATAAACGAATATCAATACGAACGATATCCGGCAATTACCGCGACCATCGTGAACATAAAATATCGTTTCGCGCCACGGCGGAATTGCGTTACGCACTTCATTAATGTAATTGGCAATCGCTCGGTGATTATATTTAATCGGATCGATTGGATTTCGCGCGGCTCAACCCCTGACCCTGTTAGGTTCGGTTCACATCGGGGTTCGTTTCCGCTATTGTGTCGCTGCGCGAATTCTGATTTTAGGCGCGGTAACTCGCCATTCGGAATCGTTGTTACCCTTCAATAATCCCTCTCTTTTTTTTAAATCCTTCACGTATTCAATGAAATTTGACGAGTGAAGGAACTCCAATGACCGTGGATACCATTTCTTTACGATTAACACTTTCGTGTGATATCAAAACGGTTCCTAGGATGAATAGTAGATGCGTTGCTAATATTTGCGTAATATTTGTTGTTAATTTGAAACAATATTCTGCGTCAATGTGGTCCAAAGAAATTCTAATTTTTCGGGGTTCATGATCGTAGCCATAGAGAAAATCGTACGGCACCGAGTTGGATTGAAAATAATTCTTTTGTTTAATCGTTTCACAGTATTCATATATGAAGTAAGTATATTGTTACTTTTGTTACGTCAAGATTGTTTACTGCTGTCTGTCCTGCCACTATGATGATTTCGCGATGCTGCATGTAAAAAATAGAGATTGCGGTAGACAAAGTGGAAGCGTTTATGCAAATTTTACGTACCAATGTAAGAACGAGGTAAACAGAATTTTATTTCCTGTTGCAGATATGTTATCGCGATTGTATTCGGTTAAATATAGAATTAATCTCTGTTCAATCTTCTTCGCTGTGTTTCATTAACTGCAAGTCACTGCTAACGAATAAATTACAGTCCTTCAATTATGTTGTTAACAGACGTTCTCGAAAAATGTGCGTTACATCCGAAGAGCACAGTCTTCCTGTGATTGTATCCATCAGATGAATTGTAACTTGAACATATCAACTAATAACTTCATTCGCGAAGCTAGTAAATTGCATACAGAGTACATGTAAAACCCGGAAACCTCGACGCATTAATCCTCATTAGCGCAACTCATTGTTGGATCGTTAAATATCGGCTGTGTCAGAACCAGTGCGCCCGCCATTGTTGCCAAACACTTGTCACTTGCGTACCCGCCGCAATAACCTGGCAAACGTGTCTAATTGGTGAAACAGATATCATAAAGTTGCCAGCGGAGTAAGAATGAAACATGCGCGCAGCATGATCGAGAGAATTGAAAGCGGAAGTGTCGGCGCCGTGCGCGTTCAGATCACGATGCATGATACAGCGAACGCATGACCGCCGAACCTCGCCGAACTTCCGAACACACCGTGGAAATGTTACTAATTTGTTGGTTAATTAGTTAACGCAGCCGCGGCTGGAGAATTTCGATTCCACTTTGTTCACCCCGACACCCGATGAACCGATTGCAACCGTAGACCAGTTTTGCTGACGATCCTATCGAAACTAATTACAAAACTGGAAGATAAATAACCGGACTGAATTGTTAACAATACTTTCCAACGGACAAACGCGAGCGAACGGATCGATAAACAATAACGCCGAATCGGTGCGAACTACAAAATTCATTATAATTCCGCGCGCCCATATATGCATTTCGTTATCCGTTGTATTTATCGTGGACCAATTCGTTCAGGATTAAAGAAAAAGATAGTACGGTATGTTTTAAATTTTCCCCGTCAATATTCATGTTGAAATCGTTACGTATCTTTGCAGCGGAAAGTATTCGGTAATTATTATTAATACGGATAATTTGTTGTTAAACGTTTAGAATTGTGGACTTACGTACGCAGACGAGAGTAGGAGTTTCATTATTAAATACTGCGTCCTGTTATTGCTCTTACCTGAAACAAGAGAAATTGAAAATTAAATTAATAATTAAAAATGATGAAGCCAAGATAAATTTATTTAAGAATTAAAATTATGCTGCGAAATGCTATTAGGTTTTTGAAAGAGTGGCGCCGCTTTCATTTAAGGAATTCCCGCTATAATGGCGCGATGTACTCGATAAGCGATAAAAGGGGCAATTTCCATAATCGATCAGGAAACTGTCAAAACATTTCCACGGGCTCAATAATTGAGCCATTCAAAGCACACACACGGATTCCAGCCCCCTAAATTCAGGACTTCAAACGGCCACCGCCTACAATAAATTGTCGTCATCGTGCGTGAATGGTTGCACCTGCGTGCACCGGCTGCGACACGTCACGAGACACACGCGAACCCCCGTAGATCCCGGTAGCACGATGCATCCGCGATGACAGCGATGACAAACGACCTTGTTCTTCTTAAATAATTTACCGCTGTCGTATTCTTTTTTTTTTCTCTCCACGGACAGACGAAGGGTGAGCTTAGGGCACGTGAACTTAGAGGTGTTAACGCATCGCCAGCTACTCCGAATATCGTTGTCGGTATCGAGCGTGACGATTGTTGAGTTTCGGTGACAGCAGAATGGAGATCGATTCGTTCTGCGTTTCAGTAGACGGTTCAGCAACACTTACTACCTACTACTACCTATTCACGCTGAGCAACGTGTCCGTCTACTGATGGCCGCTTCCACTTAACGCGCTGAATTGTTCTGGCGTTGCTTTCGGCTTTAATTAATTAGTTAGACCAGAATTGGGTCACCCTTTATTTTTGGTAGTAGACCTGCCACTGGATTTCTTTAAATTATAGTGACGTCCATATGCGATAAACTTTATTATTCAAGCATATATTTGAATAAAAGTCCAGCGAGCAATAAATAATTCAACCATTAGCTTTACGCTGTGTTATTTGTATTTTTGACTCTAGACGTACTACTGAATTTGTTGAAATTACACACATAATCAAAATGTCTATTATGATTCATTAGTTCTATGCTATCCCACTTTTAATATTGGTACTAAACCATCCAGGGCAGTTATAGACATTATACCCTCTATGTAGCCTGATTGAATAAACATCCCTATCCAAGCAGAGTGTATAATAGAAGTCGTATGAAATCTAAATAAATTCACTGTTGCTATTTTCATGAGATAAACCGCACATCTCATTTTTATGTCTGAGTCTGTCTAATGGAAATATTCGTGGCAGCAAGAAGTTGGAGTTACTGACGAGTCCGGCAGAGTGTGAAGGAGTGCAGAAATAAATTTCTTTCATAAAGATCATTTTAAATGGCCAAGAGGGTAGTAGCGCTTTGGATTCAGGCAGAGGGGTTGCGACGGAAAATGGGGTGAACAGATTTAATGACTGTAGATTGTCCGTGAGAATCATTTATGCGGCCCCTCGGTCCTGCGATCACCGAAATTGGACTCCAGGGAGTGAAGAGGGTCCTGTGCGTGGACTAGCAGTGACAGATCGGCCGGATACGCAACTTCCTTGAGACACACGCGCCAATCACTCGTCCGTCGACGCAACGTTTCCAAGCAATTACCCGACGTTCCTGACGAGCCCCATCGTCGTCCCGTTCAATTTGTCATCGATCGATCTCGCAGAATTTCGGGCGCCGTCGCCGCTCGCCGGCGAAAATCGCGGAATCGATCGAAAATGGAACAAAAAAAAAAATGGGAAGAGAAAAATCGGAAAATGAAACGCACCGGACGAGACGCGACAATCGTGAATAATGAACGCGACTCTGTTTGCGTAATTTCCGACGCGTTTAAAATGAAATCATTTCGGTTCTGATTGGGCGAATTCGTTTCACCGGTTCGTACGTATGCAAATCGTTTAGAAGGTAATTCGATCAACTATCGCTGGATTCGTTATTGGTTTTAATTATCCTAAATTGCAACGAATTCAATTCCCATCGTTCATCAAATTTGAGGATTCGCTTGACCGACGATGAATAAATAATTCGAGAGCGTGGGGAAAGTTTTTACATGGTGGTTAATATTTGATCGCGGAATCGCGACGCTGCTCGCTTTAATAGTCCTCGCGTAAATTAATAAATGTCCCTTTTGAATGTAGCATCTTGCAGACCCTTCATATACGAATCTCCACACTATGGAACTAAATAGTTCTCATAACAGTTAAGTACAAGGCTAAAAATTGTGTAAAATGCTCTAGCATGACCTGTAAAATGTACACAAATTTTTAAATTTCTTTAACACAACAACAACTATGTAGATTCACTTGGTAAAAAACAAACGATTAAAGTGTATTATATCACTCATTGGCACATAAAACAATGCAAAAGTGCTATTAGAGTTCGAGGCATGTTTTATTAGAACTATTTTCGAGTATCCAACTCAAATACGTAATTAATAAATCACTGTGAATTGAATGCCATTATGTATTAAGAACACAGATATATACCGGGTGTTCATTTGAAAACTTTCTAGCTGAATATCTCGAAAAGTATGAAAGATATTAAAAAAGTGTAAAACCCAAATAAAAAACTGATACTGAAAATCCTTGGTTTTACACTTTTTTAACAGCTTTCATACTTCTTGAGATATTCGGCTGGAAATTTTTCAAATGAACACCCTGTATACTTGTACCATGTTTATCTCGAAGCTTGAAATATAATATAGTCATTACGCATTTTATTAAAAAACATTGATCTTGTATGAATGAAGGACAAGAAAATATCACGGAGAAGCTAATAGTAATGAATGAAAGATATTTCTAATCTGTTCCTGTTGCGCGCACCTGATGCAGAAAATTCGTATCTTGATGAAAAATATAGTCTACAAGTCAGTTAACGAACGTTGCAACAAATAATAAAAATGTGAAAAAGTGGCACGACCAAAAATCGAGAGGATTTCAGCAGGTGGACGGCATCGACCGATTAGGAACGCGAGCATTCGTTGAACGCGGAACAGCCGTCGCGTCGGCGAACGCGAATATGACAGACGCCATTAATCGTGCTGCTTTATGAGAGCGGGCCGCCGACGGGTGAAAGCCGCACAAAAGGCGAATTAATTCGGGAAATTTATTGCCTGGCAGCGTGGATACCGGTCACCGTCGAATCGACACCCGGCGTGTACACCAACGTCGGAGATCCGCGAAAGGACGGTGCCCCAAGGCCTTTGCCAAGAAACCTTTGATAGCCCAACAGCGGAGCGTGGCCTAAGCGGCGGACTGGCAAGAGTTGATTTATGATAATTACACGGTGGTGCCAACTGTTTGAAAAGTGTCCACCGTTCGCAATCAGCTGGGTCCCGATGGACACCCGTACACGACGCTTAATGATTCGCAGAACCTATGCCGGCCTCCAGGAAGAAACCGCCCCGGACGTCTTCTTCACTCTCTCTCTCACTCTCCCACTCTCCCTTTCTCTCTCTTTCTCCGTTTCTCTCCATTCGTTAGCCATTTGTTAACTTCACGCTATTAGCTCGCCTGTCGTCCCCTTCTCTCGACTTCCTACTCGCTAATCACCGGGGTGGCGATTGGTTACTAAATTTTCTATGGAGAGCGTTGAAACTTAGCTACTTCGCTTTTGCGAAATCCTTCGACTGCGATTCGGTAAGTCAGCTAAAACGTTTCTTCAATTTGTAATATATACGAGAAGACGAGTTTACATCACGCAATCAATTTTTAAATTGAAATTTGGTTATTACTATAAGAAGTTACTTTCTACAAGTAGTTCCTACTACAAGTTATACTATTTTTATGCAGATTAGATCTTTAAAAATGGCAAAGTATAAAAATGGACAAATAATACATTTTTCAGGTTGTTAGTAATTTGACCATCCACTGTAAAGTAGGCGAAATGAAAATTTCAAGGATAGTTCATGGAAAAATTCATGTTTCTTGCTTATGCTAAAAACTGTTATATTTCATTTTACATGGCGAATAGAGCAATCCACTTGCACAATATATTTTCTGGTTACAGTGATTAGAACTTCCTTTTCGTTTATAATTTCTTATAACAACAAGGAAGTTCATATTTATTGTATGCAAAATAAAATCTCGTTTCGATTTAAAGGAAATTAATAACAATATTTAGTAGATTGCGTTGAAAATATTCACCACGAGTCTGACTCGATGTTACAGTACAAGGGATTAAGGAGGGTTAAGAGAATTTCTGGCGAAGCAGCATAGTCTTTCACCTGGTCCAGTTTCGCAGCGGCAGGAGAGCGTGCATCGGAATATTCTCGGAGACCTTCCGAGAACCATCAGCAGCCGAGCGTTGCTCTGAACGACTGGTAATAGACAGTTTAACTACACCGTTACCGACCATCTTACGAGCGTGACCCCCTCGCCATCGACTCTCGATGTTCGTTCAACGGCGCACTGTTTCTGACGTTGACGATGCGTGTCACAGATTCATGGTTTACTCGAACGATCCACGGTTAATCGGACCCGTTGGTGAAACTGGTCATCTTCGCTAAATAATTGGTTCGCGCTTCTAATTCGCGTCGCGGACAATGGCACGATGAACGTGAATTACTATCGTCGCAAAAGTTCACAAACACAAACACCGCTATCGATCTAGTCGTCAGACATCATTATCGTGAATTTATGGCGTAACGCGTGGGTGGCAGTTCTTATTCACAGGTGACGGGACCTGAAACGAATGGCTAATTTGCTGCTTTGTGCTTCGTTGCTGTTTGTAAATGCGGGGACATTAATCCAATGGAATCTGTACAGTAGAACTTAGATGAACTTATTGTTAGCAGATGGTCGGATAATAGAACAAATATGACCATAATTCTCTTTCGAATTTGTATAGACATTCGTAGTCTGTTTATTACTAATAAGAATTTCACCTAACCAGCCAATAGTGTCAATTCAATCCGTTAGAAATAATGAAGCGTGGAGAAATTTCGATATATTCGGTTACTCTCCGGAAAATATTTGGTTCACCACACGTGTTCAGATAACGTAATACAATAAGAACAAGAATCAGGTAAAAGTGAGAAAGGACGAGAAGCAGATAACACACAAAAATAAACTGGTACATCGAAGGCGCACTGATTGAAGTCCGGATATCCGACACATTTTGTTTAAATAGCACCATTTATGACTCCTGTGTCTTTCAATGTTGAATTCGTTCATATGAAAAAATGTTTGAATCATGCTTCAGCAACCGAAAGCCTATTAATAACTTAGTAATATTCTTTTAGATAATAATCTCCGAAGAAGCTATTAGACTATGTTTGCTGAAGATGCCTTGTCAAAGTGTGAATAAATACCTACCCCTAACTATGGGGGTACATTGTTCCCTTCATTAATAAACCGCTCAACAACGAACCACAATACTCGAATACAAAGGCGAGGAGGTTATAACGCACGCTCGCGGGGAGTGCAAATACAATTGCAGAGGCAGTGAAAGTGTGAACAGCTAATTCCAAAAGATTTGTGTGCCAACAGCTCGCGTTTCGGTTAACGAATGCATCAGCAGTTCGAATTACACACGGTTTACGGTTCTTTCTCGATCGAGCCCGCGGGGCGAAGCGAGTTATTCGTTCGCACGTATCCAATCGTTTCCGGTTCGATCGAGCCGATTCCAGCCGAGCCTCCAATAAAACTTTCGCCGACTAGCTAGCGCACGCTAAGAAAATCGGGCTTCCTTCTTCGGGCTCCGTATAAAGGTGAGCAAACACAAGAAAAAACGTTAATCAACTAGTTCCATTTACGCTCCGAGGAAAATCGGCGTCGGGGCGCGCGCTTCGTCAAAGAATTTCAATTCAATTGGGACCGGGCAAACGGCTTTTTATTTCGTCTTCGCCGTTTGCACGTTCGAGAAGTGGGACGCTCCCTTTTCAACGGTTTCGGCTTGGAAAAAGACCGGCTGGGAAGAGAGTGCTCTCGTGACTTTAAGCAATCAATGCGATTTCCTCTGTTCTCCGGGAAATATGGAAGTCCTCGCGTCCTGTCGCGTCGCGTCGCTGGATTATTGATCGTGAACCTTTGATCCGATCGAGGATACGAGTCGGCCAATCCCACCAGTTTTCGGGCTGATTTGCGAATGGTAATGCTGCTTGGCAACAGCCTCGTTTGTCAATTCTATAGTTATAAGGTTTTCGTGGAATTCGCTCCAAGATTCGAGTTGCCGCGCCGGTCCCCCATTTTGTGAGAGCAGAGCGAGAGATCGATGGTGTTTATGTTCCAGATCGAAAGAAATCAGGACACATAAATATTACTCTGTTGGACTTGTATTATTTACGGATTAATAAGGCGTTACCAGTGATGGTTCTCTATTCCAGACAAGATGCGATGTACTGTGGCGAAATCGCAATTTTCCTTTTGGGAGCTTCTTCTATTAGATTCGAATAGAGTGTATACATATAATGATTTACAATCTCTGAACAGTACGTATAACGCTTTTTGTTGTCGAGTTACAGAAACCTTAATAGATTGAACTATAGTTTAGACAATGTTAGAGATCGTTTGTAGTATTTTACAAGTCTATAATTAGAACAAGCAAGACAACAACCGCCCACTCAGTTAATATTGATTATTAACCACGTTTCGTCATCCATTCCGACGCCAAACGAACCTTCGCATTCGCAACAGCCGGCTGGCATCTCAGTGGCTTCTTTCTTAGTACTGCGAATTCCTCGAAAGGTTTCTCGGCGTGTTCCCCATGTAATGCCTCATAACACGCTTGTTCCCGGTTGTTTCGTACGTTCCACAAATATATTTAATTCATTTCCATGCACGGAAGTTCGCATCCGAGGCGGCCAATCGGTGAGAGAGCGAGCACAACTTCGTAAATATACGATGGAAGTTCGGGGTCTGCCGAAAACGTAGAACTATCCGAGCGGGACGTTGCACGTTCCGGTTTTGTTCGGGCAGTGGCAAGAAAGAGAAGCCACACGTTCGCGGAAGTCGCGGAACGACCTTGCCACACGATATTGTCTCCAGAGACGGTAAAGAAACACGGAATATTAGCATAAGAGGCGACGCACCGGGGTTGTTCATCCGACGATCGTTCAGGGGGGGTCAGATGGGGGACCACAGAGAGGCGAAGACAGACGAAGAGAGATAGAAAGCATCTCTTAACAAGCGCAGAGGCCGCGTCCTCGGTTACGGCCGAGAAGATCGACCAGTTTTTGTGATAATCACTCAGGGAGAAGGGGGACAGACCCCCGGGGGCAAGAAACCGATCCGCTGCTCATCAACGACAGATTACGTACGAACCGGCCCCTGCGAGAGAACCCGGGGAACGAAGGGGGTTTTCGTCACACGGACGACGGACCCCAGGGGAGAAAAAGTTCGACCTTCACCCCGTGAAGGGCTCCTCGCAGCTGAGGAACTTCCTGGCTGTGTCTGGCAGATGGCGAAGAGTGATTGAACGGGTGAAAAATAAACGATTACCCGCGCCCGCCCGGGAATTAATCGTGGCTGTGCAACTGAAAAAATGTAATTAAATTTCTGACGGACGTCAGTGCTAGGAATGCATTTCTCCGTTTCCGTTGACACCGACGCGCTGGTTAGTTCGACCATTCTTTTTTCCAGAATTTTCTATTTTGCTTCTCGGTGTGTTTGATCCTCGTATGACCGGGACTTTTAACACTCACAAACTTGATATATATTTAATATTGATTCCCTGAACAAGAAAGAAGTAGTTTTTCCTTTTTGTTAACACTGAGACAATTCTAGATTGTGATTTTATAGAGATTTAAAAAATGTTTGCACACGAATTCACAACGAATTATGTTTTATTCGCAGTATTGTATTTATTACAACAAAAGAAATCGGACATTTCACAATATTCGAAAGGATCAAATAAATAAAGCTCCACTCTGAGGAACGAGCACATATTCGTTTTTATCAAATGAAACTGTGAGAAGTATTAACATTCATCCAGCGTGTCCACTTTCTCGCTGCTTTTTTGTAAAGCAGTGTATTCTATAGATCGTCTCGTCATTTATGGACAACCAGACCAGCTTACTTTTATTTTATTTGATCGTATTTAATCCCCTCATCCGCAATGAGTCTATAGATTTAACAATTCACTTTTCTGTTCATCTTATTTTGTACCAAGCAGTTATTCTATGAATTATACAAATGCTTGTACTGTGACTTCGATTGACTTTTATTTCTGTGCATCGGTAAATCAATGAACCTGCTGAGTAAATTTACACAAAAATAATTCTTTGCTTTCAACAACTATAAAACCAAAAAATTTGATTGGATTATTTTTCTGATTATTCTAGTGTCAATATATAAGGGAAATAATAACATTATGCACATGATCGTTAATTGAGAACCGAAGTTGCAAGACAAGAGGCCATATCAGTATTTTAAAAAATCTAAGTTTCATAAAAAAAATAGGATGAAACAAAATCTCGCTGAAAATTAATGAAATAAAATAACCATTGTATTTTTATCATTCCGAACTAGCATAAATTCTGTGACTAGAAGTACCTAGTAATGCAGAACATAGCAAAAAGTAATCGGCAGTAAATTAATGCTCGCATCGAATCAATCAGAGTAGTGAACGATTCCGCGGATTCCGGCGCATTAATTATCGATCGCGGAAGATCCAGGGCGTTTAACATGTTTGAAGCTCAATTAGGGAGCGTGCAGCAAAATAGCCGAGCGCAGAACTGAACTCCATCGTCCTGCATAAATGTGCAAATCGGAATGAAACTACTCCGGGTTCAGCACGAAAATCACTCGTCGGTGCGCTTGGGCGGCGTAATTTCGCGCGAGACCGACATTCCAGCGAAACTTTCCGCGTGTCGCTCATAATCCTACGGAACGTCCGCGTGTTCCAACGGCTTGCGTCTGTCCGTTGGTCCGTCCGTCGCGTCGGTCTGTTCTCGTAGCTCGCTTATCCGACGCGTTCTAGCGGGAACGAATTTTACATAAATTACGGTCGGGAACGCCGGAGACTTCAATGCCACTTCCCGATCGGGGAGCGTAATTCGAAGCCGCGAGAGGCCGCGACTTATGCTCCGTATCAGGAAACACCTTTCATTATTCAAATTAGCCAACTAATCCATTCCATTATCAGTGGTGGCGCGCGAGTGCCCAATCTGTGTCGAAGTGAGGCAAATGTCACCAAATATCGCCTACCAAATTTTAAATATCATTTTCGAGTAAGAGACATTTTTTACATTAAATCAGTTTCACACGAAAGAGGCATTCGTTGTGCTGAATGCACAGTAGGTTCAAACAATTAAAATGTACAAATTTTTAATTATGATTAACACTCGAACTACCGTAGGAGCCCGTCAAAATGACGAATTTCAGATTTTCGTGTAAAAGTTTTTCGTATACTTTATTCAAATACACGTTACCATAATAATCCTATGATATCTGTATAAATTCAATCCTGTTATTATTGTAAAGGAATATACATCAGTCTCAGTTCTCGGGCTCGTATATCGTCTCGTCTTGTACATCGTACATAGGTATGTGATTCGCAGCCAGAATTGTTGAGTACAGTAATCGCTCCTTCGTTGTCCTGAATCGTGGGCACGATCGTTGTCCAGTGCCTACCCACTCCACTGCCTGTCAACGAGAGGATTAGGCCTGCGTGGATCTGGTCGCCAGATGTCCCAGGCTTGTCCAGACCCGCGCAGAACGGAGAAAAATAGGAAAGGAATATGGCAAGGAAAAAAGGAGTTTTCCAAAGCCAGACAGTTGACTGCTTTAGACTGCGAATGCTTTTCTTTGTCATTTAACTAGCCGTTTCACTAAAGACGCAGTCAAAAATCAAAAATAGTGTCCGGGCACGGTCGTTGTCCGCTCAAACCCCCGGCCTTTGGACAACGAAGGAGCTTTTACTGTAGTGTTAAAATTGATATTGAAGTTGTGGACAAGACAGCAATTGTTTCGATTGATTTAATGAAGACTAAGAATATACGGTACGAATGATCGCAACATCCTAATATTATGGGTGGGCTAGGGGCTGTTGCGCTATCTCTGCGAGCGGACTCGCGCGCGCGGCTTATCGGAGCCCGTAAATTCGGTTTACGATCGACAAGGAGGATCAGGATTTCTAGATCGACAGTTATGACGGCGTGGCTCGGGCCTCGGCCTCCACGAGGGACCCGCGATGCGACGGCAAAGGGGCCCGGGACCGGAGACAAAGAGGGGGCCACGCGGACCGAGAAGAAAGGATGAGGCAGCCGAGAGCCGCCTTATCTTGATGCTGGACGAGACCGTCATAGGGAGTGAACAGTTCGGCCAAAGGCTCGCAAGCGTCTGGAGATCGAGCGTGCCGATACTGTGGCGAGTACACAACGATACCAGTTACACAATGAGCCCCGAACACCAATTACCGTCCAGAAAAAATGTTCCGCTCCGCGAGTGGTCCCGCGGACTCGCCACACGGTCTCAGTCTTTGCGCAACTTCTCCGACCCCGATCTCCTCCTCGTCTTCGTCTTCATCTTCGTCTTCGTCTTCATCTTCGTCTTCGTCTTTGTCTTCTCTGGCTGCGACCAACTGTAAATAATACCCGAATGGAAAGGCGGAGGCTGGACCCACCGCTCCGTGGCATAGGCGGCGATTTTTTCGGGAATCAACCGGTTTCGTGAAAGTATTTCGATATTTCAGAAAGGGGAAAGCTGCTACCTCGTTCCTGCTGCCGATGCTTCTTGCCGGCAGGGTCGTAATCCTTCTGCCGAGCTGCGACTCGATGGCTGATGAATTTCGAAAGACTCGAAATTATAGTGTACCTCCAAGAGAAGGCAACGCGCAAGGTATTCTTGAAAGCCACGATACCAAGTCACGTTTCGATGGTCAGGAAAGATCCGCGCGCAATTTCGAATCTAAATGTAGACTCGGCATTCGGTTTGCGGGCATCTCTCGCCTCTTCGCAGCGATATGGAAAATAAACGAGGTTTTATATTTTTCGATTGGGGTACTGTGTGCGAAATATATTTTCGGAGGTCGAGCCTGGCGCGATCCTCGAAAATGGTTGCTCCATATCCTCTCGTTGTTTTCGGTCCGTTTCGTTCTACGTTTTAATTTGACCCATTGTTTTTCATTCATATTCTCACGTTTTTACTTATTCCTTTTTTGAGAATGTTATTCTGGTATTGAAAAATCGAGTTGAACAAATGAATCTTGTAATATCAGATGAATCCCCAAACGTTTCAATTAGTAAAATCAACACCAATTGTAATTTCTTCATTTCGTGTGCTATCATGTTTCTTTATAAAGAAAAATATTTTCGCTTTCCAGCACAACGAGTTCGGTTAGGTATATTTTGCAAGTTTTGCAGTACGTGGCACCGAGAACAAGTGCATCTTCTATCGAGAAGCATTTGCAAATGAAATGAATATACAATGCCTATGTTATGTAAGTGGATTCATAAACATTCTTCTGCACTATTTCCAAACGCACCGCGGCGTTAAATTATGTTAAATATAGCAATACCGTTATATGTCGAAATGGAAGTTGAAGACACTGGTAAGAATAATGGAGGTTAATGTGGCCTGTCTCGTACACTCAATTATAATGAAACATAAGCTAATAAAACAGAGAAATGACGATAGCGCCGGACGCAGAGCACTTGATGAAGCACAAATTGCCTGAATCCTATGAATGAGAGGTTTGCACGCATGCTGCGTTTACAACATTCATTTAGACTGCGCAACTGCCAGCAAACGGTTTTGCGATACGAACGGCGGTCGCCGTGTCATTAGTCATGCAAATACGTAACGCGCTGTTTATTATGCAACAATAATTGCTAGAAAGGATTTCCTGCACACGAAGGAAATCACTGCGTCTGTTCTGCTTTTTCTGAATGGGAGTGGTCGCACTGTCGTGCTGCTTCTGCGATACCTGCTGCCTGAAACGAACGATCTTAACATACATATCTTGGGAAGTTGAACAATACTACGCGATTGTGACTGAAATTGCAATTGTAAACGGATTCTATTATCTGCAGATATTTACACGTGGATATGATGAAAAGTACATACTGATATAATACTGAAAATATTGAATAACACGAAATATAAGAATCAAAAGGCAAATCTATCCTCTAAATCGTAATTATTCATCAAGAAATATATCGATCACTGTAATGGAAATTTGCATGTTCGATTTTTTTCGAGGACCGAGTGCCATCAGTGCTCCCATTAAATTCTCAAAATATAAACGTGTCAATTTCCGGAACGGTGCCCAAGGGTTAATGAAATCCACAGAACCCAATAAAATTCAATTAACGACTCGAACGATGTCCAAACGACCAATCCCGAAAGCTAATTAACTATACGCCAGAATTCCCATTTCTAAAGTAACAGCGCCATCATGTACTTTCGTAATAAACATTCTTATGCGAACAACTGCATCGTTCGCGATTTTTCTCGCCGTGTGCCGTTTATCGCTGGGAAAACAGGGTCGTGCTCCGGGTCGGTTGGCAAAAATCAGTGGTGCAACCCTCCGGCGTTATTATCAGCTCGCCGGTGCGCCGGTTTATTGTCGTGGAATCGAGGCTGACCAATAGTTAGGGTCGGCCTAGTGTTTGCGGTCGGCGATAACGCGGGAAACGATCGGCCGATCGCGCGCGCCGGCCTATTGTTCCGCGGTGTGCAAGGAGCACAGAGACGGGCGAATCGAATTTTGCGGCGGCGCACGCAATCTAAACCTGGGCGCCGCGAGGACAAAGAATGGGAACGGAACAAAAACGCAATTATCGTCGGACAACGGATTAATTAGAGGAATCAAAAATCGCCGGACAAATCGGCGCGGCGGGCAGGTCGCGACGGGACACCACGGGCAACTGCGATGGCAGCAGCCGGTCGAGAGTCTCCGCGCGGCGAAATGCCATTGAACGCGGTGCCAAGCATTGAAATGATTGGGGACGAGCGGCGCAAACGGGATTTAAACGCGCGAAACCGGCCGCGAACTCCGCCGACCGAACAATAGCGGCGCCCTTCGTCCAATAATTAAACTGACGCGAGCTTTTGCACTCGTGGCAAGTGACGGAATCGCGTTAATTCGCCCGTGTACACAATACCCGCGGCCGGGGTTCGAATTACTCTCGACTTCCCTCGCCCGCCATCCGCGGGCCCCTAAACGCTGCCCATGCGGACACGTTAACTTGCCCCCTTCGTGCCCCGACACCCGTTCCTGACGAACGCATGAAACGACAACACAATTGCCTCCGTCGATGGCAATTAAGAATCGCGTGGTACCTTGCACTTGCTTCTAGAAAATACGGAAACACCCCGAAGAAAAAACTGTGGACTCGGTGACGTTAAGAATTACGTGCAGCAACGTTTTGTCGAAAATAGGGGAACAGCACAAAAGAAGATACCTCCGCGTTGTTTTGTAGAAAATACGGAGACGCCGCGCGCCGTGGAAGAAAGAAGTGAAGTGGGTGATGTTTTTGTTTCTGACAATGAACGAGTTTGAATCTGTAGATTTTAGATCAGGTAGATTTTTACCCGCGGTTGTGCTGCAAATTACCTCACAACACAAATTTCAACAGTTTGGAGTGATTGCGATAGGAAGCGCAGCTATGTTTATGAGAGGACGGCTTTGACTATCAATAGATGTCGACCCCACGACTAGACGCAAATGCTATCAGTGTGCAGTAATTCTAGTGGGGTGCACGGTTGCTGTGACTATCAATGTGCTGCTGCACACTTGTGTTATGTACTGTTATGACTGTCAATAGCTGCACTCCCCGTCTGTATGGAGCATGAAGTGTTTGTGGTGGGAGATAACTGTCGTGATTAGATCGTGGACTTTATGACAAAAGTGAGCCGATGATCAAGAAATAAATTCCTGTTCATTTCGCGTATCCCGAAATCGATGCACGAAACGTCCACTTTGCACGAACATCTGCAGACCAATCTGATTCGAATTTTCGGGATTGCTTCTGCTTTACAAGATTCTCCTCGGCTTTCAGTTAACACAAAATATTCGAAGTGTCGCAGACCGTGCATTAATTAAACGGCTCCTTCTTTGTCGTCTCAATCAGTAAATTCGGGACACACATTGCACGCAACAATTAAATTCACGCGAGATTGCCCATAGAGAAAAACCAAATTAAAAGTAGCGATAGCGGAGAAGCGTGTGAAAAAAAAAGCGAAAGAGAAAGAGAGAGAGGGAGAGAGATCGTAGAGCGTCCGCTTTTGAAGTTTTTTGCGTCGGATAGCGAGGACCAGGCCGTAATTTGATCGTCGGGCGCAAGGCGGGTTATGAATATACAAAACCGTCCTAGAATAGAGCGGGTTACCGGGTCCGATGGACAATAGAATTCGCCGCAGTTCGATAATTAAACTGCGGTCTTTCGTACTTACGAGTGGTAACAGAATCGCGTTAATCCGGCAGTTTCCCATCTGTGCACACACACGCCGCGCTAAAGTTATTCAAATTACTGGTCAATTTTAACCGTCGTCGTCTCGCAGAGAAGCGACCGATAAACCTGCGGCGTTATTGAATCTACTGAAATCGATCCCCGCGGACGATTTTCTGTGTACACGAACACTACACAGGTCATCGAACAATGACTTGGTGACTAAATCGAGTCAACACTTCTGCAAAACGCATAATTCGCTAATAACTGCGCTAGCGTTTCGGGAATATTTTGCTGCTCGCTGTTATAACACTGGAAGCTATTGACAGTGTCCCGGACAGTTCTGCATGCCTGTAAGTCACTTGTAATTCAAACTGAATGTACAAGTAACGTTTGGGTTTATTTAATCTGTGTGTTGATATGTACTATCTTATTGCGGTACTCGACAGGATAAAATGTATAAGGAACATTTTCTTGTGATGTACTTGTACAATTCTTTGTAATTTGATATGCATTATATCTAATTGCAGATTCTGAATTGACAAAAAAGGCTTTCAGCATTCAACAACAGCAGTTTGAATAAGCATTCAAACCGGCCCAAAGAATCCATTTTTACTTCGGGGTTGTTAAATTTTTCAAATCAAGTGACACTTAAAACGCAGGAAGATATTAATTTTATGATTTTTGGTCTTTGTGTTTTTAGAAGTCAATGAATAAACAAAAAGTTAACGAAACACTTCAGAATTCATTACACATCCATCTACCTCTCATCTGTTCGCAGACATTGCAACGAAAGTTGCATATATGAACAAGTTTTACGCACAACAAACAAAACGGTTACGAAAGAAAGCAATTAAAGAAGCAGCAGTAAACGACAGGCAATTCACGCGAGTAAACAGCAACATCGACCGATCGTTAAGGCGTTCGATCACGCTCGATCGATTCATGGTCTCAGTCGATTACCATATCCCGGAATTCTCGAGTCTGTGCAGCACGAGGTACCTCGCGTATCGTCAACGGGCGATCGACCCCGTCCACGATAAATTAATTAATAATGTCGGGCCTGATAACGTCTTAATTGCCGCGGTCCCTCGTAACGTTGAAGCTAAGGGCGGTAGCTAACGTCACTACGCAGAACGTTGTCCTCCCTGTAGCTCGTTTAATTAAATTAGCAATTAAAATACCGGCTCGTTCGCCGGTCACCGGGTTTCGTTGCTCTCGGCGCGCAGAGATCGTTCCCGCAGAGGAGCGCATCGGACCAAGAGCATACGTCGTGTCGCGCAAATGTCGGCCGCGAATTCGGTTTTAATCCCCGCACGAGACGATTCGATTTGTGCAGGGAATCGAATCGCGGCGCGTCGGTGCAGCGGCGTATGCACGCGGTCGCGTCCGGTTATCGTGTATCAATCCGACGATTTGCGATTAACGCGGCTTTCTCTGTTCGTCCCTATATCCGACTGCCAGCTTTCGCGAGCTACCGAGAGCCGCTTGTCCGGTTATTGTGAACGCCAGTGACGAGATCCCTTTGGGTCTGATCACTGGTTTCGTGTCGCACAAACGTCTGTGCAACCTCGACCAGTTTATCAGGTCGTTAAGTATGATACTTGACGAGTAAAACACAAATGTCAAACAAATTTGTCAAGTTTCATACTTAACGACCTGATATATCGCATGGTACAATCACGTTTCCATCCGGTTGCGCACTAATAGTATCTATGATAGTTGAAGGAAAACATTCTATTATTTATTCATCTGTCAACATTAACGTGTTCGCTATCAGCATTTATCTCGTTGCTGAACGTCATAATTAAAATTATTGACGTACCCCGTTCATTAAGTATTGAAACAATTTAGCAGAAGGAAGTCATGGAATGTGTGAACATTATGTTGTGTATTACGACTATTAAGTACATAAAATTAATATGACTATCTTCCAGTAAATTTCGAGATTGTGGACGTCATATACCCGTGACGGTGATCCCGTATTAAATATTTATCGCGTACGATTCACATTGAATACATTTTGTGAAAGTTTCGTTGGTTGCCTACTAAGTTCATGTGATTCTGACGTTAGTATTCATGATTCCAAATGCACGAACGGTTTTGGGAAGTCTAGGGAACCCTCTAGATGATTGTATAATATCACTACCAGAGAATACTTGATAAATATGACGAATGATTGAAATTGTTATCTCTATTGAAAAATCGTTTAAGCTCGGCAGTGACTCGCAGCGTTAATATCGGAAGAGTCAATTAACAGGGACTGTCCGAAGTTGGCCAGGGAGGGGGGATCGTTAAGAAGGATCTCAGGAAGGGTTGGAAGTCCGAGGATTGCGGGCAAAGTCCTGATCCGTCCCGTAAACAGGGACTAAGAAGTCGGTTCTCGGAGGTAAATCGCGCACGTTCGATCGGGTTGGTCGTGACTCGCGAGAAATCGTGGAGGCGTTACGGGGAAGCTATTCGGGGCCGTCGAGGCAAGTGGATCGAAGGCGTCGTAATGCACAAGGGGGCTCAAACCGCGGCAATGCCCATTGACAGCCCTCGACGTAGGAACAAGATCGAGAAGGTAGTCCACGTAACTCGAGCGTACCCATAACGAAAGCCGTGCTGGCAGGAGGGGGAGACGGAGGAGGATGAAGCGGCGGCGTACAGGAGGAGGGGGGTATGGGTATAGGAAGTCCTCAAGGTTAATCGCATCGCGGCGACGGAAAGCTATTGCCGTGGCGGAAAGTCGAGGAGGAAACGACATTGGATGAGGAGGGCCGAGGCCATTTATTCGATTCACGGTAGAGCGAATACGGACCTACGTCTAGACGTACAAACGGCCCCGTCTCTTCCTATCCCTTGTCTTCTCTCCTCTTTCTCCATTCACGTCAACTTTTCCTCTCTTTCTCTCTCCCTCCGCCTTTTTCCCTGACTCCTCTATCTACCGTTTTCTGTCTGATCGTGCGCCTCCTCATCTTCCCCACGATCGGCTCTACCGAATATATACCGGCTCGTCATTTGCCGCAGGACAGAACCAATGTGCATACAGAGGGGATCCGGTTTTGTACGTGTATAGGAACGTGTTCCGGATCAGCGAGACCGGGCCCGTGGACTTCCGCCTCGTCAAGATTGGATCGACGTTGAGTCTGGTCGGGGAATTATTATCCGATTTTTGGAGGACCCGGCCTTGTCACGCTCGACCTGTGTCCTCCGTGCACCGGTCCTCTCGATCTTCTATACATCCTTCTATTTCTCTATCGTCCTCCAGCTCTCTTTTTCTTTCTTCCTCTCCTTGGATCTCCCAATTCCGGCAACCTTTGTTACGCCAGGAAATCAATCTCGTTAGCCCCGATCGTTACCCTCTCTCAGCGTCGAGGATCTCTTTTGCGACAAACGGGCGCTCTATTTTCAAAATTCTCCACTGGATGTGGGATGCGCGTTTGGCTCCGGCTGAATAGCTCGGCCCATTGAACGACACTGGAGCCGAGGAGAGCAGACCCCCGACCAACGGAATTTCGAAGGAAATGTGTTTGTTATTGGCCCTTTGGGTAGTCGAGATGTCGTTAAGCCAGTCGATTCTTAACCATCGGAGGTTCCGCTCGCTGACGTACCCGTGGCTTCTCCCCTCACTCTTCTTCTTCTTCTTCTTCTTGTCCTCCTTCCTGGTATGCTGATTTCGGAAACTAATATTGACCGAGCTCGCTGGCATTCGCGAACGATAACCATGGACAAGCGTTTTCGAATATGCTGGCTTTATGTCGACGAAATCAGGTTGTGAGTATAAGGTGTCCAGGACTCGTGAAGATTAGGACACTGGTAAAGTGCTACTACTGCTGATGAAAAGTGAGGAATTGATTTCATAAGTGGTAACTGGAACCAATGATCCCGTGCAGTTCCGAATGCAGAAATGTCAGTTTCTCTCGACTCATTCGCTTAGAATTATCGCAATCTGGGCAGCACACGGACAAGCGCGTTAAATATTTGTTTTACTTCGTGTACCTGACACGCGTGTGACTCGCATGCGCGAGGAGTGGGTTCAAGTGTCTTTAACTCGTGAATTTGTTCGCCGCGCATTATTCCGGATTTCCAGGGAGCTCGGCTCGCTAATATTGAACAGCGTCTATACCAGAAACCAGGTATAAGGATTATCGCGATCCACGAGTGGCTGTCCTATATTGCAGCATCTTCCTCTATCCCAAAGATTGCTGCCGGCGCTGAGTCACTGAATCCCGACACTCCATATTCGAAATGTTAATCCTCCGAACGAAAACAGCTTGAAGAACTCGGCGAGCAGACGACAGAGGATCGATCCTCGAGAGCGGAGTCCTCGTTACACGGGAAAATTACGGTTCCAAGCGGAGCGGAACGATACACACGTACCTAGTTCAAACAAATAGGAGAGCGAGAGAGAAACTAAGAGACAGGAGAGAGAGAGAGAGAGAGAGAACTCTAGAGAAACAGGGAGAGCTGGAGGCTCGGTTCTGAGCCGCTTAACCGGCGCGTTTCCGATCGTTAAAGTCGCCATCTCCGTAACTCCCCTCCGAAAACAATCAAAGCCTCAAAGTGTACACGCCGCGGAACAAATATTTAGCAGGTCGCGTCGCGCGATCTCTCGCCCGTTTTACGCCCTTATATTTTTAGTCGGACCGAAGCGGGGGCGGAGGGGAAGAGGGGGAGGAGTGAAGGAGACCAAAGCCCATAGGGGGATGGTATGGGAACTTTGTCGCCGAGGATATGTCCCCTGGCTCTCTCTCTCTCTCTCTCTCTCTGGACAAAGGCGAGGCGTCTGTTTGCGGAGCATGTCCACGCAACTGGCCACAGACCGCGAACCACGCACCCGTGCACAGAGTGCCAGGCGCATACGCAACACCTGACCGCAACGTAAACGTCACGACGCCTAATTTACAGCAATTTTTACACGGGTTCCGCGCCGCGCCGGATCAGCGAAGCCCCACTTCCAGCAGGCTCGTAAATAAGGAAGAGGGAACCGGAGGGGTATTAAAGGGAACCAGGGGGGCAACAGAGGCAGACCGCGATTCGCACAAGCGGCCAGAGCGTTTCTCGCGCGTCGATATACAACCGAGATAGCCGGCCCCGACCGGCCAGGCTCGCTCGCTCGCTTCGCTTCTTCTTCTACCTTGCCCGGCTCCGAGAAGCCTTCCCACAGCGCGTAGTATCGGCCCAGGCCGCTTTTATCTCACCTCGCCGGTCTTAAGGATAACAATAACGCCGGCGAATCTGACGTGAATCCTGATACCCACCGCCGCGACCTGGTTATTCAATGCGAACCTGCATCGCCAACGTGTGGTCAGCGGATCGCGTGCAACTCCCTCTTGATGCCTCGGTAATGACGCGAACATCGCCAGATAACTGATTGCCGGGTGAATGTCGAGGATTCGGTACACCCCCGGCAACAAATTATTGATTAAGATTTGAGTCAGCAGGAATGCGATTACGGATTTCGATGCGGGAATTCGGTCTCTGATGGATTCATTGGGGGATCAGGTTGCGGAGTCTTTTGAAGAGTAGCAGCAAAATGCCACTTTATGTTACGAATTTATTTTTTCATATAATAGAATGTCCTTGCACAATTTAAAAAAACGAACGCATTTAAAAGATGTCAATCAATTAAATGTATAACAAATAGAAATTTTCTTGATTATGATTACAGAAATTAACAAATAGTATAGAACCGAAAAATGTGTCCAGTAGCGAGGAACGGCAAGCCAGCAGCCATTTACCGCGCGTTTAAAGTACCAGTAGCGAATATTTGATCAGTGCACGCCGCAGGAATGCGAATATCGCGAAATCCCGTAGCGCGTTTAAGAGACCCCGGAAAAATGACCCGTGGCGAGGATTCAATTTCAGCGAGGCTGTCCGACGACGAAGGCTCCTTAACGAAAATAAGGGAACGAAGGCATGCACCGGAGAGGCAAATCATGCGATCGTCAACCACAATTATCAATCTGGCGGAGGCCAAGGCGGCGATAAACTTGTACCCGGGGCGACTCGCTGCGTGTACGCAGCAAAAACAATCCGATCGTTATACACACGCGAGGCGCATCGCATTGCCGCCGTCGCGTTGGATCACATCGCTTCGCGTCGCTCCGCGTTGCGGAAATTTCTTCGAGACGATGCCGGATCGTCTGGTTTTTACCGTGCGACTGGGCCCAGGACAAGAAACGAAGAGCGGAGGGTCTCCAATTTACACGTACTTGCGAGCCCGTCGTAAAGCCCATGTAGTCACGGAACGAACGAATGCCCACGCATTGCGTGACACACCGTGGGACCACGCGGTGCACCGTGCGATCTCTCCACATTGCACATGATCACCGCACGGCAGTCTCACCTGGCTCCGAGAGATCTATAGACGACTCCCGTTCGATCTGCATACGCGTAACAGCGAAAAAGGATAGCCGACGGGCTGAATCTCACCAGCCCAGACTCTCCTATTTTTCATTTTGTGCGGCAAGTTTATGGCGGCTTTTAGAGCGGAAATTTATAATTCTTAACACCTTCGAGCGGGATAACGTGCTGTTATGGCGCCCGAAATTTATCGTCCAGGATACACCACCGAGATTTAGAGGAACTTCACGCTGTACTCGGCTGTTGTCGATGGAAATCAGCTCTGGTGAATTCTTTGCGTCCTAATCAGCATTCTTTCAAGCCGTTATGCTTATATTTTATTTAATCACCATTTCTTCCTCGGAAATAGTTGTACTGAACAACTTTCAAACAATTGTTTTCCTCAGAATATTATTTTCTAAATGCATTGAACGTTGTACATCTTCTAAACTACAACAAATCAATTGTTCATTCTCAATTGAACTCTCAAATGCATTCTTTTAGTCATAATATCGTTTTTCGAACGAATTATAAAAACATCATCTGAAAACATTAATGTAATTAGATCTAAATTTGAACATTGCATATTCAAATTGTGGGTAGTATTTTATTAGTAAGATTTACTAGAAACACGACTCGGTGCAGCAGCATCTCGATTTCGAAAATGTTTTCCAACAAAGGTGCGTTGTCTTGTCTCTCGGAATTTCGTGGGACCTCGATTATGATATTCTTTACAAAAAGAGTCGCAGAGAAATCTTTTCCGCAGCGCAAACTCAAGTTTCCCGCGTCAAAGAGAAATGTGTAACGTTTCTCGAATGGGAAGAAAAATGCTTTATGAATGCAGTCAAAGCTGCCGTAAGTTTATTCGTCGAGCACCGTAACGTCCCGCGTTCTTTGACTTTCTTGTGCTCTGTTTCCCTGAGAGTTAATGTACAGTTTGCATAGAGGCCGTATAATGCGATCGTAATTAAGATTTTAAGCCACGATCTACGACATATTACTGTTGCAGATCTAGGAGAGACCACTTTTCAAATTTCACTTCCCAGTTCAAGATTAATTCGATACTACACTAAACGTTTGGTATTTACTGAACATTTCATCATTTTGCAATCGTTAGGCTTTAAGGAAAATTATACTGCTGATGAAAATAAAAAAAGTATAGAACACGATGAGGGATATATTCGTTTCAATGTTAATTTGTTAATACTGTACGTAACCGCGCAATGATTTAAAAAATTAAACAAATGAGGGCATTTTAACAAATTATTCGATGACAAAAGCAATTGCATTCCAATAAAAACAAGCTAAGGACTAGTCAGGACTATAGGCATTAAAAATAAGAATCCCTAAAACCCAATCCCAAATTAAACAGACCAAAAGTCTGGAGAGATTTGTGTCTGGCCAATAGCCCAATTCTACTTACCGCAATCTTATCGTTTTTCAACCGAATCTGACTTTAAAATTCTACAACATCGAAACTAAGAAGCCTTTGTAACATCAATACAAAATCGTACGAAACGGAAGTCTTCAGGTACCCATTTCGTAGCAATCCCATCGCTTTTCGGCGAAACTTGGTGGATCTTGAAATTTTCGAAATAATTACAGCAGCCACTCAGCTTCCAGGTGATCCCAAAACAAAAGCAATTCGCGGCTAGCTCTACGAGTGGAATGGCAACGCGGGGATGATTCTCTCATGAACGGGGCTCCATTTCATTAGAGCTGCGCGGAGATAGTGGATCGGTATCCCATTGCGGCAGGGAGGTGAGCTCTCGCGTCTGAAATGCTTGGTTGCGTTTAATACGGCGCGTTGCCCCGGCCTGTGCTCCTCTGATCTCGAAATTCAATCAGATGTCTCGTCTTCAGCCGAGTCCTCGTTTCTTCAGCGTCCGCGTGCATGGTTATTCCCGTCGCGCGTCAACGTCGCGCAGAGGCCGGGTCATCGTCAGATAGTCAGCGTAGGCCGTTAAAGGATCCGCGCTGTTAATGGTTT
This sequence comes from Lasioglossum malachurum, assembly GCA_028455605.1. Classification (NCBI taxonomy): domain Eukaryota; kingdom Metazoa; phylum Arthropoda; class Insecta; order Hymenoptera; family Halictidae; genus Lasioglossum; species Lasioglossum malachurum. Next base: position 11,007,316 of record CM052314.1, on the reverse strand, counting down.
GCCCCGGAGCGGGCAGACATTGTGTCCATCAAGCGAGGCCTGCCGCCGTTTCTCCTCTCCTCTTCTGAACGAGACGAGGAGGGACGGAGGTCGCGGCGGACGATAAAGGGAGGACAGAAAAGGGCTCATTGAAGAGTTAGCCCCGGTAGGAGATGACCGTTGAAAAGGCTGGCGCAGCTACGCTTTGACGAAAGGCGTTTTGTTGCCGGAATCGCAGCCGTGACAGACGGAAGAGCGAACACCGGGAACCGGGCACGATGCAATTACTGAACCAGGACGGGAGAGACCGAGACAGACGGAGACGGGGAGAGAAAGCAGGAGAGAATCGTCGCTCGTACGGACACCGTTGCAACGGTTGCCAGTTAGACTGCGGAAGTAAGCAGGATGAGGTCCTGGTAATCGACGAGCTTTTGCCTCACCCTATCCACCCTGTCGTCCTCTATCCTCCATCACTATCTCCCAGTCTGTGTTTCCCTCATTCTCTCTCTCCCTCTCTCTTTCTTTCTCACTCTGTAGCGCCTCTCTCCAGCCTCTTCAACGACTTTGTTTCTTTCCCACGGAATTACACGGCCTGTCAGCCGATAATTGTTTCGGAGGATTATTGGAGTATCTTGGCGGGGGCGTTCGCTTTCGAGATAACGAGGTTGACAGCGTAATTTGCGCGAGGTGGACTGCGTCTCGTGTTTCGCGCTGACGAACTGCGAGGAAATTACGGGGACATTTTTGCAACGCAACGCGACCCGTCTGACGAGCAGGTGTCGCCGAGTTTTCACGCCGCTCCGGGTCGTTTTCACGCCCACCGTCAACCAGCGAACCTAAAAAGGCTCGGGGAATCGGCCCTTCGCTCGGCTGTTTGATACGTTCGCGCTTGGGGAATCGACGGCTCGATTTATTTCGATGCCGCGGAAATTGTAGGATGTGCTGGCCTTCTTCGAAATGTTCTATACCTCCACAGATTCCTGGGGACTATAATTCTTCGTAGGTCTCGCTCTTTTACATATTTCGAGGACGATAAAAGGGAAGATTTGGTGACGCATGATCTTGTAGAAAATACCAAGAATGCCAAGTATCTTTTAGATAGTAAAGAAACGTTTACGCCAGGTCTTAGGAGATTCACCAAACTTGAAAATATAATCTTGAACTTTTATAGTTTACATAAATATAGGCACAAGTCAAAATTTCACACTCCATTTAACCCACTTCGAAACTGTTGGATATACAAGAGCAGTACACTGTATACACAAATAATTTACTGTAAATTATGTGTGCAAGTTGTAGAGCACAATGTATCATCCAATTAATGTGATGCAATGAATGAAAACAGACATAACGAACGCTTTATAAAAAGAGCAGATAGAAAATATAATCTTCGTGATGTGTGCTCTCGGACCAGTCACATTTACGAGCGGAAAGCTACAAACAGAAACGAATGTCACTAATTTTAGAGTTCAGACATTGAAATTTTAGAAACAGAGTTGAAACGAACGTGGTAACTCTAAGGCAGTGGTTCTTAACCTTTTTAAAATCAGGGAACATTTTAATTATGTATATGAAAAATTTGCGGAGCACGAAAATTAATGTTCCGAAAAACAAACAGAAACATCCCGCGCGTAGAAATAAATATATGATTAAATACATTTAATATATTTCGCGGAATTTCGCGGAACACTTGCAAAAAGCTCGCGGAACGCCGGTTAAGAACCAGTGCCCTAAGGTGTCGTCGTATAGTTTTATTTCTGCTTTTGAGCCATCGTGACGCGAGCGTGATAAATCGCTTACGTTGTAATCGGCTGTCAAAAGTTCTACAATGCAACAAAGTCAAATGAGGCCTCATCGATGGATGACTTACGAGTCTCACCAAAGGAGGAAAGAGAGAAGAAGAAGAAGAAGAAGAAGAAGAAGAAGAAGATGACAACGAGAATGAAAACGTTTCGTCGTCGAAGGAGCTGCCATTTATCGTGTCCGATCGGTGTTTGGCAAACGAAGCTCGTGGGACGTAAAATAGAGGTGATTACCTACACGCCGCCGGCTGTAATTGTATTCCGGTGCATAATGCATCGAATGTAAATACCGCCATTCTTCCTTCCTCCTTCGCTATGTGTTTCTCACTTTTATTTTCAGTTTTCTATCAAGGTTTCGAATCGTAGGATGAGTTTCGGAGTATTCCGAGTAGTCGGAGCACATTCATCGAAACAGTCTTCGACACAACTTTAGCCATCATAAAATTGACCATCCTGCTTCGCAAACATCCTCACGCTTGTTATCTGATATGTTTCTGCTTTATCTTCCCCGGATCCGCTCGTTGTGCACACTCGGTTCGTTTGCACGTTCTATTTGAACGTGATTTTCCCGCGTGCCGCGTCTCGCATCAATCCGCATTCTCCCTGATTAAAAAAGTTTAACAGCCCCCCCCCAACCCACCTCCCGTAAAAACAAACGACCGCTGAATTTATGCAGTGCGTGACCGACCGGCGTGCACTCGAACGAAACGATTGACTTCCGCAGGATATCCCGTGATCGAATATAAATAAACGAATATCCGCTGTAAATCGAGCACACCTATCGAGTGGATCGCGAAGGAAACCCAAACAGCGGGCTATTCAATCCGGCATTCAAACACGAAATACTGTAAAGACATTTCCTACAAGGTTTCGATGATCATGGTTGAAACGCAGCGAGCGTGTTAGATTTTACTGCAACTTCATATTTTTAACAACCTGCTAAGCAGTTTTACTAGGCGAAAAATATTGAAAATTTATTCTACTGGTTTCTGATCTCGTCTTTTATTAGCTTCTATTCTGAATGCATAAGATCCACAGTCTAATGATGATCACTATCGTTATCGTTTTCAAAGATACGAAACAATATATAGTCGCCAATTCTCTATAGGTTTTTATACTTGACAATTGTCTGTTAGAAACAATACATAGATGGGTTAATGCCTTGACAAGTACATGTGCATCCAGATGAAAAATTTGAATCCTGTCAGTCAGTACTGTATTCTTTATCGCGCTGAACTCTGCCTTTGTCTTCCAGCGATTCCCTCGGTAGCTGCATGAGATCCGCAGTCTAATGACAGCCGTCACCGTTGACATTCTGATGGCAGCCATTAGACGCCCACGTTCCCCTTAACCTTACCAACGAACCACGAAAGTAGATTAAAGCAGACTCCGGGACGCCTCGACGACTACTGTGAATCGGATCGGGAACGACGTAGAACGTTCGAATGCAGATTGCATTGGCTACTTATCCTGGATATTTAACGTAAACACACGTGGTAACGGGCGAGGGACAATGGGTTTTGAATTCCGTAATAATGGCTCCGCGTTGATGGTCGTCACAATGCCGGTTGCATTGAAGAAACTGCGTGAGCGAACTCCAAGTAACATGGAACTGTTTACATTTAACCCCGGTCCCCGATACCGCCGTGCAGTTTCTATGACAGTATCTCGGTTAATTGTTCGGCAAAGGCGTTGTCGGCTCGTCCATGAATCCCCGTGGACTGTGATGGTGAGGTTTACTGTGCGGTGTACGCTCGCAACGTTAAGTCACCGTCGTCGCTCACATTTGCTCGCAGGAAATTGCCGTGCCGTCGGATTACTGGCTCGAGCATTCCGATCGAGCAAATCGAAGGACGAATAATGTTAATTCAAATAATTGTGCAGAGATTTCCTGCGAAAACGTATGAATTTCATAAAATTTCCTCACGTCTCTTATTCAAATGATGGAAATGCTCAGAGATCTAAGAGTTTCGTTGAAACGAGGATACAAATCAATGATATGTACTAGGAAGTATCATACATCAATGGTCAGACCATCTAAGATTCACTGTACTTACATTATTCTGCTGTGTATTTACGTCTTTACAACTTCTGCACCTTTTTTATTCACAGAAATATACATTAATTGAACTCTTGCTGATCAGAAAATTAGAAAGAGGGCCAAGTAAAAAGCTGTGTCAGTGGTCAGACCATATCAGATTGGCAGATTTATAGATAGTAACCTCTGACTGTCGCGTACATAAATTTTTAAAATTCTTACGAAACGGTTAATAAAATGAACAGTAAACGACAAATGAGGGAACAACTCATCTGACAAAGGAGGGAGAAAAGTCAATGACCCGAGTCGCAGATCAACTAATCCACTATTTACAAATCTAATTATTACTAACATTATCCTGCTGACTATTTAAAATTGTTCAGATTAATACACTGAACCAGTAATAAAATGAACATTAATCAACAAATGCGAGAAACGTACACCAATGATCAGACCAATTTTCTTTGTAGAAGTTCCATAATTATTAGAACAGTACCCGTGACATGGCACAAACAGCTACACGCACTTAATAACGCGAAACGAGAGAGAGCAAACAGGAAGCAGCATCGCTCAACAGGGTGCAAACGCGAAAACAATTAGCTGCAATTAATAAGTAATGAAAGTAACCTTTCCGCGGGCAGTTTCGGACTTTCAAACAGGTCCGAAGAAAAAGGAATCCGTAAACTCCGGGATAAAGCTTAATTTGATATCGCTTTTTCGCCGGACACAATTAAGCACAGCTCGCCCGTGGATATGAGCGTTTTTCACGGGGCCATTTAAGGAATTAAGGCGCAGAACCGCTCTCCTCGCTTGCAAGGAACAAATACTCGACTTCGGTGGAAAGGGTTCGCGAGGGTGGAGAGGGCGCAGACGAAACAGGAAGCTCGTTAAACAGATAAACTTCGCGATCTCCTTGAACCCTGCAATCAAGCCGGCGCGGCGCGGCGAACAGATATAACTCGAGCACCGATATAGACCATAAATTCGACCATAATACGTAAATACCAGTCGACAATAGTTTTCGAGTACGAAGAAAGTCGAGTCACTGGGTTATCGCTTCGGGATCATCGCGAGATTATGTTCCCGGGACGTGCCTGTTTCCCTCCTCTAATCCGTTTGTTATTTTCCTTTATTATTCCGGTTATTATTCCGGTGCTTGAACAGCTTCCGAGGACACCCGGATCAAATTTGCGACTATGTGATCCTATTAGCGTGAGCAATTATAATGATATTACAGAACGCTGCCTTTAATTTCTCGGCGTCAGTGGTTTGTGGTCTCGACGATCAACCCGTTTCACAAGTTAGAATTTTAGAGACACGTAACACGATGACGACATTCCTTAATTAGAAAAATGGATGATCATTAAAGCTATCGTAAAGATCGAGCAACGACGGTTTTATCGAGATTATTGTCCTATCGACGAGTTAAGATTCGCCGTTTATTTGTTCCCGAGCAATTTCAATCAAGTTCCAAGTTTCTTTCCACTCTGCAACGGCTGTTCTTCATGGTGCTTCGTTTATTGCATCAAACGATTCTCCTTCCTTCGCCTTTATACTTCTCTCTTACTTAGAGCGTCCGCGTTCCTGATCGGCGCGAGCACGGTTGTGCAACAGTGATGATTTTAAAGTTGGAACATTTCGATAATTCATGTCGGTAATCTCTCAAGATCACGTTTGTTCAAACTACACTGAAGCAATAACAGCCGAGATTCTGGCGCTATAAAGAACATCCCGAAGACAATAAACTTCTTCGAGACCAATAAACCGGAGGAACACGTCATGCGAAGGCAACAATTGAAGTCGTCGGCTCCGAAACAAGTCTATATTTTATCATCGCGAGACGTGTGATTATTTCCTCGTTCGACGGATGAAATTTACGTCCCACCGACGGAAACCATCGGAGAGCGAAGCCAATGTATTCTTTGCTATATTTGCCAGCCCGAAACATACCGAAAAATAATCAGCCAGACGAAGCTTTACACTTACGTAACTTGCAATCACGTCCATTTAGTTTTTATCGAGATTAAATTACTTAAATTATTTAAATCGGTCGAAATTTCCTCTGTCCTCATCACACCTAAATTTAAACACTGAAGGTCTTTTTCATATATTTCTTTGTAGACTCCCTCTTACTAGACAGCAATTTTCGTTATATTAGTTACAACATACTTTTATAAAAGTGACTGATAAGAATAGAATAATAGACTAGTCCCTAAAAACCAAGAAGTTGAAGTGACTTCAAGAAAATGTTAGAGCTCACTTTCAAGCACTTTTTCATATATCAACTCGCCTACGTTTCAAAGTGCGACTCTTTCAAGGAAAAGACGAAATGAGAATTCCTTGGCAAAGCAATTTGATCGACACGTCGCACCACCTTGAAATAAAAATGATTCGAGAGCATTGGCAAACATGAAGCGACAGTCATAGTTCGGAACGGCTTCTGAGTTGCGCGTCCTGTGAGAAAGCCAGTGGAGAGCGGTCTCTCGAGCAGAGTTCATCACACTCTCGGTTACCCACGGGCACAAAGCAGGCAGTTTTCTCGCGTGTACTCGAACACCGTGTATTATCTGAAACTCAGTCTGTACGTAGACACAAGAGTCGCGGTGCGGTGGAAGTGCACGGTGTGCACGGTGCAGCCAGGCGGCCTCGAGGTCGATGGATTAGGTACACCGTTTGCTTCGCCTCGGCAAACATCCTTCAAGTTCTTCGGCCCGAGAGAATCGCACGGATATCTCGGCTGAAGAAAGATACGAGCCGGGTGATGACGTGGGTGCCGGGTACACAGTTTGTCGGTTAGCACGTGGTGCTCGTTTCTGATTCTATCCTCTTGCGAGGAGAGAGAATCCTTGCGACCAGAGGGGAACCTCTGGAGAGAGAACCGATCCGAAAGGAGGATCGAGCGTCGTTGTCTCTCCTCGAGGAGAACTTATATCTCGGAGAACCTCCCGGCGCGGCGCGGCGGCTGTCCAATTAAATTCCCATTACACTTATGTTGATATTCCGGAAAAGACTGCCGACGATTTCAGCTGACAGATGTCCTGATGAATTTCTACGGAAGATAAATATGTGGACAGCTTTCGCTGTTGCATCTCATTATCTTATCGGCGGAAATGTGTTACTGATGTCGAATATGAAATAGACGGATTGCCAAACCGATTAGAAATGCGTAAAAAATTCGTCCTGTCATCTCATTTATCCAATACTTCCTCTCTACATAAGCGGGGTACTTCAGAGTCTGGTTTCACGGATTTTCAGCTTCAGAGATTGATGAATTATGGAAATGTGCAGTTCCTACTATATTAGTCTGCTATTTATGAAGCTGTAGAAATTTTCTTCATGCCAGAGAATTAAGAATTGAATTATGACTATTATGCTCGAGGTAATTCGGGGTCAACTTTGATATATTGTTTGCTCAAGAAATGATTGCATTACGTAAATGTACAATTATCGTTATACGAGTTCTTAAAAAAATCGCAAATTTTTAAGATGAAACATTCATCTAACTTATAAAGAAATTTTTAAAGCCACAAATATAATAAATAGGTAAATTTTATGTTCTACATTTCACACGTTCGTGCTTTTCATGAATGCATAAAATCTCAATACTATCGATACATTAAGACAACAATTCCTGGCACAATGCCGCTCGAGCAGAGCTCCTTCGATTCGCGGGATTAATTCGAATGAAAATTCTGAATATTCGAAGACCCATCTATATCGGACGCGCGTAAATCCCGCCGGTATAAAAATAACTAATTCATCGGGATTCGACAAAGGATTTTGTGGGGAAAATAAATGGCGCCGTAGCCGTAAACGGATTAAACAAACGCCTCTCCCGGAAAGCCGGACAAAGTATCGACGAAAGATATCCGGGTGCGCGATCCAGAGGCAGGAACGAAAACTGACCGCCAGTTAAACGCGCGAACGCGTGGAAATTGTTGTGCATAATTCAGACGTGACCGGGAGCCCGTCGAGTGACAATACCGGCCGCGCACGGACACTTAACCGAGGCCTCGCTGGGTTCGAAAGAATTTCTCTGACGCGGGAAACGTTTTGCGCGCGCGTTCCACGACAAATCCCCTATGAATCCTTTCGGAACACGAGAGCACCGGCCAGGAAAATGTTATCCAGCCGTGGAATGTGACGTGTTCCCAGCGACTGTTTTTCTCGCAGGTGCACGTGCGCCACGGAAATAAATCGCTCATGGCGAAAGGCAAGGCCAAAGCCTCTTGAAGGAAACCAGAACTCGACGCGTTAACGACACGGGGGACCGAGCAATTGGCTGGATCGCTTCATTAAGAGAACGAGTGTGTTTCGGTAGTAGGGCGACCATCCTTTTCGTATTGACCGGTTTTTCACTTGGACGTTGTCCTTTTTACTATGCAATTTTTGGTTTGAATCATTGTTAGCAATCTTGTGTGTGCAATTTTTCTGACACTCGATTGTACGTGGAATTAGTACGGCGGAGTTAGAAATGTTAGAAGACTGTTCACTTATCAGATGAACAATCGTAAAGATATTAAAATATTATTGAATTTAACCAGCTTGCAAGATTGTAGTACATCTTGCAGGACACATCGCACATCGCGTAACTATATGACACAAGCAAAAAGGTATGGTAATATTGCATAAAACAACGAATGAAAAATAGAGAACGCCATTTCTCGTACGAAGCAATTTCCAAGAAGATCAAATTAGTTGTATAACCGTAGCTATTACATCGGATTGGCGAGTTCCAATAAGTTTTCGAAGATGATTGCTCGGCAGCGTAGCGCGAGCACTTGGCCAGCGTAATTCGATCAATTATACGACCGATAATTCCGCCGCTAATATTAGCATTACCCTACAATTTGATGGTAATACCGAGAGCAGCGTATCATTTAAATCAAATCACGCGCTAAATATCCTAGCGCGGCGTCACGAGCTAAACGGACTCCGATGTGTCGCAATCGTTTGTAATCGCAATTATGCTCTCGGGTTCTTCCTTCGTGCGATTATAATACCGTTGTTAAAATATCGTTCTGGCTAGTATCTATTGCTTCGAAACGCGGACGACTGCGACAACGATGGGAGGATAGAGAGAATGGCAAACATGAAGAGAATGCGAGAGAGCAGGGGGTGCGCGGGGGTGCAGCAGAGTTTGCTGGGGTGGTAGATAGGGGGGACAGCCTGAGAAATGGATAGAGCGGTGTGTTACGATCCGGCTGAAACCAGAGTTCCGGCGTGTTAAATTTTCATAACCTCTCGGAGAACAGTGTCTTTCAGTCTCCGGCATTCATAATGAAAATCTCTTTACGGAACTTCATCGGGCCGCTCGTAACTGTTAGCCCCATAATAGTTCGCCCGGGTCTTTGTGTACCCAAAGTCTGCAGCCCGCCAGCATCGAGCCGCGCGAGTACGCTTCGGCATAAATTATAGTCGCGGATTTCGAAAGAAAATTGCCCACGAGATCGCCGATTTTCCCTTTGCGCCGTTCCCGGAATGACAACGATGCTAAAATGAAGACCGTGCCAGTAGCCAGCAATTTTCCCTGGCACTTCCTACCTGGTGCAGGTGGACCTCCGAAGACGTGGCTCGTATTTTTATGATTCGGTTTGCTCAAGTCTTATTTGCCTTTCCGCGAACAGACAAAAATTAATACGTATCTAACCGACGTTTTGTCGCGGCGTTCATCTTCCTAATAAATTGTGATTTCATCTTTAATTAATTTTCATGGATTATTTTAGTTCATTTCGATATGAGGAAACGTAGATTCATTTATTTACTACTAGACATAAATGACTAATGCAACTAATATTAGGCGGTTGGTCGTTGGTAATTAACGATGAGTGGTATTAATCTATTTATTCGTTTATTACTGCTATTAGTGCTATATTATTCGTTTATTTTCACGTCGTGTATCAATTGGTAGATTCTATTATATGAAATTATTTTGGGAGAAATAAAAATCAATACCTGTGTTTGTGGATATTTATCTAGGGAAAAACAATGAACAAATTGAGTGTTTTAACGCTGTGTTTGGAAAACTGTTGAAAATTGTGTAAGCATTCTTAATCAATGTATTCGTTTATTACTGTTATTGGTGCTATATGTGTATATTTTTGTTTTATCGTTTTGTATGAATTAATAAGTTGTATGAAATTATTTCGGAAAAAATAAATCAACAGTAGTGTTTGTGGATATTTTTATTTAGGAAAAAAGAATCAAAAAATTGAGCGTATTAAAGCTGTGCTTGGAAAAATGTTGAAAATTACATATGTAATAGAAATGTGTCTTCTTACCGGGCCCCGAATCTGACACTGAACTAATGAGTATAAACCGGCCTTAAGTCGGTTAAAAAGATATTTTGCAGCTAAAATCGATATTGAAAACATGTTGAAGATTTCTCAAAAAGTGGAAACTCGCATTAGAACCTCCAAGTTTAATTTTCCTGTTAAAATCATCTTCAATTACAGCGACTACCATACATTATAAGGCTTTCTAAGTTATGATGTTTGAGCAAAGCTTTCAGAATTGCACCGAATATTCAGGTGTCTTCGTTCACAGTTCTGGGATAGTGGGTGACTCATTCTTCGTAGTTTTGCTGGTTATCGAGCCAATAAATCCCGTTGCCGGTTAAACAATAAACAGAAGCCCACTGACTGACGAGTGGGAACGTTGTCAAGCGTCGGGGTCATTTAGCTTGACAAATGCGAGCCACCACTGGTATTTTCATATAAGTTACCGAAAGAGCATCGCGGCTGGCAACCGTTCAACGATACAACGACGGACGCAACACTGTTGCTCGTTTCAGAATATATCTGCCAAGGAGATTGCTCCGCCGCGCCGCGCCGCGCCGCGCCGCGCCGCCAGCACGGAAACGCGTGTCCCTCGCGCACACGCGACCGTAAAAAACCGGCCTTACTGGTGCGGTGGCTGCATATCCCGTGAAATTGCAAGTAACCCTGGGACCATTCACACACACACACACACACACACACACAACTCCCTGCAACGCAATTTACTAATTACGCATTTTAATAACTTCATTCCGACGCGATTCGGCACACTAAATACACTCGTACCGTAATAAAAATTGATTGCGCCCAAGGTTTAACGCTTTCAGAACGAATGACGTTTGGCAATTGACTACGTCGATCAATTAGCGACGTCAGACTTATGTATTTTGTCTCTCAAGCTGCGAACAAGTAACTTAATCATTGAAGTAAGATTTCTACCCGGAAACAATTTAGTTCTATGAGAAAAATAGTTTTCTTTGGCATGCATGATCACTAGACTGTGGATTTTATGCGGTTATGACAAAAACAAGTTGGCGCAATTTGAAACAGTGGAAACATTAAGCGAATTTAAGAAACCAGAGCGCGGTTCCACCGAACGTAGCGTTGGTGTCGCGCCGTGGTGAAGCAGTGAACAAGAGAAAGCGCAGAAATTGATTTAATGAAAGCTCACTCATTCAGCCGCAAATCAGTTGCTACTTCAAAATATGTGTCATTGGAATATTGGGAGACGACCTGCAAGCTAACTTCAGTTATACGGTAGTAAACACTAGGGGTGGACGCGTACCTGAAAATTTCATTGGCGGAAATAATACGTTTGGGTGTTTTGAGATTATCTCTCTATTGGTTTAAAATGCATTTTCTCATTTTTTAAAATAAAAATGTCACTTGAAATGACCTCTAGAACCGCCCCTTTCAAGCTTTGACGACGATATTATATACATTTGTAAATGTCTACACTTCAGTGTTTGACTCTATCGCTAGATGGAACTTATCTCACGAACACTTTGTAACGTTAATGTTAACATATGTAGTATCTCTCTGTACTTTCAACAATGAACTCCTCTAATTCTCATCAACTACACTTTATTTATGTCTATCAATTTTTTCGATAATTTTTACTCGTACCAAGCTAGTCCAAGCAACAACAAACCTTAGAATACAGACTTCAGAGTATTTCGCTGACGGAACAAATTAAGTATGCTTCTGGGAACGTTCAGGGTACCGAGGTGAAGCATCCCTTGTATTCGCTGGGTCACTTAAACCCCGCGAAAAGCAACGACTCATAAATTTAACCCGACATTAGCCTTTTATAAGCGTTCCAATCAAATTACCGTGCAACGAAGCGATCAAACTCTCTCCGTGGACTTAGCCCCGCTAATTGATGTACAGACTTCATGCAAGGTACTCGGGGAGGTTCCAGAGGTCGGGTTCGCCTCGAGAAGGTTGGACCACCCGGTAGGGGATCCGGGGCGCACGTCATCGAACCTCCACACTTGTTTGTTCAGTCCTCGTTTAAGAAAGGGCACGAGATCGCGGTAGAAAACCAGTTCGTCTGATGCCGACGTGCCCGCTCGTTCTTCTGTTCCCGCCGAACCGATGCTCTCGCCTTATTATTCCATTTTTCGGGCCTGATATACACGACCCTCACCTCCCCAGATGTTACGAGCTATCGTTGTACTCACGAAATCGTCACTTCGTACGTTGGCCCTTGCAGGGTTGAAAAATTTCAAATAGAAATTTTTATTTAAATAAAATATTTGTCCAACTCTGGGTTCTAATCGTTAAAAAATTGCATACACACATGTCTTTAATTACCCCGTTCAAAGTTTCTTACAGTATTTAGTAAGAAATCATTTGGCCAATAGGTTATGTTTGCAAGTAGAAATAGACAGCATAGGACAGGCACAAATCATTAAACAAAAATGGAAAATAAAATCTAAAAAGAACTATAATACATACTTATTAAGTGCTTAAGTATGCATTGAAAGGTAGTAAATGTTGTAAACACTATTCTTCAGGACAGAATCTTGTCATAATCATTTATCTGTGGAGTGTTATACAAGGTATTATTGTCAAACATAATTTTATAAAAATCCGACTCAGAAAAAATTATTTAACTAAAAATGGAAAACAGGTTACAGTCAAAGTGACATATAAATAACCAAAATATTAATATAACAAATAACAACTGATAATATTAAACATTTTCTGGTACACAACAAATCTACAGGTACTACAAACATTTGTTTAACACGTTCGATTAATGATCCAATTACACGGTATTTCGCCACTGTAAGTTTGGAGTAATAAAATTCGCATTGTGCGCAATGGAACACGAAAGCTGCATGTTCGGTGTCATCATTTTTTCGGGCAACAACAGGTTGCGTGTTGCCGATATCCGGACGTGTGTATTAATTTGCGAAAAAGGAGGCGAGCGATCGCGCCGCGCCGTTAGCGTCGCTCGCAAATTGGCCCCCTGCCGCGCCGTGGCCCTAACATCGCACGTCGTAAATCGAGCCCGAAACTGTTCGGTGACGCCGGATGTTGCCACCGTTTCCCGCGTCGTTCTCCACGGCATCTCTCTTTCTTCCTACAACCATGACCATCTCTCTTTCGTAAACAGGGAGAGGAAACCGCCGCGGCGCGTGGGAATCACCGAAAGTACGGAATTTATTAGGTGGCGGATAGTGTCGGATAAAACAGTTCGTAAAACACGCCGCAGGACGGGATTAGACCGTTGCCAACGACTGTATTATCCAATCGCCTTTGAAGCGAACACGATTTAGATATTGTACCGCCGAACTTCATCCCCTGCAACCCTTTGACACGCCGATTAGGTTACCTAAACGTCCCTTTGCGCTCCTTGCCTCGAAAAAGTAAGATACAGACAAAGAGAATTAAATGTTGAAGCAGTCGATCGTCTTAGCTCTTGTTGAAATAAACAGTGAATGCGTTGAAAGGTATTAATGTCTGTATGTTAACCCCTTGCCGTATTTTAACGAGTCATGCTCGTGATGAAGATCTTAAACAAAGTCTAACAACTATGAATGTTACGCCTTCAAAATCGCTTCTTTTATTATTATGCACTTGGTTAATCCTCCATCTTGACTAGAGACTAAAAGTCTCTCTCTTACGCCCTTTTTGCTGGAAAAAGATAGGATAATCCAGAAGAAAAATAAATATTGATGGATCAGTCAATGATCTTACCCTCTCGGCTCCCTTTGAAATAAATAGCGAACACATCGTGGCATAATAGATTAGTATTTGTGTATTAATGTACAGCCTCTATGCATCGTAAGTCCGCATCGCGAAAATATTGAACGGATGAATGGACGACTGCTGATCCGAAAAACTGTGACCAAGTGGACAGTTCTTCGCGAGGAACGCAGATAATGCGGCAAACAGACTGTTCAGGGTGAATAGTTTAGAAGATTGATTCCCTTATTATTATGCACTTGGCCGATCGTCCAGCTCGCTTCCGTGCTTCGATTTTTGTTCGTGCCTCTCTTCCGCGAAACTTCCCGGAATTGCACAAGTTGCGGCCGTAGGGGGACGAGTAACATCGTGATACGTGTTTCGGAGCTCGAAAGTCGTTTCACCACCCACCCTTCGAAACGCAGTTTTTCAAACTTCCAGATATATTGGGAGAATCGTTTGACATGTTTGTCTACGATTCCGGTACGAAGTTGAAAGTAGTATCCGAGCAACTCCGGCTTCTATCGAAATCATCGGAGTCCATTCGACAGATTCTCCGCTCGACGAGGGAAAACTTTAATCCTGTCTCTTTGTAAAACGTACAGTGGCAAACGACTTCGAACGTACTGCAAATAAAAGAATTCGCCGACCGTTTCCCAACGCGCGGTGCGTTCAAAAGAGAAAGTTCGGTCATTAAACACTTTCGAACATTGTTGCCGAAGAGTTCGAAATGCCCGATTGATCTTTATACGAGTTATTAAAAATGTTATTCGTCTCTGTATTTATTCCAACAACTCCCGAGATTAAAACAGATTCATCAAAGCACAGAAAATTTTTACTCCGGAAGTTAAAATTGATTTAAGGATTTCTGTAGATCGGCTACATTTTGTATATTCTCGAAGCGTTGTAGTAATATTAAAGAGACTTTCTCTTGAGGTTCCGGTACAATCGAAAGCGATTGTTGCTATTAGCTTATCTCGTAAATAGACTCAGTAATTTTTATCTACGATAAACGTCGAGGATCCCCTTAACGAGCCGACCGTCTACACGCGAATCCATGCGGCCGTCCGCGCGCCCATGCTCGAAACTCTATTAATTAAAGCACCTTTAATTACTTTACACGGTGCAACCTGTTACACATCGGTCGTGTATTCCGATCATTTTTATAACGTGTTCATTAAACGGCTGGATTCGATTACCTCGGCCAGGCCGGGCCGACCGAACTCGAAACACGAGTCCACCGCAATTACGATGAAACGAACAATCCGCCGTACCTTGCCGAGCGGAAAGAAACAATTTACGCAAGACGCGCATAATTGGGGCAATAAGAGTAACCTCCTTAAACTGCATATGTTTTCCCGACGGTCTCGAATTACGGCGACTCGAAATTAAAGAGCGAGCGGGTGCGTCGTGCGCGTAGACTCTATGGAAAGGTATCAATCTTCGTTTTGCAACACGTGCAATCATGTTGCGGAGGAATTCGACGGGAATAATGTTGCTGTAACCGTGGCCCGGGGTCGCAAAGTCAAGCTTGAAATGAGTAGTTGTCATCTGCTGATACAAATCTTAATTTAAACGAAACTCGGTAGGCATCCCAGCCTGTATGTTCTATCGAGAAATAGCTTTCGAGTAATTACAGACGCGAATGTGAAAAATTTCGAAGTAGAAATTCAAAGTAAATGGTCTACGCCGTAAAATAGGAATTTAGCTGGAGGCGATTAACGAATTAAAGCAGTCAACGGCGTGCTAGAAAAGCTATTCTCCATTTAATCGGATAAGAGAGAATCAAAGTGACGAAGTTGGAACCAAGAACTTCTCGACGCTTTCACACGCCCATAACTTTTCCTTGAAGCGAAACTTGTTCGCCATATTCCCCCGTAATTTGCGCGTTCACGACGTGCTTATTTTCAATTAATATACCGCACGCATTACGCGGCACCGTTTCCATTCATTATCCAATCACGGATACGAAACGAGCGCGCTGAACAACAAGGAATAACCTGTCGTCGCTCGAATCCCGTCCACCGGCGTTATTAATACCGTATAGCGTTTCACTGGCGTGCCGAAATGCCCATTACAAATTGTCGCCTTGCCAAATTTTTAATCCGCTTTCATCCTTTCGCGGTTAGCGTTCCTCCTTTCGAACATTGCACGATCACTTTCTATCTGTGTGATGCTACATTTCTATAAACAACATCTAATTGTTGAACACGAAATGTTGCACTGAGAGTTATCAAATCATTACAGCCAGAAAAATTCATTTTTTATAATAAAAGTTCTTTTGAAATTATATTTTTATTGATATAGAGTAGAGCTGTGGTATTTGACTCTTTTCATAGCACGATATATTAAATATGCTAATAATGGCAGTATCTGCGGCGTGTTTGTTTTAATACTGAATCTACCAGTATACAATGCTGCAGCATGATGACTGGACTGTGGATTTTGCACACTTAGGAATATTAGTAAATTATTTTCAACTTGCTCAACCTACTAAGGGAGGAAATCAATTTTTATTTCGTTCCAGGTGGCTGCAATCGAGGCAGAGAAATTTTTTACATAAAGATCTGCAGTCACATACACTCATATAATTTGGACTATCAAGGATTACAACTACTATATTTTCTTTATCGGATCATGTCTGAACGGAAGTATGTATTGTGAAAATGCGAAGACATCCAACTAACATAAGAATAAGGTATACGATGTTCTAATTAAAAAACCGTCTGCAACTGAATTCTATTTTAAAGAAACAAAAAATACTGCAGTCCAAAAAGTGTTTCTCGAGCTGGGAAATACTAAATTACACCATGTTCTATAATATAATAAATAACCGGTTTTCTATTTCACAATTATTAAAATTATATTACCGCTTTCATAGGAAATGACTGAATTGTGTGTATGTGTTTGTGGCGTCCAAAGTTTAAGTATATTCAGTCTTCTGACTTGTATAAGGCGTTTCGTTTTTATATGTTTCGAGCTCGGTAGATTCAGTGTTAAAAGGACGATACGATACAATAGCCTGATTCGTCCCAATGTCCATTTATGTCATCGAATTTCTATGATAATTGACCAGTATTGACCAGCACAGTTGTGTATTTGTGTAGAACAATGTGTGGGGATGAATTAAACCGAGAAAAACGTCTCGCGCGATCACGTCGGATCGCTGCGGCTGACCGTAAAAATCAGCAGCGTGGAGCAGGTGTCAGGATCTCCATCAGCGTAGAAATCAACACCGGCGAACTGTCGGATCGATTTAATCGGCGTCGGCCGGTGGCCGAAGGGCGTGTCGATAAGCACCGTCGGACATCGTTATTAAGCGCATATAAATTAGCACATAAATTGTCCCGCGGCCGACGCGACGGTCCGCGAGCTAGCGAGACGGGTCCCGCTAACTCATCACGGGCTACCGGCTGGCTCTCACGCTGGCCGTTGCACGGTGCAGCAGGGAGCAGCAGCGTGCAGCGTGGACGATGCAACTCGCTCACTTACTCACTCGCACCCTGTACAACTACCCACGCGTGCACGCGTCCCTGTTGACTTAGCTTCCCCCTCTGTCCCAGCCAGTTTTCGGCTTCCTGCCGTGTCTCTGTCCTCCGACAGGGCTCGTTCTCGGCTCTGCATAATCCGGAGAGCTAGCTACTATCCTGCGCCAACCGATAGCGCCGGCGTTTCGAGCTACCCTCGAAATACACGGTGCAACCCCCAACCATCCTCCAACTCCCCCCTCCCTCGCCCTCTCTCGCTCTCTCTTCGCGGTCTGAATGCTGGATAGGAGCCACACAATGCCAGCCGCCCACGTACACGCACACACGGCCGCCTCATCAAGCCACAATGGCCGCCATTACCGATGCAACGATTTACCCCCTCTTGTCCGCGCACCGAACAACCCACCCCTTCACGTACCGACGCTATGCACCCTGTCTTTCCGCTGGCGATGCGCTCCTTTCCACGTGCATTCGAAGACGAGAATGCGTCGGACCTATTGTCGAGCACTGTTCCGTAACCAACAGACCCAGCTCCGGAAGAACTAACCGGGATTTCACGATTTTGGCATTTGGATTTAGGACGGAGGTACTAGGGTGGAAACAGCTCCTTTTCTACTGGCTTGGTTTTTGTTTTATAGCCGATGGTGCTGCAATTTTTCGCAATTCCTTAGCTTGCTGAGGTGATGTTTACAGGCTTCACAGAGGTTTTCAATGTCTTTTCATCGGATATTACATTGAACGATCTTTTTGTTGCGCTTTAATTCATCGGCGTTTATAATAAGATATGTAGAACAGTTCCGAGTAGTGTATTTTCAGTGGATACAGAATGGCATAAGATAGAGTTGTAGTCGGGTCTCTTAGGAACTGTTACTTTGTGTACTAAGCATTGTGCACTTTGTATACATACTAATAGTACTGTGTTTACTACTTAACTACAATCTTCAAAAGCAGTAGGTCTAAAGTCTAGTACCTCTAAAACTTACTTCTCCTATGGTTTTCGATTTCAATGAATTATTCCTGATAGAGAAAGTTCTGCATATCTTGTGTGTGACCTTCCTCTTTTATTTGAAAATATATTATAAACGCGAAACACAATACATTACCACAATTGATCTATTTTGATATTTTCGAAGCAATCACTTTTAAATATTAATCCGAAAGCATTCAGAGCACAACATGTTCGACCGAATTCGTCGTTTTATCTAGACAGCCACAGTCGCGTGAAAAAAAAAAGCACTAAAGAAAATAAAGATAAAAATAATATTGAAAACACGTTGCAGTTCGATGCAACGAAACGCACCTGGTATTTTCGACCAGACAGCGATCGCGGATCGCCAATAAGAGCCGGATATTCGTGAAAACATGCGCGGGAATAAATCGCTCGGTCGGTCGTTGGCGCGCGGACGCGCGCGGAAGCGAGAGAGCTTCCTCCTTATTCCTTCGAAAGTGCAGAGAGAGGGTCATCCGAAAGTTATATGTAATAAGTTCCTTCCTAACGTGCGGAACCGCGGGTGTATAACGGGTTCGAGAGGGAAAATTATAGCCTACAGAAAGGACTCGGGTCGTTCCCCTCCGTTGGGAGAACCCGAAAATCCACAGGACCATAGGGTTCGTGTTCCGAGTCACGAAGCTCGATAGTGGCCGTAAAGCTCGAGGAGCGGAGGCGCGGCATGGATACGACAGCGAATATCGCCGACGTCGACATAGAACACGGGGGGAGGAACTCGTTGCACTCGTATACCCGGGTGCTGAACCTTATTCGGCCTGCAACCGAGTGCACCGGCAGAGAGGCTGGCAAGTTTGACGGTAAAACGAGCCGATATGAGCGCCAGAAGAAAATATTCTGTAAGAAGAAACCAGCGGAAGAGAGAACGAGATGGAATAACGCGAGCACCCGACTACCAGCTAAGTATAAATACGTAAACAAAAAATGAACACACCGGTGTTGTAGTTGAATCTCTATTATCCGAACTTCTGATGTATGAGTTTTTTATTACTTGTTATTTTATTTTATTGGCTCTATTAATTTTCGAGAAAGAATTTGCGCAAAAGAATTTTTATTTTTAATTTAATTACATCGTAATTTTCGTAATTAATGTAATTTAATTACAAAGTATTTTATAATTGTACTCCAATTGTGCAACTTTACCCGGACTTTGTAAACTTTCGGGATCCCGACCCGACCCGACCCGATCATTGTCCGACTTGCCCCGAGGCTCGGATACCCGAAATTTCGCACACCCCTAGAACTTACACGAATTCGAATCGGTAGGTCATGAAGGGTATGTCGAATATATTACACAATCCTCAGGAAAGGCAGAGGGAAATGTGAAATCAAGCATGACTACGTCAAAGAAAAGAGAGGCGAGGAAAAATGCGAAGATCGATGGCGCAGATCACAAAGAGATCCACAAACGGAGAGAGGCGAATTAGTAGCATAGACTACACCCACAGAGGGTGTGCGTGAATGGAGGGTGGACGACGGGCGGTCGGATGGGATGAAAACTGCGTAATTCAAAAGTTACCCGCAGCCCGCTATGGATAATTATTTATCGCCTTATCAAACTTTTATAATCCCGGTGCCAGGCGGGGAAGGGTGGTTAGCGTGGATCAAGGCGGCGCGGTATGGGGGTGGGCTGGAGGATCTATACCCGTTCGCATCGGCCAACTTTTTAACGAGTTTTTAAACGTCATAAATGATCTCGGCGCAAAGGATCTTGGAGCGGCGAGGTGGAGTGGATGCGCTCCCCTTTTCCCCTCAGCCTCTTTGCCCCCCACGGTTTTTCCCTCTTAACACGTGATGAATTTTTATCGGGTCGTTTCCTGCCGGTTTACGTTTCACGAGACGTCGATAAGTCGCGAGGTTCCCCGCGGGCTGAAGAATCGAATCATTTTTTCCACTCTGCCCCCTCCCTCTGGCTCTATATACAAGCTCGTTCTACGTCCTCGATCTACACCGTCGTCGTTCGACGTGTGCGAACGAGAATTATCGAATGGCGAGTACGTGACTCCTTCGAAATCGTAACGGGACACCTGTGCGCCGAGAGCGGCGTTAAACGCTGAACCAAGAACCAAATCAGCGGGGAAAAAGAATGGAAGAGAAGAGAGTACGAGGTGGTAAACGAGAGTAGACGAGAGAGAGAGAGAGAGAGAGAGAGAGAGAGAGAGAGAGAGAGAGAGAGAGAGGGAGCGCGTTAAATAAGAGAATTAATCCGCCGGTTGCCGAGCGAGGCAGCTTTTAGACGGTTTAATTGATGTTAAACTGCATTCCCCGCTGCCTCGCGGCGCCATAAAATTTCTCCGGACGGACGTATGAACCGTTCGCTCTTTTGTTCGCGTTTTACGGTATAATTTCGCGACCTGCCGACCGCAGATCCCCATAATCCGTCGCGCCCTTCGTGTTCTCGCGAGGAAAGCGTTCGCCCGCTCGTAAACCGAGCCTCGTATATCCTTAAGGGACCGCAACACGGTGTTTTTCGAATTCTCGCGGGCCCGAAAAACCATCAAGCGGTTTGAGGACCGAGGAGAAGATGCGAAGAACGCGAGGACGGATAATCGAACCCCCCCCCCCCCCGACTTGTGACGAGTCAGATCCGAGTCCGCTTCAACGACACGGTTCTTGGAAAAGACAGACAGCTCGTACTCGGATCGATATCGTCCTCGAATGAGGAACGATCGTCGTTACGACTCGTCGAAGCTGCGCCGTTTCGTGACCAGCCGGCCGATCGTCCGGCATGAATCATTCGATGATCCGGCCGGTGACGTTCTTGCGGCCACGGGACGGCCAATTAAAACCGGACTGGTTTGTTATTGCCCGTCGAACAGTTCTGAAAGATTTTTCAGGAATCCCGCCGCAGCCGTCCCGAGAGCTGATTACGGTTTCATATGGTCCAATCAGATCGGCCTGGAAAAAGCGTGCCGATTTTTTGGTGCGCGACGCATTGCGATTCTTAATGCGTTCATGAGATTGGGGAGTCGTGTAGAATGTTCTTTGTAAACACGATCTGTCACGCGATTTCGACGTTTCAATTTCGTCTACGGAGAATATATTCTACTTTGCGGGAATTGCCGTCGAAACAGCGACTCCTAATGCCTTTTCCTCGCAGCGCGTCATAAATCCTCGATATGAAAGGACGGAAGAGCGAGACAGTCGGTCAACAGTTTTTATCGCGGCGCTTTACGACCGCGGTTATCGGGAAAATAATCGGTTAGCGTGAAACCGTTTTCGAATCTAGCGCGAGTCGTCGCGTATGCGTTCACGATCAGCGATCACGGGAAAGTTGGTTTAATTGGGTCGCTCATGGGAGACGGCGTGTAATGGGGGAGACGCCGATTTATTTTCCGAACAACGAGCGAACGATTAAGACCGTTATTGTCGTTGGAAACAATAATGTTACAGCGTTCCGGTCGCGGTTGCCGATTTACCGAGCGATTTACGGCGAACACGCGCGCGCTCGAACGAGCTGACAGCGCACGAAAAACGCGGGCCGTCGCGATCGGTGGTTTAATCAACGGCATCCGAAACGGCCGAGCCTGTTTAAAACGACGACGAGAGAATTCCCTGCGCTCTACTTAATAACTCGAAGCCAACAAATTGACTCGTTCCTTCGTGCACGACGATAGAGACAAAACGAGAGCTGCGCGAAGGGGATTGCACGGCAGTGGGACAGTAATTGGCGTGTTTATGAAGATCGACGGATTAGCTGATTGGTCCCAGCACCGAGACAAGTATCCGTAACACCGGCGGGCCGTTTTGGTCAACTCATTATTACGCGCTGATGGCCACTTCCGAAGCTTAGCCGAATTCTTCTTATTCTAGCTTATAATCGAAACGCTACTTAGTCGCCATCTTTAGGGGACACGTGCATTGACAAGCACAAGCATTTTACAAAATGAATAACTATTTCCAGCTCCACGATCTTATTACGGGGTTAGAATAGTCATTTAATTGCGACCGATTGAATGGTTATCAGACTGATCACATCTACGGACGTTCACTGACAGGAATTCAATTCTACTTATAATTGCTAAAGAATTTATAGGAAGTTCATTCTTGGAAAAATGAAGTTTTGTGTCAAAGAGAGTATACTTTGTTATGGTAGTGCGGCATAGAGAATCCTTATTCTATAGGTATAGAAGGTAGTCTGTCCGCTCAAACATGGAAGTGCTCTAAATTTTTCAGAAACACTCAG
Organism: Lasioglossum malachurum; assembly: GCA_028455605.1. Classification (NCBI taxonomy): domain Eukaryota; kingdom Metazoa; phylum Arthropoda; class Insecta; order Hymenoptera; family Halictidae; genus Lasioglossum; species Lasioglossum malachurum. The sequence continues at coordinate 10,984,843 of CM052314.1, read as the reverse complement.
CGTTAATAAGAGACGACCGCGTTCCGGACATTTATGTACCTTTCCTGAATCTCTAGCGCGGAAAGACGTCATCTGCTGGCAGGTCACACGGTAGTCAACGTGTTAGCCAGACACGTGAGGGAGAACTTTTCTTGTCCATGCGAAAATATCTCGTCGCATATGCGGGACGACTCGCGTGGCTGCCACTTAAATAACTGGATAATTATTTGCGACATTATCTCCCCTGATGAATGGATTCTATAAATTGCTTTAAACGATGTTTGTGTGGCCTCGATCTTGCTACAGGACGGACAGAGTCTTTTTACGTGAAATTGTCATAACATTCATAAACTGAATTCCATGAAACTGATTTTTAACGTGTTTACATAGAATTAGATATGCAATATATACGATCTACAGAATTATTTTCAGAGTTTATTACAGAGTTATTTTCTGTGTATATTTTCAGAATTAAATAAAAATGTTGGATAGTCTCCTTTTTTACTTGAAATTCTTCTTTTTATTGAATGCTTTAGTGGAATCTTGAAATTTCGTATACTGATTTTTGGCAGCTGCATGTTCCTTTCAGAAAACAATCTGCAAACGACAGAACACGAGCGCTACCCACCCGCATAGCGTTCTATCGGCGTAGAATGAAATCTCCATCAGCATCTACGTCAAAATTTAATTAAACGCGGCGCAGTCGGCGGGTCTAAATTTTAAATGCATAGAATCCGGCGGTCTGGTGTCACGGAATTAACGTGACCGATAAAACAGGTTCCTAATAATTGAACTGCGCAATAAAATGAGCCAGGTGTCACGAATCATCATCCAGCGACGCCTCCAATCGGAATCTCGCTGGAACAAGCCACCACCTTGAAGAAGGAGGGCGCGCAAAGTAGGTCTAGCATCGGACCCTTAGCAAGTTTCACGTCCGTCGTTGCGTCCGATCGACTTCCGGGTCCGACATCGTCGCTCTGTGATAACCTGCGAACTCTGCGGATCCTGCCACAGGCGTGGTATAACTTTGTTCGGGAGAAGTTCTCGGCCGCAGTTGTAGATCACCTGACTTTCGCGGCCGGAGCCGCGGGGAAAGGTCGTTTAAAGTAAAAGTGGCCGAAGGGATTCGGTGACGGGTTTCCACGGATGCTATCACTTTCGAGCACGGCGCAGAGCAACTTCACCAATCGGATCGAATCGGATCGGATTGGGCGGGTCGCGCACACACGTACGCTTAACGATCGTATCAAACAGACCGACGACGGGGGTCCGGGGTAATGGCGACTTAGCGATCGGTCGGGTCGCGATTTATCGGCGTTAGCTGCGAAAGTTCCGGGCGCGGGATCGGCCTTTAATGAAATTCAGGTAGTCGCCGCGTGATAACGAGAGCCGAAGCCCTCTGCGGCACACAGTCGCGAAATGTCATGCGAACCACTTTTATTGCGGCAGATTGAAAACGATTCCGAAGAAGATATAAAACGAACGCACAACGCGTGTCCTCTACCCTGGTCGTTGCGTCGCTCTGACGTATATGGGTTAGACAGCGCGTTGCATAACGCCCGGCTATTAAGTTAATTTATTGAACGATTCCGGCGATGCATCGCCGCGCCGGTGCGTGTAATTTACTTCCAATCTTCGTTTGATTTCTTGTCGAGCGTTCTAGATCGTCCCGATACGTCGTCGAGGGTACGCGCACGCGAGACTTATGGAATATAAAGTGGAAGTGATTCGTAAGGGAGCTTAGGGGCATTCCCCCTTCTCTCTCTCTCTTTCTTTCTCTCTGTCTCGGTTAGCTTCCTACCCATGCCATACCTCCCATTTCGATGCCGCATTACCGGTCGAGAGAGGGGAACCTACGGGGTGCCCTCCTTCGTAGACGACACTGATTTAAACGATTCTCGATCGTGTTCTTGGTATCATTAATTCTCGATATTTGTCTAGGCAGGACGCTCCACTATTTCACCGGTTATCCCCGGAGGGATGCACACATAATGTCAAAACGGAATATTTATTGAGATATTTAGGTTAATAAATGGCCGGCTCAATATTTCTTGCCCAGCCCTGTATATTCGTATGTACCGCTTTGAGGGTAGAAAAAATTATCATAACGACTCCGTTCCTAGTTCTGTGAAGTTTCCTTAAGAACATATACATCTGTAGTAACTTGAAAATTCTATTTTGCTTTCTTCGAACGTGCACGTGAGTCCTTATGTGAAATCTCAGTATTAATTCATTCCTAATTTTACAATGCAAACAGAATGTAGGTTTCACGTTTTCGGTAAACAATTTTTCGCGGCGATCTTGCACGATGTAAAACGATAATTTTCACGTAACACGTGATATAGGATCACACCGAACTTCTCGCTTAAAATACTGAAATATTAAGTTTTAGACAGAACATCTTCTTAAAAGGTTCGGCTGAAGTTTGAAAGCATGTTCTACTAACCGCGAGTGTAAAGATGAAGAGGGAGTGTTGTCAGAGAGCACACCGGATGGTAGATGGAGTGCATCTACCAATTTACGTCGAGGATTATTTTCTAATTTGATATGCCAGTTAAATAAGTCGATGGAACACGCTTCCCCGAGAGCTTTGCAAAGTTTTCAGAAAGATCCGCTTGTAAGTTGACCTTTTCTAAAAATGAAAAATTGGAAAACCAAATCGATTACCGCCGCGACGAAAACATTCGTGTGCCGAGTAATTCAATTATTCTTGTCGTCTGCGACCTTTGTCTTTTCAGCTGCAAAGTACATCTTCGTAGTGGTGAAATATAGTATTTGTAGACCACAGATTTAATGCAGTCGTGACAAAACTGCGAAGACATTAGATTACTTGATTTTTTCGACTTACCGAAATGATTAAAAGGAAAACTATATTTTTATTGAATATTTGGAAATTATTATTTTCCATACAGATTTGCAGTTTAGTTGTTGGCATCCAGTGATGGGTTAGTTTCAGTTATGTTTCTGTACGGAATACCTTAGTTATTTTTGCTATCTGCGAACAAGTAATATACATTTTCGTCTAGGAAATTATTAGATCGTTGTGGAGGTAAAATACGCGATTTGCATCCGGATGGGTTCCCAAAGTTGCAAGATATTCGGTTGACGATACTCATTCGGCATTCCCCGACGTCTTCTCCCATGAATAGCCCCGAGGTACAGTCTACACTTGCCACGACTAACCTGCTAGTCCAAGGGTGAGGGCAGGTAGTCGCAAGTCTCTTGATACAGATAATTGCCTCGTTATTGCCCCGGTACAAGATAAGACGCGATAATACGCAGTCAATCAACGTCAACAGACAGAAATTTCCATTCTACGACAAAACGATCGTGGCTTACACGATCCACATTAACAGATAACAAACCTGTTCGGCTGGCTACAGGTAGATAAAAAGTATGCTTCCACTTGATGGAGCCCACTCGATCATATAAAGTGTATCAATTCGAATACAACCTGTATTATCAGCATTCGCCGACGAAGAAGCATGTGTTTTTTTCGTTTAACTAGAATCACCGTGTTCACTGTAACCCCTGCACGCTTGAAAGGGTGGACAACCAAAAGAATAACCAAACCTTATAACTTCTCATCTTCGAAAACGGATCGCTGGCCGCGAGTCTTAATCGAATTCACGGGTTTCGCGTGCGGGAGCCACGCTCGTCGGTGCACGAACGATAAAGAGAAACACTCTGACAAGAAAACCTGTCATCATCACGGTCGAACAGTCCCATTGGACATTGTACGTATTTTCTGAACGTGCATTAGCCATCTCTGTTCCGCTGGCGACCGGCGCGGCGGGTCCAGCGAGTCGCGCGACACCGGCAAAAAGTTCGATACGCTTTTAGGCTGCCGGTTTTGCGAGTCTCTGTTTCCGCGTATTTTCACAGTTCATTCCGTGTCGATCGACGCGGTACGAAAACAACAAAAAAATATTCAATTTCGCCCCAGCCCCCGTTTGTATTTATTCGTGCGCGACCACGAAAACTCCTTCCTCCCGCGACCCGCACCCGCTGATGCACATGCTCGGGCAGGCTCGTGCTGGCTCTATTTACTATAAATCATCGGTCGAGATGGGATCACCGCTGGGTTTATGCGGTTTTTATGTTTTACGGAACCGCCGTTGCCGTTTTCATTCCGTCGGCGGTTTCAGTTTCGGAAACGGCGGCGCCGAGCATATTGTGAAACGATTATCAATACCAAGTTTGTCGTCTTTTACGACTAATAAGCCAGAATCCGAAATAAGATTTAAAAAATAGGACATGCTTCTGAATGGACGAGATTTTTGAAGTTGGCGACAAGTCGTTCCGGGCGATGGTCTCGGACGGATTCGTCGTTGACGAGTAAAACTCGAGAGGAAAATAAGTCTCATCGCCTCGTTCGAACCGTGTTTATCGTCGCTTACATAACGGCGTAAGATTGTCCCGTGCGGCGCATGCATGGCGTTATTCCCTCATAAAGATGAGGCCGTTTTCCTCGTCCCCCCTCCCAACTCCTCACTGTCAGCGGTTCTCAGCTGACGGAGTATATTAAACGGGAGTATATTAAAATCCGATGGTAAACACCAGTTCCCCGGGGCAGACGACATCGACACCGTCGGTGGTTGAAGTTAAATTACTTCCGTAACGTTTGAAATGTCGCCCGGATGAGGATCACTGCTGGGTAGCGTGTTTGCCAGTCCCGGTCGGTGGCTTAATGAAGAAAGGAAGCTGAATCTCATTAGTCTTCCACGAGGCTGTCTTCACCGCGGCCTGTAAACAACCGGGTTGCTCCTTCCGTTACAGTATTTCGTCGCGTTCAGTTTTCCAAGTTCCGCGACAATCGTGCCTCGGGTCGAATTCCTAAATGCGCTTTTCGAGAGAACCAACTTCCCGGCTCCTCGGCGACCGAGCAATAAAACCGTGGAAATTGAAGATTTATACACTTTAGCCGGCCGCCGGATCGAGTTCCACCGGGATCCTGCAAATATTCGACGCTCCTCGCTGCGATTTAAACTGGTTTAACCACCGCGCCGGTTCCTACGAACTTCCAACTTACCAATAGCCGGTTCCAGTTGTTAACTGTTTATATTACATCCAATAAGATAATTGATCACAGTAAGTTCAAAACTGTGTAAACAAAATTGATCTGTGAGTATCCTAATGGATGTAGCAAAGGCTGCCACGAAACCGTCAAGATCATCCTCCTTGAAATGTCTAACACATTGAAAACATTTATACTTGCAATCAAAGGAATGTACATACTTGTGTACAACTGTATAGCTTTAAACAGGTTTATACAATCAGCCTGTAAAATATATGACACACATAATCGAAAACTCTGATTGAAATAGAATTTAAACAATAAAAGGAATGAAAAGATTCTGTAGGTGTGGAAGACTATTTTGAGCCTTAATCACAGTCGCCTGATTAAGTCCCGTGTCCCTACTTTACTTTCCCCTTCTACGACGCTATTCCCCACGGCATGGCATCCACCACGGCCTGATCACGTGACGCGTTCTGCCTCTGTCGTGCATGTGTCCGGTATTGGTAGAAAGATGATACCTTTTTCCCCTCAATTCGTTCTCCCTCCCCTCATCTGGCGACTCTGTTAAATACTGCAGGGTCACGTAATGCAGCTACTGCAACGCGTTCTGTAGGTCGAGTACGCACACACCTCTAAGTCCGCATCCACTACGAAGTTACTAAATCAAATAAATGTTGATCGTTGAAGATGGATTTTTTCGAGCGTCGTAAATCAACGCAAACTCACGGAGAATACTGTATAAATATTTTCGTAGGAACGGTCAGTGAAACTGTCGAGGAAAGTTTACAAACTATGAATGCGCCTGGGAATCCAATTAGACGAATTGGACAGATCTTCCAGTTTTTAATTGCGCGCGCGTTACAAATGAGATTAGCGTAACTTGCCGACTGCAACAAGTACGCGCTCGATTCATGAATATTGAGAGGGCAAAAAGGAATGACGCACGGCCGGTCGCGTTGTTAATGCGAACGGAAGATCTGTTTTTCGTTTCACTCTCACGTTGCGTGCCGTGGAATGAGAATGCATCGGCCATAATTAGCAAAGTATTAATCTTATCGAGCTCGTGGAAACTGTCGGTATTTGGCGCGTAATGAGCGATTTCGGAAGAAATCGGACTTCATTAAAGATAAATACGAGGCGCGGGGCTCCATGGTCGGCTCTGCTTTATCAGTTTATCGGGTTGATTGTAAACTGAGATAATACCAGGGAATCCAGAGCTCGCGTCGAGAGTCCCACTTACTCCATTCCACCCCCGCGATCCAGCTGCAACAGTATCCGCATGGAAACGCCAGTAAAATATTACAAAGTGCGACCCGAGTCAACACGCCCCGGCGAATAGAAACAAACAAACAAAGATTATTGTTTGCACGACCGATTCTTCGGAAAAAAATTCGATAAACAGATGTTTATCGTTTGCGTATCGTCGTAAATTGTTCAAACAGGCTTAACCTCCGCACACGCGAATTTTATTTAAATTCGAACGGATAACTTGATGCACTATCGAGTCGACAGTCGAGTTGGGAGTTCATTTTGAATGTTTAGCTCCGGCACGATAGAATATTGTATTACGGGGGATAATTGAAGAGAAAATATCTGATCCTCCGCGTGTTATCTTATCGCTCTGGGAACTTTAAATACGCTTTATGTTTACGATTATTTGTACAACTTTCTCGACACCGGCAGTGTAGAATATTTAGCCAACCGTGGCGCTATCTCGACGTGTTCATCGACGATGGTTCTACTCGTTTACAAACCGGAATTATTTATCTACGATCCGGCGAATTAAATTAGATGTTTAGTGATGGGATGGGGCGGGCTGTGTAATTCGGGTTTTCGGTATGAACGTCTGAACTTGCGGATTTTCTAATTGAAGTGAGGAAATAATCGACAAAATAGATGTATATCATTCACACGAATGTTTGTGGACCAGTAGAAGTGATTCATATAAAAATGGCAATTTGAAAAACACAGAGCGATTAAGTTAAAATACAACTTTCAAGGAAAAAAAAATTAAGTCGACTACCACAATTACAGTTTAATATCCCGTTAGCGGACAGCAAAATGTAGGACGACGATGTCACAATGTAACGACGAATCGGCAAATAAAAAGTTGCCTAACGCAACCGCGGCTTATGAGAGGCATGCAACTGAAATTGATACCTGGCTGGCGCTCGGTCCGGGCGATTGCAGGAGTCGCATGTTTCCGAAGGACTCGCGGAGGATGAGAAGCAAGGCGAAGAATCGCGTGTAAGGAGAAAAAGCCGGCACGCATTTGGATGCATCGTCCGTCGAGGCTGTTACGAGCGATCAGATAGCGCGGCGGTAGCGCGCAACGACCACGTCGGCCGCTGCACAAGTGTTCACCAAGTGCATCCGTGTCCGTGCACGGAGCACACGTGGCTCGCTGCTGCGTTTCTACGTTACATGAGCAACGCTTACGCACGACCGGCGGCGTTTGCCTGCCGGCACGGGAAAATTTACTTCACGCGGAAACGGCGTACCGCGCCGCGGAGAAGATCCACGCGGGTCCAGTGCCGTACCGGGTCGACGGGGCCCAGGCGATATTTCTGCAGCTCGGGTGCAGCTCGCCCCGGAACCCCATTATCAAAGGTCAAGCATCTGACAAACTTGGGCGAGCGCACGCTGATGTGCGTGCCGCGTTCACGATAGCCGAGGAAGACGTATTTAATGCGTTATGGGACCAGATGCAGCCCACGCGTTCCAATATGGCAGAAACGCGGCAGAACCTGCATAAGCGGCCGCTGCGAACAACGCTTCGCTCGTTTTCACGCGACACCCGTGAGCACCGCCGAACGTCTTCTGAATTCCGAGGATTGGTAACACAGACCTCTCTTATTGTGCTACTTATTTTGTTTTCGGTGGAACAGGTCTCCTTTTTTTGCCACAGATGTTCTTTTATACTGTTGCTGGTTATGACGCAAGTTTTTAATCGTAACTAAACCTTTATTTGATGACGCACTCTTATTTATGTTGCAACCTAATATGTAGGGTAACTTACGGAGTAATGCCCAGACTGCGGATTTTTATAAAGTCTTATGAGGTCAATTATAAAGAACAGAAAGTTAATCAAATTTTCTTCTTTAATTATCTTAGAAAATAGTATGTGTCTTTTCAGTTTTGTGTTGGAGCATTTAGTTATAAATGTATAAAATCCGCAGTCTAGTTAATGGGCCACTCCTAAGTACTACTATTTTATTGTTAAGTATAATATAGACAAAATAATGTTGCAGACGATTTTATTAGAATGTCCGTGTACTTTCAGATATTTAAATCAAATTTTCAGTGAATACTACTCAGGGTGTACAATATTGAGCTGACGAAACACAATTTCAGTATTTGATAAACATTATTCTTCAGCCATTTGAAGGCGCACATCTTAACCCTTCGTTTTACGATTATTTTCACGACTACGCTCGCAGAAATGAGTTTACCGTGAATACTCCTCTAGACGCGCCGTAATTCTACTTGAACGGTTCTGATGTCTGCCGAGATGGCACGAAGATGTGGTAGTTCTGAGATGATTCGTTCCGCAGATAAATGGAATTGCGATTAAAACTGTTGCGTGTCGACGTCTTCAAGCAAATCGATTTGAAAAGATCATTAATTTTATGGTCTGGTGATTGGGACTTTAATACATTGTCCGTATTTCTTGAAAACAATTTTCATGATTTCGTATCCGTTTAGTAAATTGTTTTACTCTTCCAATTTTCAAGCCATGCTGAACATTCGTGCGACTTTTCGACGGTTTCATTTTGTTTCATCTTCGCAAAGAATCACGATAATAACATTGTAATTGAGCAACTTCGGAGTGAGATTTTCGCGTGGAAATCTTTTCGCAACTAACAAAGAAATTTCAAGAGATCATTTGCGATCGGGCCGACCAGGTTCTTATTCAAATGACTTTCGTACCAAGCGCAAGGTTCAAGCAACTCGTCCGGACGGACCAGCTTTCCGCGATAAATAAATGAGGAGCAGACGAGGGTTAGGGTGAGATCGGGGGCGTCCAGGGTGTAAAAGGAGCGAGAGAGAGAGCCGAAGGGAGTGGTGGGAGAGTGAACGGACGGTGCACTCCGAAAATCCTCCCTTAAAGATGCCCGTTGTGCAAACGAGATAGCGGAGTCTTTAGCCACGGTAGATTTCTTGGGCATACAGACACGAAATGCACGAAGTTCCGTAGATTTCCGAGCGTGATTTCGTCCCTTAAGCTGCGGGCTAAAGCTCGTATAATGCGAGACGACTTATAATCAAAGTTAAATGGAGCAAAAATCGCTCTGCGGGAAACACGCGATAAAGGCGCAGTGATTCGCGGTCGGGTATACTTGTTTGCCGTGTAAGAGGCGAGATTTTGCCGGGAGAGTTCACCCGATGCAGTCGCCGGAGGAAAAGAACAGCCCGGGAGCCCGGGGCCGAGTAAAAAGAAAACGAGCTGGCTTCCTCCTCTCATCCTCTCGACTAAAAGGACCCGAGGATCTCTGGAGACCCTCGACCGAAGGACCGGCCGCGTTGTTCTCTCGAATCACACTCGAAATCGTTCCCGAACGATAATGGAGTTCCCCAATTTATAGTATCGAAAGCTCTAAAATCGGAAACGCCGCATTGTTACAACCACCGAACCTTCTTATACACGAAACTCTATCTCTATCCCTCGACTTCCTTCTCTCGCTTTCTCTCTCTCCCACTCTCTCCCTCTCTCACTCTTTTGTTACGTGTCGCCGACGGAATTTAAAGACGAGCAACCGACGTGATGGTAACCGTTCCCATCGATTCGGGGATATCGCTCGATTCGCTGCCCGATTCGACCGAGTCTACACAGCATTTCGCTCGTTATCCTGCGAATCCTGCCATAGAGGAAAGCAATTATCAGCCACTTATTGGTGACTGCTCCGAAAGCCAAAAAGGACCTGTCTTTGCTGCGTCAATTTTGATAATAGATTCTTCGATATCGGGTTATCGTCCATGTGATGCGAATTTTCTTTCGTATTTTAGGAAAGCGAAATACAAAATCATAATCACAACCATCAGTCAGCTAGATTTTTGACTACCTAATGGTTGTGATTGCATTTTTGCACTTCACCTTACAGAAATACAAAAGCGGAAATTTGTATCACTTGCTGATGACCTAATATATATTATAAGATAGTCTTGGAAATATTATTTTTAAAATTGTCTATTCATAACAGAAGACATAAACAGCTTATCATTGTCACTGTAAAGTCATAGTCGCTGAAAGTTCATCTCATAATTGAAGGAACGAAGAACTTGCTATGTTAAAAATAGCCTCGCCGTTCCATCATAAACAATTTGCCACGACGAATCTCTAAATAGTTCGTTACAATTTAAATCAACAATAAAAAATTAACACTGTATAATTAGTAAAATATTAGGAAATAGGTGTACAAACTGGAATTAACATTCATCATCGGTCATTTTTTAGTCGATGTAATCGGAGAGCTGAAACGGGTCTAATTACAATGCATAACCGCCCGAGATTTTAATATCCGACTGTAAACACGTTACTCTTTATTTCAGCGAAATTTCGATGCACCGAACGTAGTTTACCGGAATTATTTCTCGGCGTTTCCTCCCCGATTGAACCGGCACGCGTTAGACGCGTTATCCGCAAAATATTTGAGCGGCGTGGCCGGAATAAATTGTGTTCCATGCGGTTCGGAAAAGGAGCAACGTATGTTAATTCTCGTACCGCGCCATACAGCGGAGGACGGGTGTTTATCGTGGCGGATTCCGGGACTGGAGAGAGGAGCACGCTCAACAATCTAATAACAATCCTTCAGCCGGGCGGTGCGCAAACAAGTAATTCAGGAGGGGGACACAACACGATAAAGACAAACGGAAACCGACGTCCCATAAGGGACCGCCGAAAGAGGCAATTACTAGCTTTTATTCCAATCGCTTTTACTGGTTAACAACACCTAAAAGTAGTACATGCCCCGATAGCTATGGAATACAAGGCTCGCATACGGAAATCCAACGCGAAGTGGAGTTGGATCCCGTCCAACTAATAGTAAACATCTTGACATCTATATTTGCGCCCGTCTAAATTGCGTTTCGACCACCCGCTTCTCCTCGTTCTCCATTTTCTCCCGGTTCTCTCGCAAGCGAGCCTCTTCTTAGACTGCGCGTCTTGGAATGAAATCAGAATTTCCATTTGGTTCCTTGAGGTTCCCCAAACCCCGCCACTCTCTCTCTCTCTCGCTCTCTTCTCCAATCTCTCTCTCTCTCTCTTCAAACCCTTCATAACCACGTAATCGCGAGACCGTTCTTTCCGAGCCACGTGTATGCACCAAACGATTTTCTCCCTTTTTTCTTTCCCCATCCCCCCGCAAAACTACACCCCTTACAGACCACAACATTACACGGTAGCTTAGTCAACGGCCACACGAGAATTGCGGCGAAGATGGTAGATTTTAGCAAGGCATTACCTCGCTCGCGAGAATGTTAATTTCGAGACGGAGCGAGAAGAACTTCTCTATCGACTGTGAATAATTATCGCCGGGAATACGATCTTATGCTAGATGTCGGTGTCGAAGTGCCACCCCTGGGGCTCGCTCTACAGAGAAGAGCTCATTAGTGGCCCCCCGAGTGCACGGAGTTCGACATTTTACTTTTCAATAGATGTCGCCGACGCTCTTGGGGGCGTAATTCCATGTTCCACGCGAATTCTGTTAAAACGGTGTGTGCACTATTGAAACTACGAAAAAATTGTTGCTTTTTATTATCTGGGTTGGAAGTCGCACTCTTTGCGACCATTTTCGCCCAAATTTTGTGTAAATATTCGTGGAATCGTGGAAGTTATAACACTGAACGTAACCGGGTGCCGTATGCACAGTCGAGGAAAGGTCTCAAGAGTAAAATGTCTGAATCAGGTACCATTAGAGAAAAAAATGACAAAGATGAACAAGATCGTACCAAGAATCTTGTAAAAGTTGTTCGAAGACTTTTTAAGTCACATGTTCAAAGACATACAACCTCAAGCCCAACTTTAACACCAAACCTACCACGAATAAAAAGTGACTGGCATGTGTTGCTTTATAAGATCGACAAGATTGAGATTATGTAGAAGTTTGGATATTTTCATTGTAGTATATGTTTGATTTAAGAAATTTATTGAATCAAATCCTCTACAAAAGATTCTGTCTAATTTCAACAATTTCAGAATGAATAATCTGAGACCAGTCAATTTGACTGGCACTTATACGTTTAGAGTGCTTATGGTTACGAGTGGTTACGATGATTCGTAACCAGGGATCGATAGAGTCCTGGACATTTTTAATAGGTTTTTCAATATTTCTCTATAAATTATTTTATAGATATCAAGTGCCATTGTAATTATGACTCCACAGAGTCCTAGAACTTTTTAATTATTTCCAACAGTAACTGTGGCGCAAGAACCTAAGGTTCCTGGAGTCTACAGAATTCTGCACAACGGGTGAGAAGAGATCCGTTTATCTCGGAACTACATTTTTAATTTTCTCGTGTAACTTGTACAATGTACTAAAGTGTACTATTGTAAAGTGTAAAGAATTGTGGTGGCTCGACGAGTAGATCTCGCAGCAAATGAAGATGACTCACCGGATGCGCCGAGATTAGCCGGTTAGCATGGCCGTAGAAAAGATAGGTTCGCTTACCTGCAACAGAAAAACAGAAAGGGGTAACACGGTGAGCGACGCCTGAAATTGTGGGCGGCAATTCATTTAGGGCGCGCGCGCGCGCACGGGGCCAGTTTAGCCGGGCAATCCGCGTAAAAGCGCTAATTCGAAAATATCCTCATAAATATCACCGGGAAATTTGTCCGTGCTCGTCGCAATAGGGTCGGCCCCGAAGTTTTGATTTACCGTCGCACGTGCGCGATTTAGCATGTAAATTTATGTGGCTGTGATTTAACGATAAATCTCGGGACAGAGGAACCCTTAAGCGACGCGCACTCCTGAAAACGTTCCGATACATTACATCGGCGTTAGCAGTCGATCCTGCCAACGATCGTCGTTCAGCTTCCGGAAATGATATTTTATCAATCATCGCACGTGCATACGAGCATAGACTCAAAATAATTAACTCGATCGCAGAACTGTTCAATTTAAATTCTCTCTTCCGCGAATCCCCCGACGCACAAGATGATTCATCGACGAGCGTTTATCCTTCGACAGACGCGAAATTCTGCGAACGCGAACCTGTAGGCGTGGCGTTAACATTCTATGCTGGTGTTGGCGTAGTAATCGTACCGTCAAAGTAATGCAATTAATTATGGACAGACTGTGGAACTTGTTGAGTCCATCAATTATAAGGCACCGAGACTCTAACGCCTCTTTCGCTTGGTATCGAAATGCTGTAACCGAAAGACGGGCCTGGTGGATGGATTGAATCGGGAAGTTGATCATAAATGACGTAGCTATCGATCGACAAGATGTGTTGTAATGATGCTGGACGTCGATAAGCTTGCTTAAATTAAATTTTGGTCAGGTTTGTGAATTCATTGTGCATTCCCTGACCATTCAATCACGACTACAAGGAAACATATTATTTTTCCTGCTGCAACACTGTGTTTTCAATGGTGAACTGTCATTCGTACATGGTTGGTATTGTGAATAGATTTACGAATGACCAAGCTCACTTACGATTGATATACTCCCGTGATTTATCGTAATTCATTTCTTCCTCTACTGATGTGAAATGTATCAAGTTCTTCTGAAGTATCTATTGTCTCATACAAGATATATGAAAAAGTCAGCTAAAATTCTTTTTTATTCTTTAAGGACGTTATATATCAGTCTGGTTTGAAATTTGCAAAGCCTCTTTCAGATAGGAAAAAGACAATAAAAATGGTGCTAATTCAATGTCCAGAAGCTGTGAATGCTCTTGACATTGAACGTGCACATTTTCGGAATAGAAACGTGCCGCGAAGGATAACTCCAGCGCATTCAAAAAATAGTTCGCGTATTCCGAGAGTTTATGGGACCTGAGAGAATGTTCATAGACCACCCAGGACCCAGCGAACTGCATGGGGACCGGCTCGGATGGAAGTGAATCCGGTGGTTTCTCATTCGAGGTGCGCGCCTCGATTTCTGCAGAACGGAGTTTCCAGCCATATGTATGCGCGCATGGTGGCCATCATCTAGCTAACGAGCAAGTGTACGTGTGTCTATAGAAATTCTCTCTGAAACGCGTCACAAACGCGCGACACAACGATCACCTGCCGCTTGGCCAATATACGCAAATGAGACGAGATACGATTGACCCATATCCACGGTGGTCGGGGCTAGCCTTTCCCACCGTGGTTGAGCACCACTGTCGCCGACAAATGAATGAGTGTGGGCGAACACGTGACTGGGGATTCAAGCATTCCCCCACCTTTGTCGTTCACCCCTCCCATCTCCCCGTTTCCCTATCCCCGGATCCCCCCTCGGTTTCCACATCCTCCTGCAGCATAAGTGACTCTTGGCTTTGCCTCCTGCATTACGGCCCGGACATGGTCGCGCGCCTGTGTCTGTGTTTTGATGGCTAGGTGAGGCTAGAACAAGGCCAGTGCCTGCGTTGTAATAGCTTGCGATATGTAGCGGCCAGATGTTGCGATCGCGCGACTGGGACTCGTTTAACTTTCATGATGGTCCCGACTTCTGACATCGATCGCCCGTGTAACTTGTCAAACGACGCGATAAGCGCTATCCGTCTACGCTAATCCGGCCATCGGGTATCCGCTGCGAGCCAGGATCTTCCGTAACGCTTGCGGCTAAGCTCCCTTCTTTAACCCTTTGCGATTAGGCATTCTCGGAAACAGCACTTGGCACTTCACCTTCCAACAGTCTATTGATACTTTGAGTGCCAAGCCTCTCAGAAGTAGAAAACGGAATATTTAAATTACATATTTTTAATGGTCTGGGTAGCTAGATATAGACCCAAGCATCGTCATCAAATTCTGTTGTCTGAGACTCCGCTTTTTGAGAAAATCGATGCAAGCATTCATTCGGTATGCGTGCTACTAAATAGGAACTGCGTCTGACGGGTCTGACCATGACCTTCCGTTTCTACTTGTAGTAGATACTAATGCACGTTGATGAACGACTAAATGGTAGTCTTCTTTGTTGTACAGGTTCTATGTTCTTGATGAATGGGCGAAGTTATATGAGATCTTGCAATATTGTGTAAAACGAAACGTTATTCAAACTCGTAACCGTGACGAATGAATATTATGATTGGGACTCCTTCCTTCGTAAAATAAAATTTTTATACATCGTCTGACATTTCTGCGACTTCTCTTGTCCTTTCATCTTGTGTATACTTCAAATATGTTTATTTCTCACAGACAAGATGGTTTCGCGTTTCAATTGAAAAATACCAAATATGAAAAATCAATGTTTGTGCCGACAAACGAACACGGAGTGTACCATTTCTGGAAACGAGGACTTTTCGGGGCATGAATAATTCCAGCCCGATTAGTTACAGCGACCAAGTACATTTGTTAATTACACCAACAAAAACCAGAGGCGAACGTATTTACATTTTCGCTACTCCCCGAGCCGTGATTAAAAGTTTCTGCGAATAGCGTAAAGCGCGCGCGTATTTCCACGATCCGGTCTCGCAAACAGAAAAACACGAGCCGGCGATCCCCGCTCCAGTTTCTCGCGGTGTACATGCGCTTTTAAATATCAACGAAACTCCCTTCGAACAATATTAACCGCGTTATTAGTTCCGCGTCGGTGTCGATTCGACGGGTGAAGAGCCGCGCTGTCGCAAGGAGAGTGACGCGGGCTGTAAAACCGGCGGAATCGGCGCATCGACGGATCGATCGATCGAGGTTCGTCGACCCGGCGCGGCGGCAGTGGATTCGAGGAGCAAACGCTCGAGTGTAAATACCGCGTGACAAAAGCGGTCGCAGTTCCGGCCAAATTGGCCTCGAATTCCTGGGGGAAAAAATCGGAGAACGCCGATCCGCGGATAATACGCGGCGACGGCACCTCCGCTGCCTCTTTGCAGGGGAAATTAATTGCCCGCGGCCCGTCAGATACACTTTTTTCCCCACGTTCCGCCGCCGAATCGACCGGCTAAAATATCTCGTAACGATACACACAGCGGCCGGGAGATTCGCGCAATTAACACGACCCTGTTGTCCGAGAGCCGAGATCCGCTTCGACGTTTCCGCAGACCGGCGAAAATGCTACCGGGAATTGCGAGCCATCGATGACGTCAATCCTCACAGTTTTATTTAACGAAGGAACCGAAGATCGGGGTTACTTACGTTGGCCTGTGTGTTTTCCATGTACGTACGTGATCCTCGCTGGTTTACTATTATTTCCTCGAATAATAAACGAACGATGACATGATGCGAGGGTTGCGTTCTGATGTTTGTTCAATCAAATTGCATATTTGTTTGCTTGCCCGCTACGTGCCCCTTTTTTAAATTTAATAATTAAAAGTGGATGTGTTTCCTATGTAATTGGCTAAAAATGCTTTTCTTGTTCGTTAGTATTTGATACTCGTTGTCTGGGTAACCGGTTCGATCAATTTTCACTTGTGTGCTGCTGGCAAATTTGATTGGATAAAGTTACAGTCAAAATATAGAAATTTTGTTATCGAAGTGTATTTCCGTGTTAATAGTTGGCAATTATAGACGCGTTTACCAGCGCCTTTATTGGAGACTTTATTGGAGATTTTATTGGAGGTCGTTTACACACATTCTAAGTAGCAATGTGTTCAGCAATATTGTAATACAAGTATATACAATGGTGTACATTAAAGCAGTTTAAATAGAAGTATCTAAGTAGATAGTATGGTGGAAGATGTAATAAGACAAGAATTACGTAGTTAAAATGATATACAAAATATCGGTATACAGTAAGACTGAATTTGTCCGATCATGACTGTACAAATCTCCTTGAAGTTCGAATTTCATCAAACAATTTAGCATAGATTTCAACGAGATGATGTCGGAGAAAAAGATGACGAAGCATAAGATAGTAAGTCTGATTGTGTCTGATCATGTCTGTCCTAATCTACTGAAACTCACCGCTCTAGTGCTGTCACTAAAACTAAAGGAAATACTCAAGATTGTCCGCTCGCGGACGTTCGGAGGATTAATAAACGCGGCGAGCCATCAACTCGCGAAGACAATCCACTTTTCAAGGTAAACGCGCGTGTTCTGGTTCTAATATTTTAACCGTGCGACGCAACGGTTCCGGTGAAAAATTCCAGCGCGCAAGTTTTCCGCCGTCTCGGCAGATATACGGTGAGGAACCAGCGGAGCTTTTGCTCGGCTCGCGAAACTCGGGACCAGAAGTGGCCGTACACAAGCTCGGCCTTGTTTAAGAGCACACGCACGTTCGCGAAGGAGGACGCGCGGCTCGTAAAAACGACGCAGAAAAAGGTAGCAGAGAGCGGAGAGGTTTTGTTCGGGCCGCGTGGCAGCGTTTAACTTTTACGCGCGCGCTTCCCCGACGTTTCGCGTGTTGAACCCGCAGAACCCGAACCCAAGCCTGAACCCGAACCCGGTCCGGACCGGCACGCACGCGCACCGGTTAAGAAACACGATATAATCGCGGAATAAAAACTACAAAGTGTTCAAGTTTCCCGACGCCCCGGCGATTTATGCGCGGAACACTCGAAACGTCGTCCCCCGGATTCTCTCGTGCCGCGGCTCACTTTCCGCCGTTCTCTCATGCCTCTTGACGCCGCGAGTTACGCGCTGCGGATAAAAAAGTTTTGTCAAACGCGGTGCCACCGTTACGGTAACACGGCTTGTATTAATCGTACCGCGGCTCGTTACGGCTAAATTGAACCGCTGAACGAGAGGACGACGCTGCGTGTCCACGCTCTGCAGGCTCGATTACCCCGTTACGGCTCCTCGAACCTCCTGTTATTTCTACTTGTCACTGCGCAGGTGAAATACTAAAATACCAGAGCTTCCTGTTATCCTTCCCTCGTCTGGCACCGGACGAGTGTCACCTGCACTCGCTGGCATACCTGACATTTCTGTGCAATTTTTACCTTCTCAGAATCTCTCTCTCTCTCTCTATCTGGATATTTTCTACTTCAGTGCGGAATAAAATTGTTACAGCAACAGTATGCGAGTACATTTTTAGTCCATTTAATAATAGTAAGTAGACTACAGTTCTTCATGCAAAATAAAAATGTTCCTCATCGGTTGCAAGGAAAAGAAGCGATGTAAAACGTTTGGCCTTTTCACTGTCTTATATTCCAACTATTCCTCCTTGGTTAAAAATTCACAATCTGATATTGAGAATTCAATGAAACTGAAACTTCATTTAGAAATTGATTGTTTTAGCGAACGTTGTAGTGTAAAATCGACAATTTATACAATAATCCAACTGCTCATTGTAAACCGAAGCCTGTATACGAGCCTGCACCCAAGCTATTAAGGTTGAACGAGAACCATTTCAGAATTCCTCCAGTAACCAGATCCTGCAAGACCTATCAAATGTGAATTCACCCATTAATCGGTAGTAATTTTTGGTGCCCACTCCTCCACAACCAAGCAAATAACGCATCTTTATTATTTCGTAACGACAGTAAACATTCTACCCAGCCTCGCCCCGGTCAAAGAACACACTTTACAGCGGCCATCAAGCTCCTCAAGCCCGAGAGGAACGACCGGCTTTAATGGAGGCGCATAAACATTCGTATGACGGGGCGAAACGAGGAAAGGGTCTATCTCGATGTTTGTTAATACGAATATTACCGGAAAGACGTGGCCATACCGTGGAACCGTTCCGGCTGAATTGCCCGGTGGACGGGATGCGAATAAAGGATCGATCCCGCGCGTGTGGACCCGGGGGGAAAACGGGCGAGCAGCGTAGGTGCGCGAAACTAATTCATCGTTCGCGGGATATGAATGAGGAGAGGCGGTCGCGAATCGGAGGCAAAAGCAAATGAATACAAGGCGGGAATTCCCGTGGCCTGCTCGAGTTCCTCCCGGTGTGTCCGTTTTCCATGGATCGAGAGGAGAGAGAGAGAGAGAGAGAGAGAGAGAGAGAGAGAGAGAGAGAGAGAGAGAGAGAGAGAGAGACCGTCGGCTCACCTATCACGTACGCCCGGAGATCAGTCGATTCGCTTTTTACCATCGCGCCAGCGAATTGAGTCGTGACGAATCCCACCGGTGGTTTCAGTCGCCAGATCTCTGAAAATCCCCGGAGGGATCGTTGACCTTCTCTGGAGCACTCTCAAAGTTCCGAAGTGGCCGAAGAGAGACGGAGGAAAGCGCCGGACCGAGCGCAGCAAGAGAAAGGATATCTAGATCACGCGTATACGACGGAGCGAGAGCGAGAAGAGGGAAACCGAGGAACAAGAGCCGGAGGATGAGAGAACATTCCATATCGATACTCTCCTCTTCGGGCTATCCTCTCGCAATATCGTGCCGTATATCGCCATCACGTCTGATCGAACTGCTAGTTTATACCTACACGACTCATAACGATTCGACTGAATGGAAAAGGGACCCGGTGTGTGTCTAGTCCTCTCTGTTTCCCTCCCGCGTTCACAACCCTCTCCTACTCCCTTCACCAAACTCATCCCCAATCCGGCTGCCTGTCTCTCTCTATCACTGTCTTTTTTTTTTACTCTTCGTTCGAACACCCCCTTTTTCTCTACGTTTATTTTTCGTTCCACTGCAGTTTTGATCTCCGTCGGTTTTTCCTATGCCGGCTTGTTTCACGTTTACGCGGCCGCGCGTTGGTAATTCGCGACGCTGGGGTAACTGTTACCAGTTTATAAGCCGCCCGGATGGCTCATTAAACAGCAATTACCTAGGTTTATCCTTCGGCTTGTCATGCGCAGTGTTCTTTTTGCCGGAGCATGCTCGCGGGACTACTTTCGAACTGCTCGTGCACAGAGAAACAGAGGATTACATACAGAGTCTCCCTTTTATGAATACAGTTCAGAATACAATAGATTTTTTAAAAATTATACACGACAATCATTGATTTTAAGAAACTGGCGAAATGTTGGTCGGAATTGCAGAGAAATTGTAACACTGAAGGTTGCTTCTTGCAATTTCTTTATCTAGGTCTTTTGTATTAGCTGCAGGCAAAAATTTTATCAAAATTGATCGATGCAGAAATAATCGACATACATCGAGAAATGTAAGAATCCCTAAATTTATTATGGCCAGAACTATTTTTATTTTGTCAATCTCTAGTACCATATTCTCTCTGCAATTCCGACAACAATTATAGCTTGTCGGAAATTTGTTTTAAACGTCATCTACAATACTTTTCTCTGAAAAATTAAAATCATTTGTTCCACTTCTAAAAACGTAATTCTCTTTAGAAACAAGTCTTAACAATTCCCACTGCACACAGAAACTTACATAACGCTGTGCCAAGAAATAATTACGGGCAGTCATAAAGTCGAAGCGATTTCATAATGAAATTTCAAAGTCGTAACAAAACTAAGGAAAATCCATTTGAAAACCGGCAGTGTGGCCGATACGGTTTCCCATAACTCGACGAAAAAACATGTCGCTCGTTGTACGTCGTGTGCAATTACCGGAGTCGTGAGTGTGCGCTTGCAATCCTATTAGAGAAGGTTTAAAGAGACCGGAGAGAAACTTGTAATAAATGATCGACGTGATCGAAGTATTAACAATCGTCGGAGGCCAGTGTCCAACAGGAAGTTTAATTACTTCGAGGCCTAGATCGCCGTTTTATTGGAGCGGCGGACCAATGCGATCCAATCCGGCGGATTTAAATGCAACAATTTTGTATAGCTGCGTCCCGGTAGCCCGATAACAGCGACAATGGCCGCGGACACAATTCATATAATGTAGGTTAGATTCCAGGATCCGTTTCCCTTTCCCGGATTCCGACTTCCGGAAAAGGGATGCGCGTGTGTCCTGCACACAGAGATTGCATCCTCGAACTTCCAGGCTGAAACTCGTGCCACGGATAATCCCGAAAGTTTCACAGAAATAAAGTAAACTGGACAATTCCTATTGCGGAAACAGGATCGTATTTTCTCATTGAGAGCCCCAGAATTTGTCAATTTTATATGTTCTATTAGCAGATTTTTAGTTTTATCAACAATGTAATTCATGCAATAATTTACTTTAAAATCGATGAATACAGAAATGACGGAATAGAATACAGCCATTAAAACCATAATCATTTTTCCATCGACCTAATAGTTTATCCACTGAAAATATTAGTACAAATTACTTGAATATGAGATAAATTATCCTAGAAGCTTGAGAAAGAACGTATTCTTTTAAAAATGCTTTTATATTTTCATTACTGAAGAAAATCACTAACACCATCTCATATTCAGCATTTTAAATCAATAATGGAAATAATTCGTACAATGTAGGTTACATTCCAAGGTCCCGCGTTCCCTTTCCTTTTTCATTTTCTTGTTTGAAGTATTTCACAATTTTGGAAGAAACGGACAGTAGTCCGCAGCCGGAACGATTACCCGGCAATGTTTCTAACGTCTCTGCATGAACAACGCCAATTTGCAGACACTATTAACGTTGCCTTATTCGAGTTAATTGGTTTTAATCTAGGACAATGCACCGCCGCGCAGCTCCGCGTCGCGTCGTCGGTATCGCGAGCTGTTTAAGAGCACGAGAGGAGCTTCGCGTCCCAGCCAAGATGATTCGTTCGGGCGTTCATGGAAATTATTATCGATCTCGCGGACAAACATTACACTGTCCAAATAAATCTTACCTCGTTATACAGGATAGTCTTCGTCGTAAGCAGTTTCAGAAATACATCGCAGCAAACGAGCTTCCATAAGCATGTTACGAGCGCGAACTTAACGAGCTGCGTAAACGCTCCGTGCAGTCGCTATCTTCTTATACACGTGGACTGGTATGTCGGTACCGCCTGACTTCGAATGGCCACGAATTATGCGAGAATACTTTGTCATTGGATGCAGTGCATAAATTTGGTTCCGTCAAAAGCGTAATCGCTCTCGCAACGGAGTCTTGAGATTCTAAATTGACTCTGCTGACTTGAGACACATAAATGTAACTTTCGTTTTGTACAATAATGAACCCCTCTAAAATTTATATAATTTTATCAAAATATTCTCTAAAAAAACTTCGTCATTTTTCTATCATATTTGAATAATACTGATCAATTTTAATTTGTTGATCAAAATCACTGAATTGCTGCAACTTTGTAATCACATTGCGTAAAAACGTGAAAATCGCTGCGAGTTAATTAAAATGACCCCTCAAAACAACACTTAAAATGTTATTCTGATTTGTAACATTACTGATGTGAAATGCAGACTGTTCTATATGAACCCTATCGAAGTTTCTACAGAATAATCGAAACGTTTTCCGATATTTTATTAAAATGCCTTTTCCCAAGAACACCCAGTAGATTTCGAAGTCGCCACCCGCAGTGTCGTCCCCGTAATTTGCGTTTTCGCGAGGAAAAAACGAAGCGGTCGAAATGAATTCGGCAGTGTGGCTGTCGAATATAATTACGCGCCGCATTGGCGCAATGGAGATCAATCATACCGGTTAATAATCTCATAAATTGATGGGTCGTCATAAATCATTGGTCACGAGCGTAAAAATGAACCGGTCGCGGCGGATCCGAAGGCGAGCTGGACATGATTACGGTAACAGGTTTCCAGATCGAAATCAATAAGATTTATACGCTGCAAAAATCCGAATATCGAGCGGGCCGAAAGAAAAATGATAAAAGTATTAATATCGCAGCGAGTAATCACGCAGCGGGAACTTTGAGAATGATACAACGATAGATTGAAAAGCATGGGTGTAATAATAAAACGTAAATTCGCAGTCTGAACCTGGACAAACAGCGGACCACACGCGCGTGATTCGCCGTGCCGTTACGGTCTATAGATTGTGTTCCGTGTGTGCAAAAACGTTTCGCATTGTTGCGAGATCGCGCGGCCGCCGGTCTCGTAAATTTTCGACGTGCCAACGGGAAAACAGCGAATCTGTGATCTTTTCGCTTGGAACGCGTGCAAAGTTCATTTATTTAATGGTGCTTGCCCAACGTCTTTTTCGCGTGCCATAAACCGCCATTAAATTGGCGAAACAAAGCTTTGAAAATGCGCCGACGATCTCTCTCCGTTGAAGCCGCCCGTCGAGAAATATTATTTCACCGGCATTCGAAAGGCTTTAATGGACTTGTTCATTAATCTCTGAAAAGCGATACGAGACTTCCGGCAAACATTCATCGCCATTTGTTCCATTTCACGCTACAAATCGTTCGTACAGCGTCGGCGGTGGAACTCCTTATAAGTTGCAGACAATTTTCCCCCGTTCTATGACCACTTCCGTCGACGTAGCCTGCGTGCGGGGATAACTGCCTGAAACTTGTGACGAAATTCCAGGACACGATACTTGCGTAGCGCTGTGCTCCAAAACTATAAAAGTTTTAGCAAACTGAACTTAACTAAACTCGTGTTATACTCGATGATACTTTTCGCCGGGATGATTTGGTGGTGCAGCAGTTGTCGCCGAGAGACACGTGAAATGTGTACTTTTCAGGGCATTCTCTTCAGTCGGTAGATTGTGTAATCGCTTGCCGAAACTTTCGTAATAAAACTTCCAACTTATCTTTAAAAACGCGATCTTGTAGTGTCAATTAGTAACGCTGTGCTGCTTATCAAACCCAATATTTGTCCTAAATGCATGCGGCGTGCTTATCGCCATTCAGCATATTCTACTGAAGTGCTCCAAGTTTTCATTCGAACGAACACGATTCTACATGAAGAGAGACCTGGAGACGAACAAAGACATGGTCGGCGATGACTAGACTGCGGATCTTTATGCCAAATAAAAAGTGTTTGTGTCAACACGAACAAACAAGAGCCAAATAAAAATTTCTCTTTCATCCTTTCATATCCTTACATTTTAAAATGCGCCGTCTAGTAATGACTTTATAGGTAATTGCAACCACACATTGAAATATTTGCATTCTAGAAAATCTAAGCACTCGATACCAGTTGCAGTTGAACCTCGGTAGTTGGTCGAAACGGGAATCAAAAAGCCTGTACGTATCAAGGTAACCAAACAACCGTATGAAATCTCCACTTCTATGTCGCTGCTATGTAGAATCCTTGTTTCTCTTATTGTAACGTGTCCCGTGTTTTCCAGAACTATACAACCATCCCCACCACGATACGTGCAACTGTAATTATTTCTGTATCGAGGAGAGAAGCGAATGATCGAATAAAAAGGATGCAATATTGCCGGTGAAAAGTAAATTAACGCGCAGCGACAACGCCACCGGCCGATGAATTTCCAGCAACACGGTCCGCTGCCAATACCGTTTTTAGGTCTAAACCAAGCCGTGTCAAAATTGAGCTGTAAAATGGAACGGCAACCGTAAAAGCTGCAGTTCCGCTATATTCTTGGATAAACTTCGATACACTTCGAAAGGGCTTGTAATAAATTCTTGCAGGGCATCCGTACGAAAGCCAAGCCCGTTGCCATTCCACCCGTAAACTTCGATGTTAAAAAATGAAGCTGAACGTGCGAGAAATAACTGCGCCGTGGACGTTGATAAATCCATAATTTGTCTGGCAAATTCCAGCGCGTAAATAAAAAATGAAATTAATCCCGGTCCACTTTTTGTCCATAAACTTCGTACCTCGGAAACTGGGGAAAATACTTCGCGTAACAAACTTGCATAGGAACTCCCTGTATATTTAATTCCCCACCGCTGACCAGAGGAATATAAAATTACGCGGTTACCGTGCGAAACACACGCAAACCTGTAGCCCGTCGCAAAAGAAAATCCCGCGAGACGGATCTCTCGCCATTCCAAAATATGATTCCAAACAATTCATTAACATTTTTTACCTGTTCTCGAACCCTCCCACATTCTCTGTTTAATCGATTGACATGTTCTTCCAATTAAATAGTTACCGATTCTAGACATTTATAAAACTCACAAGCAAGGTTTGAGATTTTTTAGTTGACTAGTATTAAACTGTGAATCTTTATGCGATATAATAATCTTCTGCATCAATTGGAAGGTACAAGAACCAAGTATAAATGTCTTTCTTCCTTTTCCAACTTCTGAAATAAGATACCCGTTTGCTACAAATACGTACAATCCGTAGTACGAGAATTTAAAAATGCAATCAAATATGTATTATAGCAAAAATCGTGTAAAATCTAAATGTTAGTTCAATCTTGGCATTCTTATATGTCATTCTACTGCCCATTCAAATGGATATAGTTTTCAGTAAGTACACTTCGCTTACCCTGTCAATTTTACAGATGCTACCAAATCCGTTCCTCCTTTGCATTCCGTATGGTTCTCGTATAAATTTTGGAGTGAAACCACGAAACGCGGTTGAACAGATAAGTACCAATTGTCAGGGAGCTAGTTGGGAACCGATGAAAAAGACCGCGAGCCGGGTTGCGTAAATCTCCGCACGTTTCCCATTTTGCTGAATGAAACCATAAAAACGCCAATAGGTGCGCAGATTCGTAGTTATCAGAGACAGTGGCGTCGTGGTACTCAATTTTTCATTGGGTCATTGGAATCGGCCGACACTCTACGCGTACCAGAACGAGAGAAAGAGAGAGAGGGAGAGAGAGAGAGAGAGAGAGAGAGAGAGAGAGAGAGAGAGAGAGAGAGTGGGAGCGAGAGAGAGAGAACCCATCGCAAATTCCAGTGGCAGCCCTATTAAGTGGCGCAATGATTTTGCCGCGGCGGGTCCCGATATGAGGCCACTTTCACGGTCGTTCATTACGACGCGTTGGCCGTAATTAAATACACGGTTGACTTTTGGAAATGGCCCGGAACCGCGAAACCGACGTACCGCGAGGCCGGATACGAGCGTCATAAACCACCGGCGAGCATGGTGCGTCGGGTTCTCGCGGCTGGATTCGTTACTCTTCCGTGGACGACTTGTGAAACGGCCAAGACGCGCGTGTATGCAAACCCTGACAATAAATTTCGCGAACTAGTCGCGGCAAAATTGCAAGCCCCCTCGTTTTCCCTATCGCCTCGCCTTCAAAGGACTTTCGCGGGCCTCTGCGCCTTATCCAAAACAATTTCTGAATAATTAGCCGGGTGCCAAAATAACTTTGAAGCATGCTCCAACACTTCAAGAACCATTTGCATTCACATTGTATTACATATACGAATTCAGTACATTTTTCGTATTAGCACAAATCATATAATGATCTCCAAATATTTAAATAATTATTCATTTCAAAATAGACGAGAATGACAATTTTCTGAATGCCGACGGTACCCTTGCTTGCGAATTTTTATCTCGAGACTCAGTTGTTGCAAAGAGTTGAATTCTTTGACGAAGTCTACAGTAGACTGAAGTCTACATAAATGTTTATGTGCGACCACTCCTACAATATATTATTCAACGAAAAAATTTTTACATGCCCCTGATCATGTGGCAAGTTATCCTAAAAATTTCGGAAACAACAATTCATCCTTTCCTTTCCTAAAAGAATCGCAAAGACTACGTTGCTTTGGCGTTTGGAGTTTTAAACTAGCAAACCAGCAACTCCTAGAACCTTCTCGCCCACGCAGTGCGTCGCATTTCATTTTGCGCAAAATCCCTGACGCCGCAAAAAGTGATTGATCCGAAACGACGCAACGGAGGGAGGGCATTCGGCAAAACCATTTTCGAAATGGTTTTGTCGAATATCCGGGACTCGTTTCCCAAGAGTAGGAGCGGGTTGAAGGTGGCCGAGGTGATATTCAGCAATGAGGTACGTAGCAGTTTCAGCGCGACGGGTTCGCGAACTTTATCGTCAGAGCCCGTGCGTGGCACTCGAAAAGGGATTCCGACTCGCACACGACGAGCTCGTACGACCCCGGGGCTGAAACGGTAGAGAGGAATTCGAAGCGGAGCGAGCCTGACGTTGTCGGTGGTAGTCGCTTCCGCAACCACGATCCTCCCACACCCTCTGTTTATCTTATTCGGACTCAAACATTTTTTCCCCCTTGCCTTCATCCTCGGTTTCCTCCCCCGTCGCCCTTGTTCCGTTCGTGTTCTTTTCTACCATACAAGCTCTCCGCGTCTCTGACGGGACTCGTCGATCTTGCGCGCACACAAGCGAATCCCAGATCGTATTTTTCACGACCCACATATTCCCACGGAATATTACGAGCCCCGGGCAGAATCCTTTGGCAAATGCTGGAGCAAATCCTTATCCTCCTTTTAGCCCAGTACAATGCCAGAAATCGAAATTTTACCGTGCTATTATCGTCACGTTACGATTCTCTCGTGCCGCTGAGCCCGAATTCGATGAGCACTGACGTTTCTCGCGCTCCCGTTCCAATAATGTTAACAACGCATCGCGTGGTAATGTAATTCGCAAGCATCGTATGCTCCTTCTGTCGTCCTCGTCTTCGGTTTCGCAAGTGGCAATTTTATTTAATACGTAGCCAACCGTCGAGAGACGAATAGACGAGTATGTACTTACTCTAGTAGTGTATAGATCATTCTAAAGTTTATTTAAATATTTTTAGGTACACTAGAACCCAGAGTCGTCAGATTAAGACTTGTCTCCTATTCCATTATCCCACGTTTCCGTCACAACACTGTCGCGTGACGCGTTTCGTCTCTGTCGTGCATGTGTCAGAATGTCACGTGACTAATCCACCACTGGCAGAGAGAGGGTAACTTTTTCATTTGCGGACTATGCTAGAGCCTCGATTACATACATGTTCGAAAGAAGAAAGACTTTCACATTTGGAATTACCCAGCGAAAAAATGAACTGAATGCAGAAATTCTTGAGCTGATCACCGACCCCGGAGTACCATTACAGGGATAACGAGTAAGTTAGTAATGTTTATAGTACTTATAGACACGTGTGTGTTAGTGTCTAAAGATCTTCTGTGGACATGATCATAGAGGAAACAGTTCCAGAAGAGCAGCGCATGATTGATGTTGTCAAATGACGGAGTGGAACGAACATACTCATTGCTCTTACCGGTACAAGATTGAAATTGCGAAGTAATACATACACATAAAATGAAGTAATTGCTCATCTGCTCTAACATTTCGGCGTAAGCCCTTCGGACCGAGCATCGGCATCCACTAAACGCTCTCTCCGGACGTCTTCCGATCGTCAAGCATCTGTACCGGTTTCCCGCCGACAAGTTCATTAAACACAATTTTCCGGCGTTCGGTGCCGGCATTGTTCCGTTAATGAATTTGCGGTATCAGAGTTGCCCGACGCGATTGTGCGACGGCGACCGCGCGGCAGCCTTTCAACAGGGACTTTGTACAAAAACCATCGGGGGCTCGATGTTGCCTCGGACGAAAAATACTAGAGAGGACTATAAAGCTCGAGAGGAGAGAGAGAGAGAGAGCCCAGTGTGTTCGTAGTAGCGGGTGGCACGATCAACGAGCGAGGCAAGTAGTCCAATGAATAACAGAGGGAAACGCGAGCCTGGCCGATTGACGAAAAAGGCGGGGATCCACTTTCCGCGAGAACCACGGGAACGCGTTGAATGCGAAAACTCGGATGCGAAACTCGCGGCCGGTTTCAATGGACGCTCGGAGAAGATTGTGAGAGAGCCGGCAAAGTGTTTTAATACGGGGCCCCGCGGAACAGCAAGATTGTGAAGAGGTACACACGGCCTTAATACGCCGGAGACGTGTTCACGCATTAACGCGCGTTTCTTTCTCTCCCTCTTCTCTCTTTCTCCTCGACAGACGCTGAAAAACGGAGATTCCGCCGTGGGGATGAAATGGAGCCAGGGAGAGAGAAAGAAACGAGAAAGAAAGGAAAAACGCCGGGGATCGAGGCCAGTCAGAAAACTGCTGTCTGATGCGCTCGCCCGACCGCTGCGCTGTTTACTGCTAATGAAAGTAACCATGATACGTTCCCATGAATATTAATCGATAGCAGACTTTACTGCCATCGGCCTGGCCAAAATGCGCCCTCGGTCCTCCATCCAGCTGGCATTTGTATTGCCGTACTGCGGATGTTTACAAATCCACGATTTTCTGGACCGTTTCGCGAGAAATGGCGACGCTGATCGAGGCTGTTTTTGCCGCAGGAAGTTTATTACCAGGGGACCTCGTTCATGATAAAAACGAACAGGTGATCAAACTGTGAAGATGTTATATACAATTTACACATATCCCCTCACATAGAGAGGGAAAAGTTACCCTCTCTCTCTCTGCCAGTACCAGATTAGACACGTGACATTGTGACACATGCCCGATAGAAACGAGACGCGTCACAGAAGTAGCGTCATAGAAGGGGAAGGTAGAGTGGGGACAGCGACTTTGCGTATGACTTAAATTAGCCATTTCAGTGCCAATCAACGACGACCAAATGAATGAACTATACATCGAATGATGCTGAGAGTACTCTGCCAACCATCTTGCATTTAGCAGATTCTAGCCAAATTTGCTACTCTCGATACATCAACGCAAAAATTCATTTATAAATCTAGACAAGTGATTCTACGATAATACGGCACTGATGCTTCTTACAGACGGATACTGAATAGCAATTCGGGCTTGTCTTGAAATGATTCAGTGATTATTCTTTTGTGCATAGTGTATTTTACAAAAATGGGAACGAAGGCAAAATTGTATTTGGACTGCGAGAGAGATTCGTTGCACCAAGGGCACGCTTGCTTGCGTTTTGTGAATCTCCGTGATCGATATTTATTTCGCAGTACCGGGAGGAATTCTTTGGGGCGTCGCGGCGCGGCGTATGGAGGAAATGACAGACCAGGTCTCGGACAAACGAAAATCCGTGGGTTTTCACTTTTCATTTTGCCGTTTTGTCAGCAGGAATGCTTTGGCCCCACATTGTGAATCACGGTTTCGCAGTACGGTTGGTCCCATCGCCGCGCCGATGTTTACCGCGCGGAGCGAAGATTCCGGTGAATAAGCAGGCTGGAAACGAACGTGCGGAAGCGAGGAAAAACGAATTGCTCTAATTCCATTTAAAATCCCGGCCGTATATTAATCTCTTCATCTCCGTCGACAAGAGGTCGTGGATGTGTTTCGTCTCGCGTTTACAGGCGTCGACACGCGGCCGCGTTCCTTTTTCCTCTTTTCTTTTCTTTCGCGTCGTGCCCGCCATTCTCCCTCTTCGCCCGCGGTCCCCTCCTTTTTTCCTTTTCCGTCCTGCTGTTTTTTCTTTTCGAGGAAATCGTGTCACGCGAGAATTATACGGTGAAATTCGAATAATGAACGGGAAACGCGCGCGCGCGCGCGGAGTAAGAATCGGCGCGGAGACGGTAAATGAAGTCGCCGAGCTTGTGGCATGAAAATTTCTATGAACGCGAACACCCACGACCGAAAAAAATATCGATTTCCGCGAGAGACCGCCGCAAACTTATGTAGACGGAATCGTCGCGCTCGAAGGCTCGTCGATTTTTTCGAGCGCAACTTGTTGATGACGCGCGGAAGCAGCGACTAAAAAGGGTGTTGACTCCCACGAAATCCAAGAAGCTGTAGTTTTTGGTACAGAAAAGTCAGAATTTATTTCTAAATAATCATCTTGATGGAACGTTGCCTCGTTAAACTAGATCATGAATCAATCATGAAAACGGTGAAATCAAACAATTGATATCCTGTACAATACTAGAAGCAAAAACGTTACGTGAAAACCTTATTGATCGTCTCATATAAAGCAACCATGAAATAAACAAAAATATAGAAAAGATTTATAATGTTTTTTAAGCAGGAACGTGCGAATAGGACAAATCTTTAATTAGTTTAAACATATAATCACTATCACATCATTGGCAGAACGTAAGAGAATTCGTTTTCCGTTCTACCAACAAATGACAAAGATTATAAAGCGGAATATCCGAACCACACAATAATTCAGTCTATTGCGCTGCATTGAATAAAAGGCAGCGCTGCAATTAAATAAACTTCAGTCCCCCGCCCATTTCCTGCTTCCACATCTCTATTTAATTTGTAAGACAAAAGAAGTTCCGCTCGAATCGTTCTACATCGCGACATATTTCGGTAGAAACCAATTACGCAAATCCTATTCTACGGTTACTTTGACACGCGCGAGATTAAACGCTCGGCGATCGACCAAAATTGGATCGCGGCTCCGCTGGAATATAAAATTGCGCGAAATACTGTTTTAATCGAACGTAATCCGGTCCCGCAAAAGGAATCAGATTTCAAGTAGACTACGGCTGCTGCGATTAATTAAAAAGCCCAGCACGCGAATCACGTCCCTTACAAGCGTATATGTGTGTGTGTTGCGGTTTTCCTTTCGGGTTGAAAGCATGAATGTTCTAATTTCGCGTTGGTGAAGTCAAGTTTCCTTTTGGTTATCTTAGGTGTAGTTGCAGGAGTACTTCGATGGTTGTCTCATCGCGAAAGCGGGATAAAAATTGCAGGTGACTTCGGGCAGCGTGCGTTAATTATTAACAAACCGGTGGCGCGACTTCGATCTGCTTTGCTGTGTGTAGCAATTATGCAGTACAATAAAACTTTTTTTAAGGTAATGCTGATGTGCTATCGAATAAGGAAAAAATAATGAAAAAGAATGGAATGTAAGTTTTGACTTTGAAAATATTTGTTGTGGTTGACCTATGCTAAACTCCACTTAAGAAAGGTCAACTTCAGTAAATATTTTCAGAGTGAAAACTTTATTAGTCATACTTCCTCTTTACTTTCCCCTTATATTGCAACATTTTAGTTACAAAAGTTCTATAATTTTGTTTTATTTTTAACAAAAATTAGTATTTTAACTAACTTCAAAAGTAGTATTTTTTAATGTTGAATTGAGAGCGTTCACCTTTAACTGATAAACGGTGGAAAACTGATACGAAGTTTCCAATGGGCCCGAACGTCGAATCGAATGCGTTCGCGGAACACGTAGATATCTAATAGGACCATTTCGAGTACCGCATAAAAGCGGTGGGATATGATTAAAAGAAGCCGCGGCTATCCGTAGACCGGTTGGCAAAGCGTGTTCCCTAAAATTCAATATCGCATAACTTCGAAACCAGACTTCTTAGTTTTTCTTTCCGGAATGCTCGAAGAACGCATCGTATTGTTCAGCGACTCGCTATCCAATCAACTTGATCACTGAAATATAGTTTGGAGTTGTTCCGCGTCTACTCCAATCTCCTCCTTTCTCGAGTTGCGTCCAACTCCGCGTACATCGCATATGCAATTTCTCTTTCCTATAGGATTCTCAATACTTTCCCGCGGTTGCGTAACACGTCGAGCACACCTCTGGTTAAATTCGAGCTGGCGATAAGAAACACGTCGGGAACAAAGAAACACGAATCCATCCTCATCTTCGTCGAATCTCGGGACGATTATCCCCAGGAAAATTGGTCTTAAGGGCCACTTTATCTCCCGAAACATAAAAACTCCTTATTTCGCCTCCTCACATCGGTGTAACCTTTCATAAATATCCCACAGATATCACATTGACGTCTCAGACAGTATACTACCGTTTCAGAAAGCTTTCAGGTTCACAATCGCTAACTAAATAATGCCGTTTAGCATTTTATGCGTCATTTTATAGAACCGTAAAAGTGTAGCCAGTGTTCATAAGAAACGTAACGTTGTCGTATTTCATCCTGTACTTTCATGTAAAAGTATCATATCGAATATGCCAGGATGGATACATATATGTACTATACGTTTAAAATCTTCGAAACTTCTCATTTGAGGACAATGCATTAAATATCAGTTAAAAAGAATGTTTTAATTTAAAGAAATGTTTTAGTGATTTATGATGAAGTTTGATGTGTAAAAAAATTTTTGTGGTATGCCAGGCTACACAGATATACATATATATATATTTACAGACTGTTGAAGTGCTTTTTGGATGGGAGACACGAAATTTGTTTGCCGGGTGTGTCGTTCCAGGTTATTAAATTTGCACGCGCGTTATTTGAGCCAGCAACGCGGCCAAATGATTTTGCGGATACTCCGACAGGCTGTCCGGTTTTGCGGGATCGCTCGACCAATTAAATCGTGCTCAAGGATGGCAATAATGTTGCAGGTTACGTCGCGATAGCGGGGCAAGTGCCGGATCGAATGGCCGTCCACCCTTAATTACGATTATTCGCGGCTCGTACGGGGTGGAAATGTCCTCCAGAACTACGTTTCGGCGTGTGCTTTTTACAGAGCCGATTAAAGTGTCGAATCATTTCCTCGCCTAGGGAGGGGAATTGGAAAGAGTCACGGAATCAACTTCTCCGCGCGACTATAACTCAAACGGTCTCTCTCTCTCTCTCTCTCTCTCTCTCTCTCTCTCTCTCTCTCGCTCGCTGTGTGTGTGTGTGTGCAGCATACTGCACGAGAATGTTGCCATTTCGACGATAAATAACGCGGCTGGCCTAATCTATTTCGTCCTTGTTAGACGACCGCTCTACTTCCGTGGGCAACATCTACGGATTATTATAATTAACGGACACGACAAACATCTTGTTTGAAATTTGCGGCGTTCTTTCGGGGCCGCGAGCGCCATCTTTCGAAAATAGTGGCAGAGCGGTCACGAAAGTCAATAATCCGGAACCGCGACGTAAAAGCGGGCCCTTTCAGCCGCATATCTGAATATTCCATGCCAGGCACTACGTGTGCGAGCCGTCTAATCTTTAGAGTAAATCGACACGTCAGAATATTGGCATATTTCCCCGGGCCCCGACCGCTTTTTTGACCGGCGTGGTCAATTTGTCCGGAAATTTGAACGGAATTAAAAAAAGAAGAAATTTTCGCTTCATGGAACTAAATCACTTTAGTTAGTACATGTGCATAATTTGTTTTTGATTTTAATTTTCCAGCGGAAATTTATCGAAACACTCCATTTCCAATTTTGAAGTATCTTTGCGAAGTACATATCATTTTTACCAGATTTACACATGTGTTTGTTACATATTTTTAAACAAAAAGTTAACTGTCAAATGAAATTAAGCATTGATTTTGTTTAAAAAAAATGTTCAAAGGTTACTGAAGAGGTAAAAATTGGGTGCGACTATCTGTGACTTTGTAAGTAATCGCTATTTATTTGCAGAGTGACACTTCTTTGAAAATTTCTTCGAAAATATATTCAATACGCGTGTCACATTCTTAAATGTATGTTCAGACCTGGGAAAAAGTCTTTTAGGACATCTTGGCATTAAACTCACAAAACTTAACAATAACTTTATCTATAGACTACAGAATGCCAGCTGTGCAAGCAGCTTGTACATGCACAAGGCACTAATATGCTTATAATTACATTTTGGCCCATCTGACAATGTTTTGTTATTTTATGGTGCAACATCCCTGTAGGGGTTGTTTCATCAGGATATTACGCACACACATCTTAGTGAAATAATACCAAAATCAATTTCTTTAGTTCAGAAAAATTTCAGGGTTGGTTCGTTTGTACAGCAAACAAAGATATGAATTTTGTCCATATTTATGAGGAAATTCACCCCTGCACGTCACCCTCTCGCGCGAATATTTACAGGGCAATTACACATGCATCGACAAGAATAAAAATTCAACAGCTCTCTCGGACCTGTACGTGGCCAGGCGATGTCTTCTTTATCGGCGGCTGTTAAACTCGAAATTTGACGAATTCGCGCGCAACCTGACCGCTATCACGAGAAACCACCTCCACAAGCTGCTTTAAATATGCATACTTTGATGCAACTCGCTCGTTGAACGTTCAACATCCATTCACCTGTCAGCAGATGCATTTTCTTTGAACGAGAACAGTCAGAGATCATCCCAAAGATGGGTTCCGGTTTATGCCCACTTGCGGATCGGAATATTTTTGACATTATTTATTGCAAGTCGGACTGTTTCATTCAGGCAGTCCTGTTCAAGAGAAAATAGTAGAAATTATCTTAGAATATTTCTGTATGTATGTGTTAAATAAATCAGGTTCAATCTTCTAGGAGAATAACTAGGTCACCGGATGTATATTAGTGTTACGTATCGAGTGTCTTTAAATTTTGTTTTGAAACTCATATTTTAGCAACATGGAATGCTCTTGTAGAGATAGACAAAACAACAAATTGCATCACATGTTCTTGCTTTTTAAACCAGTAACTTCAACAAGTAAGAAGAGTATTTGGAACGAAGAACACATACATCTTCAACTATTATCGAATGTAGTTTTAAACCTTTATGGCCTCGAGAAGGTTGAATGTCCTTAAAAATGAATCTTCATCTTGCTTAAAATGCCACTATTGCTGCTTATATACCCTAATGCCGACACTATAAGTACTAGGGGTGGACGGGTATCCGGAAATTCGGGGTCAGGGCGGGTATTTTCCCCGAAAATTAGTGATACTCGGGTACCCGGAAATTTCGGGTACCTGAAGTCGAAGTCGTGTCTAAAATTACTACAATATAATCGTAGACGCAACAACCTGTCACTGTTACAGGAACAAAGTGACATATCATTAGGCTGCTGGCCACGAGGAAGAAGGCCAGGAGAGCCGATAAACAGTCTAGACCCGATAAGATTACACGGCGGGATAGGTCGAACATGATAAACTCTTAATAACAACGCTGGCACTACTCGCGCGTGTGTACAAACAGGAACAGATAGCGTTCCGTAGCCGAGGCGTGTTACGCCGGGAACGTTGCCGATCAGCTGTCGCTTCCGATCGAGACCATGATCCATCAACCAGCTCGTTCATTCAAGAAATTGTGAGCTGTCCTGAGCCCGCGCTTTTTGATCACCGATTAGCCAACGAAACGTTGCCCAAAGATGAGGATCGACCGAAATTGAAACAGTGGAAGTCACGAAGAAGCGGAAACGACGAGGAGCACTTTCGTACAAGGTTGTTGGTCGCGTGCCACAATATATACAGGGTGGTTTGTATATTACAGTCGGAGACGAAACGAAATTATCAAACGAAATTATTTTAAACTACCCGAACCTGGACCGGCGAGCATGGATCCAGTATACAATTTATAGTCAATTAGTACCGTTAATAAGATAATAACATAACTGTAAATATGGTCAATTAATACCATTAATGATACTGGAAATACTTCTGTTTCTCAGGGTACATGCTGATTTAAATAAGGCTACTCGACTGTTTAGTAAGGGCTGTTGAAGTTTTATCTTGCGTCCGTGATTCTTTTCTTGTGTGGAGCTACTATTTTTTACATCGAGCTAACGACTTTCGTAATCCGTGCCATAATCGCCGACGCTTCAAGCTCTGCACACTTCGTATTTCGTTCAGTTTCTTATTAACCAGTTGCACAAATGACTGATGCAGAATTCTAACAGGATCATTGATTAACGAAATATGCAGACAGTATGTAAATATGTACAGCAAATATGTCGACCAGTAACATGAACACTGCGAACGGAATGATTCATGCGTGAATACTGCGTTTAGAGACGATCAAAACAAATGTTTATATCTGTTACCCAATTTTTGTGGGAGATCACCATCTTCTAGATCGACTTCTAACGACTTCCGCGAGGTAATCTATATTATAATCAACTTTTTCATTACGCGAACATCGATTAGCAAGACACTGCGTCGGTACTGAAATAAACCAATAACAATAACACAAGTACGGGGAGTCGGATGATTAATGCTTGAATATTGCCGGATGGTCCGCATTAATCAAATTCAAGATTACCGCTCTCTAATATAACGCAATTTCACGAACGAGCGTCATGAATTCCCGGTCAGGAGATTTTTGCGGCGGATCGCGCGCGGAGATAAATGTCTTTACGATAAGGCCTGCTTGTACAAGTATTTGTTGTCATCGAGGTCCCGGTAATTACACGCCATCTATAATAATTCGTTTTCTCTCTCTTATCGCCGGTTTGGTCGTTATTGGTCATTATCGAGGCTGCCGGGACTCGAACGCGAATCCCCCGGAAGGGGGAGGGGGGAGAAGAGAAAATGATATAATTAGCGGTGTTTACGACTAGATTAGCAATCGCCGTTAATCCTACTTTCGCCGCGTTTTATAATCCCCGGGTCTCAGGCGCGAATTACAGCGAACGTAAACACCCGGTTGATCCTTCCGGGTGTAGCGCGGCTCGGCTCGGCTCGGCTCAGCTGCGGAAAATCCAAAACAGTCAACGAAACTCTGCTTCGTCCCTTTAATTACGGAACCGTTTCGCGGCGGCTAACAAGTAACGCGATAAATCCGCCGGTAACGCCCGCCCGTAAAAGAATTTCCTGCATAATGCGACGGCCTCGCCGTTCCGGTTAACAACCGGAGCACTTCGCCC
Organism: Lasioglossum malachurum; assembly: GCA_028455605.1. Lineage (NCBI taxonomy): Eukaryota > Metazoa > Arthropoda > Insecta > Hymenoptera > Halictidae > Lasioglossum > Lasioglossum malachurum. The sequence continues at coordinate 10,947,670 of CM052314.1, read as the reverse complement.
TGTGCTGTGCAGGCCACGCCATGCAACGCCACGCCACGCCGCGGCGCACCACGCCGTGTGGCCCGACGCGGAGGGTGCAGCAGCAGCATATTCCGGCGAAAATGCGCGCATTCCCTTGACATACTGATAAAACTTTCCGTAACGAAAGAATCGCCCGATTGTAAGCAAGGCATCTCGACGTAATTACTCGACGAAGATACCATTACGGGATAATGGAATGTCCGGAGAGGAGCCTCTTCGGCTGCCGGGAAATACTGATCAAACAAGAATCAAAGAATAAAATTCGCATCGAGAAAAGACATTCCGAACTATCGTTTCGTTTCCCGCCGTTAGCGGACGCACCCACCCCCGTAGAGGGGAGAGTCCTGTGCTCGAGACCCGCCGCCGAAATACTTCGGAATGTACGATCGGATCGGTGCAGAACAAACGATCCAGAAACGATCGAAATAATCGTTGCTTTTCCCGGCAGTTATTGCCGATTAAACGGAAATGAGACCCGTCGTCGGCCAAACGGTGGGGAACCGAGGGAAAGGGAGAGAACGCCGTTAGAAAATAGGGGTAGGTTGGGGTTTAGGAGTGGGTTAGTTATGGTTGGATGATGGTTGCGAAGAGGGTTGCGGCGAGGCTTGTGGAGGAAGATCGTCGTCGTCGTCGTCAGGCTCTTGTCAGTCGAAGCTGACTGACAGGAGTGGATGCTGAGGAACGTTTACACGCGCGAGCGAGTGGATCGCTGTTCGCGTATGTTTCGTCGGGGTCGCGACGCTCTGCAACGACGCCGCCGCGTGCGCGCGTACGTCCCCGCACGTGCACGAAGGAAACGCGGAGTGGGATGTTCCTAGACGAAGGAGACGAAGAAGAAGAAACGAAAGGGGTCGCGCGGGAGAGGAGAGAAATGCATATGAAGTCGGCGAGCTTCACGGGAGGGAAAGTATTTCCGGGGACGTGGGGGGCGGAATCGAGAAAGCCGGAAGGCAGAAGTGCACGGACGAGAAAGATGGAGCAGGAGAACGGAGGCGGGAAAGAGAAAATCCGAGAGGATCGAAAGTGGAACAAAGAGACCGCGAGTCTGGAGGGAAAAATCAATAGCGGTGAGCCGGCGAACCCAACCCGTCCAACCCTCTCTCGTTTTCTCTCTCTCTCTCTCCCTCTCCCTCGTTTCTCCTCGCTCTCTGTCCGTCCTCCTTTCGCACTGTCCCTCTCCAACATTCTACGATCCCCTGGCGACCATCTCCGTCTCGCTTTCGGGGTCGATCTGAAACCCACGCGCCCACACGGCTGCCTGTGCTACCCTACCGTAAGCTGCGACCAAGCCTAAAGTCTCGTGCACCCTGCAGAAATCGCGCAACGTGTTCCGATCCCGATGCTAACCGGTGGGGGAGAACACTCGACGACGATCTTCGACCGATCCACCGTGATTCCTAACCTCCCCGATCTCTCGCCAACCCCCGGCAACCCCTGATCGAAGGTCAGGGTTAACGCGAAACTCGAACGACGGTGCCTGATTAATACAGTAGCTGAGGAATACTCTTAACGGATCCACGCTGCTCGATCCTCTTGTGTCTGCCGTAATGGGGTTAATTATAATTAGGGAGGGAGGTCTGTCTGTGGGGTTGGATTCCTTGGATTTTGCGTTCAACTTCGTTTTGTTGGCGTGACGCTCCATGATGATTAACCCTTCAGAGACAACGCAGAATTTTCAGTTTCTTTTCATAGTTTGTGCTGCTGCAGATGGTAACATAATCTGTACGACTAGGTAGACTTTTTGATATTTCTCCATGACTATTCTTAATTTAAGAACGTAAGCAATAATCGATGTCAGTGTAGTGTGTTTAAGAACCAAACCTTACATTTTGAGACTGTGTTAGAGACCACGTATTGCACAGATCATTGTCGATCGTTCCTGAAGAGTCACCTCGTTGCACTCGAAGTTATTTGCAATTCAGAATTCGGACATTTTATCTGATCTAAGATATTTTCGTTACATATAACCTGTTTCCTTTTGTCCACATGAAATTCAGTGGGTTTACTAGCACCAGTAATTTCTAGTGGTGGTTCAGAGAGATAATGCAGGTCTGAGCACGGTTCGGGCCCCTCAAACGCTTGATTCCCCCACCAACCTCTCTTCCATGCAGCGCGCAGCTTCTTCGCGATCGCTGGTGTCTCGTGTCTTCGTTGCCCCAACGTATGTACAGTGCGGTGCACGAGACAAAACTAGCGGGAGGGGAATGGGGCAAGAGGAACGCAAAGGCAATCTGAATGGTCAGGCTTCTTTCCCCGTTCCCTTCCCGCTAGTTTTCTCCCGTGCTCCGCACTGTACCTTCGTAGATACTTGCGAAGTTCGCCCTTTCTTCATGGTAACAGTGCTTACTGGAAGGGGACAGTGGACTTTTGCCTCAATTGCAAACGTGCCCACCCGGGATTAATGTTCACGATTGACTGAAGTGTATTCCTAGAATAATAGTATTTGGTAGATTGTCATAACTAGGATCTAAAGGCAGTGGATTTTTGTGCAAAATAAAATAATTTATTTCTTCTTCATGATAGTAATTTTTTAAAAATAGCATGCTCATACGCTTACATTCCCCCAATGCTTTTCTCCTCTTTTACGTTTCACCCACTCAATGCTAGTATATACTGAAATGTAGGTGAATACATCGAAATATTTTTAACGCTAATAACTGTATTGAAAATTCCCCGGCCATAATAACTGATAAAAAGTAACATTATTACATTACATCCTGAAATTCGTTGTTTGCTTTAACAGATGTCCATGTCCGCACACCGTATACGCATTGCCAGAACATCATTCCTGCAAATCAAGGTTCGTAAAACAGAGTCAACAATTTTCCATAAAGTGTCCAAATACATTTCCTAACAACTTGTTTACTCCTCGTAAACTCCACACGAATCTGTTACCATGTAGTTCTGCGAATTTATATTTATCAGAGGAAAAAAACAGTCCATAAAATATACAAATACATGTTCACTTTATAGTCAATCTGAATTGATCAATGAACCAAATCTGTTGAATTAACTGCTTCACAGGTTGACTGCGAATTTTATGCGTGCATGACAGAAATGAGTATAAATGAGACAAAAATAATTGTAAACAGTATCAAGATTAACCCTTCAGATTGACACTTCACTAATAAGTGTTACTATGCCACTAAAAAGATGATTATTATCAAATGACATTCAACACAACTTTTTTATGAAATACATTTCCCCTTAGTTTATATTTTTACATTCGCCTACTCAGTACATAATCTTGTTTTATAAAAAAATGAGCTTATTTAACGCATCAGAAAATTCAATAGCAGACGTTCTGGTCCGCAAAGGGTTAAAAGAATTCAAGAATATGAATCTATTACTTCAAGTTCATTAAAATTACCGAGGAAAGAATGGAAATTATAACCTGTGTCTTGCAATTAATGCATGAAGCTTTCATCCTACATAAAGATAAAGTGTATTCATAAGTCAGTCTCTGGAAACATGGAGAAATACGTAATTTCGAAGAGCAGACTTTTGCCAGGTTAGCAATTTCGCTAGGTGGTATGAAATTTTCATGTCGAAGGTAGCGATTGATCTGCGACTTTGAAACTGAGAAGAGGGTAGAATTTTCGATCATTTGCGATTTCGAGAGTCTACCGTATCGGCGCTTATCGATCGTGGGAGCAAAACGAAGGAAGCAAACGGTTCAGGCGATGGAAATGCGGCGAAACGGCTATTTAACTGGATTCGGCGTGGAGAGTCGAGGCGAAACAGAGAGCGAGGCGGCGCGGCGCGGCGTGACCACCATGTGCTGCCTCGAGGCTGTCTCTCCCCCATACGCGCTTGTTCTACAAGTGTTCCGCGTGCGTTGAACGTCGGACGCCACGGCGAAATTTGAATACAATGAGCTGCTTTGAATTTTTATCGGCCGCCGATTGTGCCCGCACGAAACTCGGTGCTCGTTCGGACGCGAATCCCCGCGGCAATTAAACGTTAATCACACCACTGGTCATTTTCATTCTCGAAACGTGACGACCCAATCTGATCCGGATCAACTGACGCGATAATGATGCCGTGACTACTCTTGATCAACGTGACGCGTTTCACGTGTGACTTTTATTACCGTTACGGAAACACGCGTTCCCGGATTTCCAATTGTGAAGTCTCTAATCACAAAAAAATGCAGGCAGACCTAGCGGATACAGCATACTCCTGCATAAAGCGATCAAAAACGGTTTTAAACACTGTATATATACATATGTACATTTAAATCGTAGCAAATGCACATTGTACAAACTATTGTTTATTGCGTATACAATTGCTAGGCAGTGAATGAGTCTGATCCGTCACACTCCGAGGTGAAACACTATTCGTACGTTGTAAACACAGCCATTGAACACTTTCATTTACGCACAAAGTTGATGCACGTGTTATTACTCAGAGAAAGAGAGTGGCAATAAATAATGAAATGTTCATTGAATTAAAGCTAAAGTCGTAACAATTGTTATACAAATATCAACTTCGATACAACAGACATAAAACTGCTGTTTGCATGTATGTACGTACATCACCTAGCCGCAAACATGTAGGTGACACAATTTTTTTATCAAACTTGAAAATCAATTCTTATTACAACCCGCCAACTAAACCAAACTTTGTTAGCACCTACGGTCCGCAAGGTTACGAGCATAATTGCTATAATAAATCATGCCCCTTCTATTCTTACATTAAATAAATTGTTCTGATTTCGTGTAACTTTCATGGGCACTGGCCTGCCCCGGCAATCAACACGATAAAAATGATTTATTGTCAAGAATTAGTCGAACATGCACATCATATAGTATTGTATAATGGAAGGTAGGGATGCAATGAACACGAACAGTTTGGCAAGATTTTTGTGCGTTAATACTGTTCGCTAATGATTCCCGACGAATTGCACGGTGCGGCGCGGCGGTGCTCGGATCGGAATCGGCGCGTTTCAGTGTATGTATTAAGTAATGGTTCATTGCACGATTTACGGGATTTAAACGGCGCGTTATCATTTGCATAAAATCGCGGAATTATCGGTCCGTTTACGCTGCCGGCGCGGCGCGGCGGTGGTGCACGTTATAACCCGTTTAATTGCGTTGATATCGGGCCGTCGTATCGCGCGCTTTCAAACGTCTTTTTCTCTCCCCACGTGCTCGGAGGAGGAACACGACGACAGTATTGAAAACGAGTAGGTGATTAAGAGCCACCGACACCGCGTTAACCCGCGATCATAAATAAACGACAAATGACTCGGTTCGAACACGGCCTTCTTCCTTTGCCGTCTCGCGCCGATATGCGGGAATTAATACAGCTTATTTTACTAATTATCCTGGCGATATCGCGTTTCAACCATCGCATCCAGCTGAAATTCACGAGCAATTCCCTTCTCGTGCACACGATCTTGAACCTCGAACGATTGAAACGCCGTAAATCGCAAAAATTTCCCGTCGGAACACTTCGACGTTCGACTGTTAATCTCGGCATTTCCATTTCCCCAGCTAAGCGAAATCATTAGACGCCGCGCACGTTTTCGTTACGATGATAACATTATCACGAGAAATAAGTCGATGTAATTAGTGCTCGATACTCAACGATTCTTGAACAGAACTAATTCCTTTCCTCGTTATCTTCGAATTTATCCTGATTCTCAGGCTGTCAGGATCTTTATTATGTCGTTATGGCTGAGTGCAATATTAATTACAAATGTGCAATATTAATTGCAACATTACCTACAGAATTAACACTCATACATATTCCGAAATATGCATGCATATGTTACGACGTTTCCTTTCGTGAAACGGGGACATGATCTGCTGTTGTCGCTCGAGGTTCACCGAGATCAAAAGTGAACCTCGAGTAGACGTTCACTGAATTATTCGATATTTCATAGTAAAACTTTATTTACATGTTTATGAATTATTCAATGACCGTAGTGATTTCAATCGTGAATGGATACATCCTTAAGCATACCGAAGTTTGAAAGTGAAGGGCAAGTGTTGCCCTCTGGAAATTACATGATTGAATTTGTTCAGACATTAGCTAATTTTTAAACGTACTTGAACAAAGGAATCTATTTGATCATTCCCCTCCTCATTTTATGATTTCAATAATTGTGATAGAACCAATCAGAAAACCTGAAACTAGTCATTCAAAACACAGTATAATATGTTTAACCGTTAGCATTCGAGTGGCGATTCAGAGTCACCACTAAAAATTGCTGTTCCATTTATAGTTTTGGTATCTAATGAAATACTATACATTTAAGTATTGGATGAGGTATTAGAACAACTTCATATCCATAAAATGAAAAAAATTATATACAATGAAGTTAGTCCAGGTCGGAAGAAATGTTTAATTTTCGAGAATAATAGAATGTATCAGACTGCAATACTAAATTGGATTATGTATGTTTAAAAATCGAGGAATGCAGGAACCGCGAAAAAATAGTAAGAAACGTCATCTGCTTCAGCATACAGTGTCGTGAACAGCGACGTACGACAGCTATTTACCATCTTTCTCGCCTTTGGATTCCATGAATATAATGCGAAACACATTCCGATTTGCTCGAGCATAGTTCGATAATGTAAACATCAGTTGTCACGCGGATCCACCAAGGCCGAGATGGAAAATGGAGGAATAGTTGGGCGAAAGTTCCTCGCGGGAACATCGGGCTTTTGACACCCGCGCCGCCAACGTCCGACCACATTTATGGGGATTCCTGCAGCTAGCAGCTGATGCCACGTACTGAATTCCTGACCGAATCAATTATGTAACTTTCAATTTTGCTAGTGGCGAACGGTCATCTTGACGACAACTCGTAAGGGTTGCCACGGGCTCGTGTAAATTTACGAACTATCCGCAAATACGATTCGCCTCCGTCTCCTCCGCCGGAATTCGGATCGATCGATTCGGAACGCTTCTCCGGAACGTCTCTCTATCGAATTCTCCGCTGAAATTCTTCGCGACGAATCCGATTAAACATGCACGCCGGTGTGCTCGAGAGCAAACCTCCGCCCCGGCTGGTCAATTTATTTAAGAATCCGTATTTCCACCGACCGGGCTCCTCTGCCGGTTTTATGAGCCCCTCAAACTGGACGCGAGACTTTCGGTCGCGACTAATACCGCGCGATTTCTTATGGAAATTCCGTGGACGGTACCGATCGATTGCAAAACGGGGGAATTGTCGACATCGTGCCACACCAGAGATTTTACTAGCAGAAATATAGGGTAAATTTACCTATTACCGTGCGCGCGTGTACGTTTTACTGATGAGGTATTTTTTCCCAATGAGATTAAAATATGTGAAAATAAATATTTTGCCGTGAATAAATTTGTACAATTCTGTGTTAAAATGTTTTAATGTATTCATACGAAAGATTTGGAATATTAAAGTTAATGTAGGAACATGTGTTTCTGCGAAAGTAAAATTGAAAGGAAATTTTAGTCCCTCTGGACGATGTGACAATATGACTCTCCCTTTTTTCGACGAAGCAATTTTGCAATGTTCTCAGCTACTACAATTGAACATCATAGCTTTCCATAGACAGTTATGGCTGCCTTCCGACTCAGCTCTGAAGCAACATTTGAAGAAGCTAACACACTTCGAGCGATAGCATCGCGTATTACATCACATTAGGATTACCGTGAAGCATGTGGAACAGCGATGTCTCTTAAAGTAAAAAAACACGATGATTCACTCGATAATTTCGATCATTATCACGGAAGGAACGTGGCACGTCTAATTTGTTAAGACGAAAACAAGTTATGAAAAACTATCGCGTTGATCTAGTAGAAAATTCTTATACTATTTCTGCTTCATTATCAAAATCGGAAAAAAATGGAAAATTGAAAATTCAAAGATAAATTGAAGATTCCCTCTTGATTGAGAGTGCTAAATTCGTCCGTGACAACCAAGCATTCCTATAATTACAATTGAAAGTAGAAAGATAGCAAGATAACCGTAACAGAAAGAAATATAAATGCCCCATTAGCGTCGCGTGCAGTCTACATTTAAACAAAGTGGACTTTAATTTCTGTAATCTTTACTACAGTAGAAACTTTCCATGTAGTTTACAAAAGTACATGCCGCGTCGTTTAATTACTTTGCTGAAAAAGAAGCGAAACAAGATAGACCTGTCAAAATTTGCCACAATTTTACACCCGACAGAAAAACGAGGTAGAGAGAAAATTACTTTGAAAAAATACGTGAAACACGTAACTCCTCCTCTTATCGCGCGCTGCAGGGGAATCTGACACGCAATGTTTTCATCGAGATCCTTCGACACACATAAAATTTACTATCTCCAATGAACCTGATAACCAGATTAACTGATAAAAAGATCGCGTGTGCGTCGCTCGAACACCTTCGCCCCAATGCACGCAATACACACGCTGGTCACCTGGCTGACAATTAGTCTAATGAAAGATAGTCTCGCCCGTAGAAGCAGAAATTGCTCGACTATTATTGCTGATAGAATCCGTAGTGGCACAATAAACCAACCCCTTTTAATTAACTTCTTCTATTTTGACGGCTTCCGTCATGTAGAGTGTAGTTATTCAAACCTGACGTCATTTTCCTCGGGAGAATTTTCGAAAATTGGAATGGCACGAATGGCTATTTCAGAATAATTGAAAAATGTATGTTCTGTGAATATAGTATTTAAAACATTAAGAGAAGGTTAATATTGAATGTACAGGGTATATAAAAAGTAATGGTCATCCGTCCTAGGGGTGAATCTACACCTCCGGATCGGGAAATTGTTGTTAAAGTTTGTTTTTACGACAATATCTTCTACTCATCGAGAAGAGAAAAGTTTGAAAGGAGCCACATGTCGCAAACAAATAGTTTGCACCCTGTACATTTTACATAACACAGTATTCTGTGAAAGCTTTGTCACTGTGACCATTGTATTCATGTTACTTTTCAGGAAGAATTGAATACCATGATTTTCATTGTTCTTTAAACACAGTACAGACTTTAGTTAGCCCTTTAATGACGAGAAACACTGTGACTCTGTTGGTGATATTCGTGTTACGTTTTCGGAAGAATTAAATTGCATGACCTGCTTGCGTTTAATTTTTCAATTGCTTGTCCTGCTACTCGTTCTCCTTTCTCACTATGAAACAAGATTATGCACAGAAGATGTGTTTAATGCAGATTTGTTTGATATTATCTTAGGGAAATAATTTTTGTACTGCGATAATGGCAGCATTTTACCGCAAAGGATTAACACAACATCCAAAGAGAAGCAGTGGTTTCCGTAAAGATTTTTAAGCCAATAAGATTTCTCAGAAATTTGAACGCCGCAGTAATTTTCCTGGAACATGTACGAAAGTACAGTCAGAGCACCATGATCGATGTAACAGGACCAGAACCGGTGTAACGCGATCACATAACAAGGACGTTGACGTCGCAGTACGTCGCGTCGCGTCGCCTGGAAGTGAGTTAACGAAAACTGACGTAGACGCCGCCATGCGAAATGACCGGCCATTTCTGAAGTTCCGGCATAAGAAAATCGTATATTTAGACGGTAGGAAGCGTCGTGCGATCCGACGCAGCACCGGGATCTGTAAGACGCTCCGTTGAGCAGAAGTTGTACGACAAAATGAACAAGGAAGCGCGGTTCCATCAACGAACGTCGCGATCGCGTCACGGTAATTATAGCAAAACACGGGTACAGCGAGACGCGTGATCGTGATTACGAAAACACGATCGGGAATATAAAAATGATACGTTTCAATCCACTGGATCGTTTCACATAAAAATTCCGGGACAGGTGTGCGAGCGGTTCAATTGCCTTTAGGCGATTGAATCTATTGAAATTCAATCCTCGGAAAAAAACTACGCCGCGCGAATCTTTGCCGAACACTTGCCGCGGATTTCGAAATTTCATCGGCACCTGAATTGCGTTAAAATTCTGTTTCGCTCTCGCGCGAAACGCCGGGACAAAGCGAGAGCGAGAGAGAGAGAGGAAGAGGGGACTGGAGCATACGAGTATCTCCCTAAACACCGGGAAATGTAACGCCGACTAGGGGCGACTCCGAACGAAATGAAGCAACGATTCCCCGGTTAATTACGACCGCTTGTTACTCTTTTCGTGTGGCAGACTGACCGACACAACGAGTGTCGCCGATTGACACTCCCGTATCAATGGGAATTCGCGTAATGTCGCGTCAGGAATAAATTACTCAACTTCACTTAGCCGGCTAACGATGTTAATCACCGGCGGTGTAACCGGTCACAATTAAACTTCGAAAAACCGGCCCCGCTCATCTGGGATCACGTGTCCACTCGAACGCGATACTTGTGCCGAGCCCGTCCGCACAGATCAACTCCGGCAATTAAAACCCGCGCATTCACCGCAGTGCCGTTTAAAGGACACCGAGAAGTCGCATGAAGCTGTCAATGTCCCCACTTTGTCGCAAAGTATCGCTCGTACGCTTTCCGTTGCCTCTAGATAGCTCTAGATAGTTGAATAATCTGTTGGACTGCCATTTTCGGCTTCCGGTAGCTAATTTAGCCTTCTGTCGCTGATGGACTGCGAATTTTGATGTACCATATGAATGGTGCTAGCTGAAAGAAGTTGTTAAAATGCATTAACCACCATGCATCGTTAACCACCCGACCAATTAAGGCACAAAATAGCTCCCTACAGAATCTTTGCATTATTTATTTTTTAAATTCTATTATATACAGATATTGTATATGCCAGTTTAAAGCTATAAAGTTGTACAGAAATACATTTGATTGCAAGTATGATAGCGTTCTAGTTGTGAGTCACTGCAAAAACACAATTACTACGGTGTCATCGTAATTCTCGATTTTAATCTTAGCTAAGCTTACAGAATGAGCTGTGAAATGTTTGATAAATAATAAAACACTGTGTATAATGATTACACAAGTCAATTTAAAGCTATAAAGTTGTAACATGAAATATTCGTTAAACGATAAAAACGCTGTAATTCTCTGTTTCGTTGAATGATCCCCAATCGCAACAAATATCCTCGTCACGTAGACATCCACAGCGTCTAATAGTTTCAATTTTTTTTATCCGCGCCGAATAAAACCGGTTTCCTTCTGACGACTAACGGGGGAAATTCTCTTTGAAAGGTCGCGGAGGCTAGATGCATTCGAAATTAAAAAACTAAAATTCATTTTCCACCGGAACTCGGTCGGCACACCAGGCACGGTCACGCGCGGCGAAATTGAAAACGGTGGGTTTCGCACTTGCGATCGGGGTGCTGCTCCCCAAGTTATTATTCCCCCCGTAGTGGCGCGCGATGCGATGGCGCGTTACGTCGTCGTCGTCGTTGTCGCGAAATTGAATCGGCCCATATATTACCGGCTATTACGAGGCCACCGCTAATAGCGGTAAAGATATAAGTAGAGCGACGACGGTGGCCGAATGCGTGCTAGAGCTGTTTGTAATCCGGACGATGGCGAGGCCTCTAAAGATTACCTTCTTGTTCCCATTGCTAGTATCGAGACGGCACCAAGTAATTCTGGATTTAATACCGAGCATGTATTCTTGTAATGTTTACGCTTGGTGTCTTTTAACCCTTAACTCGTTTACTGTTTTTGCTCACAATCGGAAATACCAAGTTTCTTTACCTTCTATAGGACAGTTGGATTATTTAGTTTGAAATGATATACTTAACACATAACACTAAATCTACTACCACCTGTCAAGATGACCGGTTCCAGATTTTTTATTTTTCAATTATTGAAATAATAAAAATTATTTCATAAGGAATGATTGTATAGATATCTTTAGTAGAGCGTGTATTACACTAGGAGCCGCAGAAAGTCTAAATACAGTAAATGTTCTATAGACGCAACAGCCTCGGGGGGATTCGGTTGCATCTACCGTACAGGGTAGCTATTTTTTTTATCTCCAAAGGCCGAACTGAACGTAGAAAGTCGTGTGTCCCGGCGACTGCGACTCTCCGCGTCTCTTTCTTTCCCGTACGCTGTCCTTTCTTGCGCCCGAAACGTTCATCGTCAATTAAACCCCTAAATACAGTTGAAATTATATCGTGTTTGGTCTTTTTTTAATCAGAAAAATGTCACGAATATATTGATGAAAGTCTCGTAAAAAAATGAGTAATAATAAAAAAGATTATATATTGGTGTAATTCAGAAAATTTATACAAAATTTTAGAGAGGTCGTAGTATGATACGTCGTAATCTGAGTACACACTGTACCACTTAGAGGTCAATCTGCTGTGTGCACATGCTCGTGGAAATATTCAATAGGTGTTATTATAACGGGATTAGTTCTTAGATATAGATCAGTTTCTCCGAATAGAAATAATTTTATCCGAACAGCACGGTCCAAAAATACTCCATCTGGAACTAGTACGAAATGAGGCGTGTTAAATGTAATTTTGCCACACCGTGCAAATCGCACTGACAGGATCGAGTCTCTCGATGGATGAATCTATTTTTCGAAATCGCGGTGTTGCAATAACGAGAAATTACTCGGCCAAATAGTTCTAGGGAATTATGATGGACACCGGAACGCGAATAAACAGGGGAATTTGCGAATAATGCGGCGCTTACGGGCCGGTTGTCATCGCGGAAATAAATAGCGAAGAACCAACGGAGACACACGATATCCGGCCGCGCGGGAGGCAGAGGAAGTTGCATGGGCTCGCGCGACTGTCAGTGAACCGAGGCATAAAGTAAACAAGAATGCTCGCGCCACGAAATTAGAGGAACGAAATGGGCTGCGGAACCCTGGCAAAATAAACCACACATGGCAGCGTTCGTCGCGAACGGCTGCGACGGGAATTATACCAACGATAAAGCCGTAATAATTACCGCGATAATAAGTCAAATGAACTGCAAACGCTTTGCCCGCGCCGCGTCAGCCGTCCCGGTGTAGATTGTTTAACGTTCCTGACGGAACAACACGGATTCCGCGGCTAATTTTGACTGCGATTTGCCGGTCAATTTTACTTTCGGCTGCGGTGAGCCCCGCTCACGAATCTACCCGTAAAATGCCGAAGCAAGACGAAAAATGCAATCTTGTGATATCAAAAAATTCGTTCCACGAACTGGAAAAGATAGGTAGGAGAAACTAAATGCATTGTAATGCCTGTGAATTATACACCGAGTCGTATAATCTCCGTACGTCGTATAATCTCGGAATCGAACTGTAACAATTGGATAGGGATGGTAATCAAGTCACAGACAATGACCCGATAGTATCCTTCTTGCTGGCTATCATCGTTCACAAAAGAGCAGGACGACGATTAATCGTTCGCTAGACGAATGTTTGTTTCAGGGTTATTAGCAAACCGGAATGTAGATGGAATGCTCGTAACTCTAGGCTACTATCCCTAGGTTAACAATCACATTTACAGACAATGTCATTTACAGAATCATGTCTATCAATCATTTCCAGTTAGCGATCATTTCTGCATCGCACGCGATCTAGCAGGATATGTGGACCAAAACGAAATCCTTCTCGTGCCAGGAGACACTCGGAAGATGCGAATCGCAAACGAGAAAACCCTGTATCCCCGATCCCGAGAATTAGCGTCGCGGCGCTTTGTTTTGCTTCCTGCATCCGCACCGCGCCGCATCCTGTGCATTGTGTAATAGCATCGAGTCGGCGCAATGATATCCCGCGAATTAATGAACAGAGGAGTCGCGCAAGAAAAGCTGGCAGAGGCTGCTTCTCCTGATTATCGGTGGAACTAGCGTGCCGGTTGTCAATAAGTACACGTCCGCGTCCGCCGCGGCAACAATGGCGGAAAGTTGAGGAATTATCGCGCAACATCTTCGACGGGAACGCGCCGGGGGAAGACACGCCGCGACAGACACAGAAAGTACGGCTCTCGTGAACTCGGCCATCGGGGAACGTTACGGAAATTGGGAGAGAGAACAAGATAGCTGCGTAATTTCATCACTGTTACATCCTCCTTACGTGGCTTACGGAGGGCAACCTTGTCGAATAGATTAAGGGCTCGAAACATCAGCCTCTTAATGCGTGCAACATAGAAATTATCTAAGTTAATTGTAAAGCTGTGCCCACACTGAAATTATCCGGTAAAAAGTTGCTCGATGTTGCTTGAGTATGAACGTAGCTTAAGAGACAGAAATTCAACGAAAAGTTTTCTTCCGGTAACATCGAGAGATCGAAGATGTATTCATTTTTTCACACATCTATCAAAAACAGATGCAGATTTAACGACAAATGTGTGTTCCAAGAATAAACAAAAACGATTAATATCCCTTCTTTAAAAACAGACAATAAAGGTTCAATACTAGACTCCACTTGCAACGATTAATAACTAAACTCCTGCTCGAGTAAAAATTACCATGCACTCGGGGTAAAAACAGAATCGAATTCAGCCTGCAGCTCTCAATCTCCAGGGACGTTTAAAAACACAGAGCGCCTCGCTAATAAAAACGCGTTAATTAAAGTAATGAATAATGTTTTCGGAGAACAATACAGGGCACGAGAGAGTATTCCGGCGTTGCCGCGGGAAACTAATTTCTTTTGACTAATCGTGAAACGAGAAGGCCATTCGAACAATTGCTTTCGCTGGTCGGCTGGTTGGATTTCCGGAAAATTTATCGCTTCGCCAGGCTTGTTTACCTCGGTTCCCCGGATACTGTCGAGCGATGAGAGAGCGACAGGGGGCCGATGTACACGGGATCCCGAAGAAGCGATCCGTTCCGAGCGAGTACGTTTCTTCTAGAGCTTGCAGTTTCCCGCAGTCTCGGCGCAACCGACCCGCGTTTACTTTGCCCGCTTCTTGACCTGCAATCCGTTTCTCGAGTTACTTCGTTCTTCCTACCATTCGTCGATCAACGAGAACGTTAAGTGACTAAACGACCACCCTGCGCCTCTCTCTCCCTCTCTCACGCTTCACTCGACTAGCACCGCCCACGCTTTTCTTTTCCCCGCGATTCCAACGGTAGCCGCTCTTCTGCTTGTCTTTCGTCGGCGTTCAACGCTCGAGACGGCTACAGGGTATCGCCCAGCTCCGGAGAATTGGACGTCCCACGCGGATATCAAATACTATTACCACCGGAGACTTTATTTTTTCTCGAACTGCGACTGTTTAATTGCTCCGAACGGCGATGTTGTACTTTCCGCAAGGAAAGTCGATTGCTTGATGTTAAATGGTTCCTCGGGAATCTATTACCATTCTTCCGGAACTTTTTTCATACATTTTATGAAGAAGGTTCATGGAATTTAATTGAATCATTGAATTAAGAGTCTGTATACAAATTCTTACTTTCATAGCTCGGCTTGTAAGGGAAAATTTCTTTCAAAATGTGATTCCTTGTACTACAAAGAAGATAAAAATATTTCTGATTTCTATTAGACATGTTTTGGAACATGTTTTTCTGAAATTTCGTGCTGTAACATTGTTCTCGTTTGACGCCTCGTTTTCGTGTAAGTCGAGTTTAAAAATTCAGCTAATACCCGCGCTACTAGGTGGGAGTCGTCTGACGCGTCTGTGCATGAACCAACCAATACTACTTACTGTAACAAAAGATTGTTATTCAGTCTTTCCGATTTGTTTTTTCATGTAGAATCAACACACATGATTTCAGAAACACCCTGTATACGCAGTTTATAATAATAATAGCGAAATAGAGAAATCTCTACTGGTCACGATTCGTGGTTCACCCTGTATACAATGAACCTACATGTAGTTGAAGAGACAAAACAATTGTGAAGAACTGGACACTGATGAAGGTCTTGTAGCCGCGAAACAGCTTCTTCTCAAAGAAAATTAAAAAGCCAATCAAAGTACCGAAACGAATTTCGGAAACGTGTGTCTATACAAGAAGATATTTCTCTTAAGCTTGGCCTGTTCCACAGATCGGCAAAGCATTCCAAGAAACGCAATTAAGGTATTTCCCAGTAGACCAATCGGCGAGCAATCTGAAAAAAGCACAATAGTGGCTGGAAGAATCCGAGCGCGCGAGGTCGAAGAATTTTTCATTTAACCGGGGCCACCCTTTAAAAATAGATCGCTCGGAGAAAGTGAGGGTGAGTTGAGTCACTAGGTTCGAAAGTGTTTCGGGATCTCTTTAAAATATCGGTTGAGAATGAGCCGTTTCATTCCCCTTTTGGTCTCACCCTCCTTTCACTTTCCTCATTCGGTCGCGGGACTAACATCGAGGCAGTTAAAAACGAATCTCCGTGCCGTAGGGTGTACGAAAAGAAAGAGAACGTTGAGCGAGTGACTTCAAGGATGAGGGGGAGGGGGTTGGAATGAAACCTCATCCCCCGGTAACCGTTGGACAAAGCGGCGCGGATTGTAGACAAGGAGGAAACGTCAACATTCGGAAAAATCGGAATAAAGCTGTGCCGCGTTGGAAATTTCATGGTGCCTCGGCGTTGGAGCTAACCTGGGGCTCGCTTCTGGCAAACAACCGAGCAACAATGGCGCGAGCCGAAAAGCTGGGGGCAGCGCCTTGCTGAAAATTGGAAAGTTAACGAACACGCTAGGCCGGAATAATTTAAGGGATTGGGAACGCCACGGAGTCGGCGGCGAGTTTTCTCCGCGACGTAAATAACTGCCAGCGGGATTCCGATATTACGTGAATAGGAACGAGTGGACGCCGTTCTTTTCTGAACCGATGGATTGGATTCGCGGACAAATTACCTAATTGTGAATTTAAGTCGAGGGGATCGGTGAAAGGATACGTTTCAATATCGCCGACTATATTCTCAGATCGTGGGCACAATGAGTCGAATTCATTCTCTCTTTCATCATACTGTTTCACTCGGTTTTATTAATTTTATTTACGCCGTTGTTGGGCACAGTAGTGTCTCGATACGTGTGAGAGAGATGTGCACGATAATTGTGAAAAGTTTACGTATCTTCACTATCGCAGAGTGTGCCGCTTGGAGTATAACATAACAGTGGTACTGATTCGATGACAATACTTTTTTGTTTTTAATTATTTCTTTCTGAAACTGTTACTATTATATTCGTAACACTATTCTGTTTAAAACGATACCCCACACGGTACACTTTGATCATATTTACTCATTGAATTCACAATTCAGGAGAACCTCGATTATTTGAACCAATGATATCTGAACTCTTCGTTATCCAACGATTCGTTATACAGAGCGGCAAAGATTTAATCTAACAATGTAGCTAAATAACTGTTCCATGATCTATACAACCGCGATACTGATTACATATTACGGATATTAGTGGTCCGACTGTATCGTGAATTAAACGAGTAAATACAATCCGAAATGTGTAGTGTTTGGTGTCACTTTTATAAGAAAAGTGTTACGAGTATACCTGAAAATTTTCGAAAAGAATTCAACAGTGCTGCCACTGCAAATGTTGTGCATGCGCTATTGAACTATACATTTGCAAGCTGTTGAAAATAATTCTACGTATAGAAGAATAAAAGAGTTGAACCTAAAATAATTTTATCCAATTTCAATAACAGGAACGAAAGATATACCGCTGGTTAATCCAGCGCACATTCGGACTCCCGATATTAATTTCGAGCGGCGCGATCCATTCATTTTTTCGGGCGACGCGTTTTACGAGCCCCCAAATTTCAAGGAAAAATATTCCACGGCAAAATATAGTCGCCATCTATTATCAGGCGGGGCGGCACACGTTGCACAAAGGCGGGGTTGCGCCGGAGAAAACGGTGGGAGGATTAACGAAATTAATTCGAGACGATTACTCAACGACAATCAGATACGTTCGAGTCGGGCCGCTGGAAGGGCGCCAGAATTACGGGAGGGCTCGGGGGCGGGAGGATCTCTCCGTGCATCAATTTGCAGAATCAAACATTCGTCACGATCATAAGGAACACGGTTAAACCCACATAGGTGTGTAGCCGGGGCCGGTGTTCATGTTACGGCCCCGGTCAGCACGGCGCAAGAGTCCTTTATTAGCATATCGAGCGATGCCAGCGTGTGCGGTGGCGTCGATAAATTCCCGAGTTATGTCAACGCAGATATATCGCGCGGCGATCGATTAGCATCGATAGTCCTGCCCGTAGGAGTTAGCTGTTATTGTTGGACGGTGCCCGCAGGAACGCCGGCTGGCAATCCGTTTACCAGCTTCTGTTCCATTTCGAGCCCGTGGACGGCTGCCTCGTCCATTGATTCGCTCGTTAGACGGTCTTTCACCGATACACCGAAACCGATGAAAACTCCTCGTAAACTGTCCCGAACGATCCCGAGCCCGAAATCGTATTCAGTCGCGCAAACCGCCACACCGCGCGCCGCGTCGCAAACTGTCGCTCGTAGACCACGGCCGAGCGGAAACGTCGAACGATCGGCTAGCTAGGGCAGCCTAAGGTAGACGTTCCGCGAGCGCTCTCATTATTACCGGCCATCAGATGTATTAATTAACGGTAAGTCCGCATTATAAACTCGACGTTATTGGTGCCATTTAATCGAGAGATTCGACCACGGTGGGAAATTAATAACTTTGCCTCGACGAGCCCCCCTTCCCCTCTCCCGTTCCTCCTCTATTTCCTCCTCCTCCTCTGCGGCCGCCTACTCCAGGCAGAATGTCTAATCGATATTCAATTTTACGCCATGTGCTGTCTAGCATGACTGGCGTCGTCGTTCCGATAGCATCAATTATCCTAGGCATCGGTATTTTGATAGATGGCATAATTTCGCGGCGAATATAATATTCTAGCTCCATAGCGTCACACAGAGAAATAGCGCTCCTCCGGATTCAACGGGAATACGGCTTACCTGGCACGCCAGCTTGTTCAATGGATATCCGGCTAGACTGGAATGCGAGTAGAACCTCGTGCCTATTGAGCCAACCAAAATTTCGCGTGAATCGATAAGATTATCGTTAATCCACTTCATAGAAACTTAACGCCCGTATCTGGTATCCGTGTTTACACTTTTCCCGTCGAGGGGGCTTCGGATGCTTTCGGAAATTCCGCGGAGCGATAACGCGTCTCGCCAGCTTCCGACGATCATGTTAAACGCTATTGCCTGTTGATCGCTCCAGAACAATGGCTGAGAGCGAATCATACCTGTAACTTTATGCTCTCCATCGATGGGAGTTCGTGAGAATCAGCGAAAATTTACGATTTCAGTAAAGGCTTGATTCTCTGTTTAGTAGGGGCGTCTGTTTGTTTTAGGACTTGAGTAATCGGGTTCCTTATCGAGTCAGGTTAAGTAACTTGTCGACAAATGAGTAACAAATTCAGAGAATTAATACTGTGATGCAGGTATGTATTCACCATTCTTTATCTATCTTATTACTTGTTTAAATCATTCTCCAATTACCCGTCCCACCTAATAACAAGGACAATCTTGTTACACGTTGAGTAGCTTACTGTTTCTTTCATGTCTAGCTTTTACAAAGCATTTCAAACAACATGCTAGCCTCGCTAGAGCCCAACCGTTTGAACTTCCTCGTGCCAATGAATCGTTGCTCGTCAAGAGAATGCGTATCGGCTAAAAGCTCGGCTAATGCAGCACATACTTAAGAAAGCATCGAGCGCGTTCAGTGACAACTTGGAAGAGCACTTTCGCAGTTGGGAGACCGGTGTCAGAAGAGTGCCCGAAGTCAACCGATCAGTCAGGTCGGCGGAATCCGATCGGACGAGTCTGGCTTGCGATCACGATCGAGAACGACAGTTTCCGCGTGCAACTTTAAGTCGAAGTTTCCTCCGCGAGGAGGTGATGTCTGAGCGTGCGGGGATGGAAGAGGTCTGAGTGTGCCGACCGTTGAACGACGCTACACCCCGGCAGCTTTCCGCTCTAACGATAATCGCGATGACAAGGTTTTAGCGCGTAATAGGTTGCGGATAATTATCCGTAATCGGTCTTCGAAGGTAACGACGGCATTGCCGGAGGGAATGGAAGTGCATCGGGAACGAAGGGGGAAATAGGAGAGAGACGGTGAGGGGGTGGTAGGCAGAGAGATAGAAAGAAAAATTTGGCGGAGGGGTTCGGACTACCGGACGAGTAATACCGTCCCGAATGCAGTGACCCTCCGAAACAGGAATTGCGCTGTCTAGTTCGTGTACACCGTTCGCTGCTCGAGGTACCTATTCACTTCCCTCGGTGGCGAGCATCGAAGACGAGCTTCATCCACTCGCAACGGCTGTTAAATGTTGCGCGGCTGACCGAGCAACCTGTTACGTTGACGTTTCAACTCCGTTCAATTTTGACCGGCTCCTTGGAAGATGAAAACTGGAACTACCACGACGTTCAGCGTCTCGCAATTTCAGACTGCTACGCTCGGAGTGCTGTTGGATAATCTGCACCTATCTTGTTTTCGTCTTCCAAATCCGTCTCGATATTCTCTTCTTAGAGCTTGGTACTAGATACTGCCTAGAGACCTCCTCGAGGTTGATCTTCGGAATTTTTTTAGAGGTAAGTAATGAGTTTTATAATTTCAAACTCGGTATGATTATTAAGTAGTATTTGAAGAATGTACGCGAATTCTTTCAGCATCGATAATGGTGTTTGTGGTTCTGACTGTGGACAATGCACCTGACACAAAAGATAGTAAATATATCTTAATCTTTTTCTGACTTAATTCAGCCTTCGAAGATATTGAACTATAAGTGAATGCAAAAAGCAACGGATAAGCGAGACAGCTCGATACATAGTCTATAGAAGCTACCAGCAGAGCTATTAAACTTTATCTGACATAGAGAAACTATCCGGAGTCCGGTTTCGGTTTGATAGCACGTGCGAGACAAAGAATTGCTAGAGACGTTCGATGGACAGGTAAATATCTGTATTGGAAGAGAAGCCGGCGCTCCCCGGCAGAGGTGCGAACGGTACATCATTCGTTTAGAAGCCCAATGTATCCGTCGGGGTGGTTTCAATTACACTCGTCAGGGTACATTTCCCCGAAAGCGCGCCATTCTTTACGCGGCCCTGCGCGCACGCGGCCGCGATATTTCAAGCTGACTTATCTCCCTGACCGCAAAGGTTAAATTCGATTCTCCAGGCTGAATCATTTATGAATAGCGGTTAAGACGACACTTTCTCCCCGGCTGCTGGCGCGGGGAGACGGTCCGCATTAAGAACGTCTAATTAGAGGCAGCGCTACATTCATTAAGAACACAAGACCGGAGAGTCCCTTAATTCTACGGTGCAGTTTCGTCTGATTTACGTCCTCGTTGTCGCCCGCTACGAGCCTCGCGTTCCTAGGACTTGCTCTCCTTGAATGTCGTCTTGCTCGAATAAGCCTTCCACCCCTCTTGCGACACACCCCTGCCCTCATCTAGACGGAAAGGGGTTACCGAATACAATTCAGTACATGACCCGCCGCCAAGGAATCTCTTGTACCTGACGCCCCGGTACCCGCGAGATGCTGCTTCCACGCCAACTTCGACCAGCTATAGGCTGGCTTAATAACTGCGATGATAAACAGTGACCGTTACGCAAATCACGCGAGGATCGCTACTGTCGTTACGAGAATTTCATTAATATGATGCTTCAACCCCTAATTGCATCCGCGTCCCTCTAGCAGAGCATTTCTCGTATTCTTACTTTGATTCTGTTCATAAAATCCTATTTTTAATCGGATCAGAAAACAAATGAAAATCGTACTGAATTATATCAAATTTTATATTGCGGCGTTTTTTGAAAATTTTTATGAGTCATAAATGAGCTCCCATAAAGTTCTGAAAAATAAGTAGGAATAATTTTGATGTTTGTTAAATCGTATTGCATACATATGAATTGAATAAACTAATTTTATGATAAAAGCAATCTTGGATGTAACAAAGTAGTGGTCATATGTGAGGCCACTGAGGTCTAATATCAAACCAAAACTAACTATAAAATGAGAAGATTAAAAGGCAATATAAAACTAGAAGAAGCAACTGAAAGCATACAGGAGTAGTAAGGTAGGTATACGAAATGTTCTATTATATTGTTAGTAGATTGTTAAATGTAGATATATGTGTAACCTACAAACTCCATTTCATGCGAAGATTAACTTCTCTTGTACTACCGTATAAAGCATGTTAATAAAAAGATTTTCGCCACTTAAAAATCAATAGCAAGTATCAGACTCATGTCCGGTCTGTTGCTTTCCTGACAATTAGGGTATTGCTTGCACAAGTCCGGCTACATACGCGTTCCACTTCCTAAGAAATTCGAATACGAGTATTCGCGCGCGCGTGAGAGCACATTTACATACTATCATGACCCACTATGGTTAAAGTGCTGAAACGTATTAGAACCAAGTGGAATGCCGCGAGAATTGTGGGATAACCCTTGCAAGAGATGCGCCCATTGCCGAATGTTCGTAACCTGTGTACTTTAATGCCGATAACATTCGAGGGAGAACCAAGAGCGTAGCGGAACCAGACGAAGGAATTCGTAGTATCGCTTCCTACGGGGATACGATGGTTTCCATTAGGTATTTTATTTTATTCTGGATCCCCAATCTCCCTCCTTTTCGGATTCCTTGGGAAACTGTTTCTTCTAACCATGATATTCCTGATTACTTCAACTCCACGCTTATATCAAAATTATAACCTACAATTTGCTCAAAATAAAACTGATTTATGATTCTCTTAGTTGCGATTAGATAACTAAAACATAGGTTCTTTGATTTTTGCCGACTACTAGTTAAATGGTAGCAGAATATCTATATTTTAACCAATATTTTAAAAATAAACCTAACACCTATACTTCCAGTCTTGAGTCATATTTATTACTACTGGTACTACTAGAACAGCTAAAATGCAATTTCAAATTCTTTAATTTACATTTATCTCTGAGTTATGAAGATTTCATTGTAGAATTGACGCATTTGTCGGAACGCTTATTTGTAGAAGACAAAGTGAACGAATTCGGCCACTACATTTACACTAATTTATTACAATAGAAAATCAAACAGAATTTTTTGAACTTCCCGTATGTGTTTCAATTTCTGAACAATGGAAGTAGGGAAAAATTTTGAAGTTAACGATGGGATTAGGGAGAAATTTGGATTTTGAAGGTTGAAGAGCAGAAATAAAGCGATCTATGTTCACAGGGCGAAACGTGTAGAAGTTCGAATGACTTCACGCACTCGTGGCAGCCCGATATATCGATCGCGGGGTCGTGGGATTTAGCAGCCCCACGTGGAGGCGGCTGGAACAGACAGACGGGTGTTTGAGGAAGCCTCCCTAAGGACGGCAATATCTCTATATGGTAGGCAGCAAGACGATGGCTGGTGACCCCTCCGGTCGTGTAACGGTGACAACACGGGCCAGACGAGGAATATTTGCGCTACTATTACGTTACGTTCCATCGGTGGCGCACTTACCCCCTCATCGAAGAAGACGCGACGCAGCCCGAAGTAGTGTTCGGATACCTGAACCGAGATGCTCTCAACGGACACCCAGTGTATAAACTTTAGACGAAACGGAACCGAGCCTGAGCATTTTATGACTAGCGTGTCTCTGCTCGATATAGAAACCTGTCTGGTCTGTTAATAATTAAATGATTTCTCTATAATTGTCATCCGACCAGCTGTCCACTAAAAAAGTAGGCCTTCATTATTCCCGTTACGCGTACCGTTCGCATCGAAATTATTCTGTTCCTAACATCCTCAAAACATAACATCCCGGTACACTCATTATACGTTACTCCTTGACTTAAGCTTGCGATGAACAAGATTTTATTTTATATCGAGTCAAGTCGCATGTCTGTATTTTGTTTGTACGATATTTAAAGAATTTTAAAGGACGAATGTTCACGTAATTTGAGGAAGGTGATACAGTGAATGTTAAAAATATTGTAATAGCGATATACATGGAGAATTATGTACATAGGGAATAAAATTAATATAATATATTGATTAATAAATAGATAGTCGATACATCAATGATTAAAATTGAATGTATAAGTATTAAGATTTTAGACGTATGAAGTTGACGACAAAACATATCTGTCGTCTCTGGAATGTTAGACAATTTCAAGAATCAGTCTAGCCGTAAGTCGAAAGTGAAAACACACTGTACCATTTATTGTAATAATACAATCAAGTGAAACGAGTTTTCAAAATTTCGGGGAACACGTACATGGAAACGTGCGTACACCGGTTGCAACGTTTCGTCACGTCACTTAAAACGCATTATGCACGCGGGTAACTAATGTTTGGATGCCGGCGAAGCCAATAAACTGGTGTTTACGCGTGCCAAAAGGAGCGTGCGCCGAGGAAAAAGGCTCGGGGAATGTAATCGCGTAATTCCAATCTGCGGACGCGACAGAATGCAGTTTAACGCAGTTTGTCTTCGGATGCATATGCAGATGGAATCTCGTTAAACGGGCGTGGATGCAAATGCAATCTCGAGGCAGCGCAGGACTATGTAATGAGAGACGATCAGTTATAGGGGGTGAATTCGCGCGATTCACACCTCGTGCGCTTCGGAGCTTTTTCCCCCCCTCGACATGTTTGCTGATGCATGCTCTGTGGATGAACCATCTTCATTCGACCATGTAATTGAATTCTTCATTCCTAAACCACGCTGGCGCGCGCGCGCGCAGATTACCCTTGAACTTTATGTCGTTCGGGTACACAATGTTGCATGCGATGGCAATTTGACAGTATCGATCTATCTTGGGTTCTTGGTCGTCCTTGTCTTCGACTGAGCAGGTTGCGAAATTGACATGGATAAAGGCTGCCATAATACGCTCCGCAAATTAAGTATCTAGAAATTGGAACTATCTAGCAATTAGAGCCCAGTATTTAATACGCTTAAGACGAGTGACATTGTGTGGAAGCATTCATAGAGGTTCAGTAATTTCATTTAGCCCTCCGATGACAGGGTCAGGATCTCCTTCATCCCACAATATTAACCCTTAGCACTCAAGCGGTGGCTCAGAGAGAGAGGTACTAAAAATTACTGTACCATTATTCAAAATATTGTTTTTACTTTATTAAATATGTTGGTATCTAACCAATTACTAAACATTTAAGTATTGTAGGAGGCATTATATCAATTGAAAAAAAAAACCATATAGAATGAAATTATTCTAGGTCGGAAGAAATGTTTAATTTTCGAGTTAAAATAGCTCCGACTGCAAAGGACTAAGCTTTCCAATTACTTAATCTCTTGCAATGGCATTTGATTACAAGTGCATACAGTGGTTATTATACACGGGGAACAATAGAAAGACCTTGACAAATGGATTTTAAATCCTAATTATCCTAAGCGTCACCATCAGATTGCACAAAGATGTTAAAAAGGACAGTTTGCCATCTTTTATTTAAGAAAATGATTGAAAAGAATTCGCTACGGTGCATAGAATTGCGTTTCGAGTAGAATAATTTGAACAATGGTGAGATTCAAAAATTTTTTAATTAATCGGAATGATAAGAAAATCATCTCCTGCAATTAAAGCAATTTCCATTTGTTTGAAAATTTTTATTACCGGCAACAAACGGTAATTGATTGGAACGACAACGCGGAGGTCCGCAGCGGCGCTCGGGTTCGTCGAATTGAATCCGAACCGATTTACCATGGAAAAGTGTTTAAAAAATGAAAAGAATATCGCGAAGGATCGCCGTGGCATGAAATGAGATCGGAACAATGCGCGCACATTTCCATTGTACGTTTTAAAGGGAACGCAGCCGTGTCGGTGTGCGCGACGCGAGGCGACGGCGACGCGGTCGCAGATCCACGCGATCCTTGAAACTTTTTCATGACGTAGTCATTTTCTCTTCATGACGCGACACGTGACTGCGCACGCAGCGCAATGCAACGTTGTGATGGCCGACACGCGACGATCGATCACGCACACACGCGAGACCAGATTCCCGTGCAATAGCTGCACTGTCGCTGTCTCTCTCTCTCCCGTTCTCTCTCTCTCTCTCCCTCTCTCTCCCTCTCTCTCTGTCTCTGCGTTCCTACAGCTATTCTCCTTCTCTCGCTCTGTCCCGTGGAAATCGAACGATGTTCTTGAACCAGGTAAATGCGACGACGCGCAATGCTCTGTCTGCAATTATTTCTCAGCAGAATGGAAGAATCGACGGAAGTTCAAGGAAAGGAAATGAACGTGGGCTGGATCGACAAGTACTGGGGCAGAGCTCCCAATACATTCGCAAATCGTGACCGATTGTCCCGGTCTCATTAACGAGCAAGTAGCCACATTGTGTGCGCTTTTTTCATCTGTGGAAACGCCTTTCCGCGACGCAGACCGGTTGTCGAGCGCAGTCTCCTGACCGCAACTTGTTTGTGGAAATTCTGAGACGGACAAAACGTATCACCAGACTGAGGATATTTGTGTCAAACAAAAATTCTCTGCGTTAATTGTAAGGCATACCAGTTAAAATGTATTCCTTCTCTTGATAATCTCAAGAAGTCGAAAGCAAAACATCAATATTCTTAAATTTGTTTAATGTCCCTTAACAATATCGTATATAAATGTATTTATGTATAATACTTCTTTATTTACACAAATGTGTACATAATCCTTGTATGATACATCTTTCACATGTTTGTCAAAAAAATTTTCTACACTCAGTATACTAGGATTACTATTTCGATTGATATTTAATAGAAATAGACTGTGAATCTTTATGCATAGACTAATGTTAGTAAGTCATTTTTGAAGAATCAGAACAGCGGAACATCATCGCTTTGAAAATATAGAAAGATTTATGAATGAGAAAATTCAATTGCATAGAGGAATGAGCTTTTTGAAGACCAGTCCGGCTATTTATCCGCAGTAGAGAAAGCAGCGATTTTCTAAAGGGACATCCAAAAATAACTGAGAGATTTTAAAATGTATGGGCCAACTAAATCGACGTATTTTCTCAGGCAGTATATACTCCGCTCGCGTTTTAATTGTGTGGTCGTAGTTGTCCCCTCGGCAATTACGCGGGAATTTTGTAATTCATTAACGTCCGTTGCGTGTAATTTATTAGTCGTTGTTGTGAACGCTTAATCGCGGCGTGAGTCATGGCAAGTACTAATTAGAGGAAGGTCTAAAATGCGCGCGATTCGCTTTGTGTAACGTGCGTGTGTTATTTTCCACGCGTTTTTCGCATTGAAGACGCTATTCTTGTAGTACAAGGTGATGATTTACATTTGTAATACGTACTGCTCTTGGGCGTATCTTATCGATTTTTATGAAAGTAGAATGTGCGGTTGAATTGAATATCGAAAATAATATTTTCATGACGTATTTTCGTCGTTGAATATTATTGATTTTAATTCACATCGTGAACACTTTCTCAACATTCGGATATTCAAAAGTTCAGATATTTCTAGAGACACATGAACTCACGTATACTAATCGAATATAGTTATTTCCACAAGTTTTGCGTGATTTATGAGATTACGAAGAAACGGCTGTCACAGGGGTGAATTTATTTGTCCGAACTAACATGAACAAGATTAGTAGCAACTATCTCGATCGATAAGCAAGAAAAAACGAACTCGTTCAGTCTGTTTGCAAATATATCGCTGGACAAGATCCGCGTGGGAGGAGACATGACACCCTGACATAATGACGACACATTATCTGTTTAGCAGGACTGGATAGTCTCGGCGTAAGGTGCTAAGGAAAATCAATAGTTCTTTTTCACGGTTCTGACGGAACAAGAACTTTCGCCGCTTGTGCTAACCCACACGATAAGATAATTATAAACTACGAATTTATCTTCCCTCGAACTACAGGAGCCTCTATCATTGTGCAATAAAAATAATGCGAAATTATTCTTGCAAATCATTCATATCTCCTGTTCACTGTTCGAGAAATTGAGACATTTACTTTTTCAGGATTAACCTGAATCATAATTGACGTTCGATTCTACTAAATATCTACTTTTTAATTTACGTACATGGTGTATAAACTGGTAATATTAAATTGTTTTCCATATTTTAGCAAGTGAGATTACAATTACCACTTCTTTGGTATCGAGATAGACTTGCACTTTTCTGCTATTAATATTGAAACGTTGAAATCAATACGAAGATATAGCAAATCTAAATTTTGTTTACCTGCTAGAAAATGTTTGAAGATGAAAAAGTTCTGTTCATTGTAGCTGCGAGAAGGATAATACGGAATAGAAGCAAAGGTCTGGCTCAAATTGACCAGAAGTGTAAATAAGGATTAAACAAACACTGTTTTAGCTAGGTAGAACGGTAGTATGGAATTGCTCAAGCGAAGTGCGAATATTCCCATTTCCCCA
The DNA here is from genome assembly GCA_028455605.1 of Lasioglossum malachurum. NCBI lineage: Eukaryota > Metazoa > Arthropoda > Insecta > Hymenoptera > Halictidae > Lasioglossum > Lasioglossum malachurum. Next base: position 10,919,506 of record CM052314.1, on the reverse strand, counting down.
GTCGTCTTCAATCGATCTTCGTGAAGGCTAATGTGAAAGGAGCCGCCGTTGCCGGTATCAGCTGATCGAGCTCGCGTAGACGAGCGCGTCGCATTCTAACGAGGTACGATCGACTGGCTCGGCCTCTTTCGCTCGCGATTTCGCGTAACAGACATGTGCGTAAGCCGTAACACGTGACCGAGCACACAGTCCCACGCAGCGGATCGAGGAAACAACGCAACTGCAGTCGACAGAGACTGGCGAACACGCGACTATCGATCACGCACCGATGTAAACACACCCGTTCCTCGACGAGACCCGACGAGACGCAAAGCGACGCGACGCGACGCTTCGTCCTGGCCGATGCTCGTCCACCGGTGCATGCCGCCGCTTCCTGCCACGAATGTCACTCTCCTCCACGGATGCCGGACATGCCTCGTTTGCAATTATTTCTCTGTTTCCTTGGCGGATGTTGCGAACCGACAGCAACAGATTCGACGCGTCAATACCCTTGCCTTCTGATCGATAATTTCTGCCTTGACTTGTCATAAGATATCGAAGAGGATCGATACATTTCTCAGACAAAATCGTATTTTTACCCCTTCCCTGAACCCTTAGCGCTCGAGTAATGACTCAGAGTCACCACTGAAAATTGCTATACCATTATTCAAGTTTAGATGATTAAATATATATATATATGTTAGTATATCTAATCTATTACCAAACATTTAAATGTTGTATGAGGTATTATATCAAGTTCATATCCATAAAATGAAAAAATTATGTATGTAGAATGGAATTATTCTAGTTGAAGTGACTTGAAGTGAACATATGCAATAGTGACCTAACATTAACAACACGTTAAGAAATGATGAACTCCAATAAATGCAAACCACATCTTCGTTTTTAACATCTGTGTCCTATGTTCCTTGATTTTTCCGATCTTCTTATACATTTTTTCTTGTAACTCCTCTCTTTTGAACATACTTATATCTCAAACACGCACAAACATTCTAAAACATAAAAGTGTAAATCGTTAATTTTAATGCTATTGAAAGCCGAACTGTGTACGTGATATTGATTAATCGCGCAAAATAACTTAAGTTTGATGAAAATCAATACACAGGGACAAGAAAACGGACTACCTGTTTCTTTATAATTTCCTTATAATTTCCATAACAACCTTATAATTTCTCCTTTTGCGGGGAGTCAGCTAGAAATTACTATATTTCACTCTAAAGTTAATAAATCGTTATCCACTCGAAAAGTGAATCTAAATTGGAATATCGTAAAATCGTTTCAAATCTGCGGGGACAGTTTGGTATCGTCGCCTGCGACATAAAAGCGAACCCGCGTCAAAAGTTGATTATATTCGTCTGAGAAAATCAATATGCCGAATATAGGTGGTACCATCGATATACCAGAATATATAGATTTTACAACGGTAGCTCTGACCTAAATTTTCGAGAGCTGCTGCTATTGCGTCGGCTACTCTCCGGCAGTATTAATGTAGAGCAGAGATCTAGCTGTTCGACAGACTGAGTAGCAAGCCCGAGAACTTCTGCCTTCCGCTAGCCGAAATAAACGTGCCATTACTAAATTGGTAATTCATGTTCATTCTGTAATTGCCACTCTATTACACCTGTGTTACGCGCGGCGAGGTCGGTAATTGCGAAATAGTGAAATTGTTTCGAACCACCCAAGCTGCGGCTTATACATACTCGATGCTTTAATTAATGATCGAGATACGCAATCTCCGTACCTGCGATAAAGCGATTGCTCGCAGAATACCTTCCCGCTGATAAGGCCGACAAACGCGACAAAACCGACCGATAAGATGATCGGTAAAAGGAACTAGGCATTGCTGCCTAGCCAAAGCTCTCTTTATGCATGCATACTAGAGTAGATCTTAGCTACACCTGATGAAATTTTTCCTCCATTTTTCCACCCTAATGTATACACTTCGTAACTAATAACATTTAGAAAGTAATAATGCTTTTCTGCATCCAGAATACGTATTAGTACAAATTTGTAGTGGATTTTGTTAAATCCTTTTTCTGCAACATTCTATTAACACCTTGACGTACAAAGACCTTTCTTATGAAGCACATATAAATGCATGTATAAATTTTGCATATATACTATCATCTTTCTGATATTATTTCGTATTATACACACGTTGGAGTAAAATATTGTTTAGTATTTACAGCGAATTTTAACAGCAACCTTTAACCGCAACATAGTGTTTATCATCCCAGGAATGTTTTGAATTTATACAAAAATTCATTGTCAAGCTTAAACAAAAGATGAATTAAAAAATTTATGGTATCTTTTAAAAATCGATAAATATTCAATGGGGTGTGCATAAAATCTACAGTCTAGCAACGTTTCCAATTTCCAATTCATCTGGTAATAATGAAAAATATCACTGTCAATTTCTAACATGTTTACAGTTCTTCCAACACCATTTGCTCTAAACTGCTGCAGCTGAACTGGTAGGCGACAGTGTGAAGTCGTCGCGAAGAGCGATCTGAAGAGTGCAAATCAGCCTATCGGCGCAAATGGGGAAAGGTACGCATCGAGCAACCTAAAACGAAGGTTGGAATCAGAGAGTCATGTTCCTAAAGCAGAATCGCGAGTTGCCGTCCGGCAATTGATAAACGCCGAGCTTTTTATTCGTCCCTTCTGTGCAGGAACTTCTCGCGGCAGGAGCCGACGACCAGCTGATGCAATAACGCCGGGGGGACGCGATGGTGCACCGAGTGCACACGCAGCGTCTGCCATATTGATTGGCTTGCTCAGTATTACGTAATGTCATTAACACGTCGCTTACACATGCGCTTAACTTCCCCGTTCCCCTATGCCGTTCCCGAGTCGACGTTCCCACTGGTGTTCTCTATCTCTCTCTTCCTCTCTCTGGTTCGGTTTGCAAACTCATGCAGGTTCGACGAAGACTGTAAAATCGCGAACGTGGAGGTGCGGGGCGAAAGAATAAACACAGGCGGGCAGCGGCGTATCGCGGTCGCATAAACCATCGCGAAATAATGCATATGACGAGTGCACGGTACGCGTGCCTGCCCATTGCGCTTCCATCGGGTTCCGCAGCTTTTGCCACCCATCCCTTCCCCTCATTGCATCCCACACTTCAACCCCCACCCCGTTGACATTCCGCGAAAACTGCACGCGGACCGATTCGTCGTTGCGTGGCCGATCAAACGAACACGTGACACCGGTTTGTCGACGACAGCCGCAGCGCCGGTGAACGCCAGGGGTTGCACCGATGCACCAACCCCTTGCACCGCAGATAATTTACCGTGAATATCGAAATATTCGCGGACCGATCAGCACCGTCGTCGGATTATAAATTTCTGCGAAAGGTACACGCCACGCGGATAATGCGATGCGGAACGACCCACTGCAAATTCGGAGTTGCGAGTGGGATGGTCACTGGTGAATATGAAATGGGGTGATAACTTCCCTTATAGAAATTTTTTAATTTTACGTGAATACGTTTAATTTCGTTCTTCTATACTGTAATGGCTGATTGGATTGTTTGCGCGACTTTACGACTTTATGCATGCACATACAAGGTTTAATCTTTTTTAATCGTACATGCATAATGACTTTTGGGGGTGGTTACGATTTTGCTAGTGGTAAATACAATAGATTGCCTTTTGTAGAATATTGAAACAAGATGGTACTTCCTCTGTCTCTCTAGTATCTTAAGGGAGGTATAGAACAATAGAGACTTATAAACAACACGCCTGCCTGGACTTTTCTACCTCTTGCTGGGTAAAAGGACAGACCTTTTTTCGAACAGTTACCTACGTACGAATTAGCAGGAAAACCGAAACATGCGATTGCCATACATTTTAGTCTTACAGCGGTCCCTCTCGCCTCCTTTTTTTGTCTGACCACCCTGTCGTTCGACATATATGATCCCCACACTAAACTGTTCAGAAAAACTCTAATGATGTGTGAATTCAAAGCTGGCTTTTGTTTTCTACCATCAGAGAGAGCTGCGCAGTTCGTTGTTCTAACATCCCTTGTACACCCCTGAAGTTAACTGTGCAGTTCGTCTCCGAATGGCCCAGTGACCCAGTGAAATCAATTTCTGTTCCTTCTCTTGTTCACTGCTTCACCACGGCATGGCGCCAACGCTACGCTCAGTGAAGCCTGCCGGATTCTCCTCGCCATTGCCCGCCGAGGCTACACTCTGGTTGATACGTGTTTTTCGTTAATAACTCCTGAACAATGCTGAGGCGGATAGTTTTGGAAATGGGAATGTTGTGTCAAATAATCTCAGAAACCGCCCTTCCGAGGAACTAGAATATTTTTGGGACACCCTGTAGAATTATTGAATCAATTTTGAACCTTAGATAAAAAAAATCTAGCTTCACCTATAACGAAATATATTATGAAATATTCTTTTGCAGTATTATACATGTTCGCGAGATACGAAACAATTCTAAAGAAAATAAATCATTTTACCGTAATGAGGTTTGTTATGACACTGTTTTTATCGTTCTGCTCATAAATGCATAAACATCTGGAGCCCAGTCATTTCATTGTATGTGGGCGTCTTGTTATAAAACTGTTTCCCGAAGTGTTGAGTATACTGATCGAAGTGAGCAAATAGATATTCAAAGACGTGGGTTTATTGACGAAGACACAGGGAACACTGACAGCACATCTATTCACCGTTGATGTAACTACAGAATCACGATTCTAAATAGCAGCTTCGTTGAGAAAAAAATCTATCACCGCGTCAATTCCCGAAGAGATCGATTACGCCATACAATATAATGCCCGTGTAATTTTGGTGCTCCATCTCCCATTCAATCTACTTAAATTCAAGCTCATGACAGCCCAGTTTACGTAATTGTATACATGCATCATAGTACGCGTTAACGGTGGACGCACGGCGTTCGAAAATAAACCCGGAGTTCTTTATTTTTAGCGGTAAGTACTCCGACGGGATGTTGTTCAAAGTCTGAATACACAATGCTCGTAATGTCGCAGCTCTTGTATGCCCCACGTGCACGGTAGACATATTTAAGAGATTCCGAGGCAAACCGAGAGGTGAACGTATCGAAGGTTAACTGTCGACAAATCTTCGCCGCTAGATGTCTTTATAAATAAGATCACAATCGCGATTTCTCTTTCCGCTAGCGGTCCCAGAGAAACGTGTCCTGTGAGAAAGTCGATCGACATGTGATCGACTGAGAACGAAAAAATCCGAGTAACAAGATCGGTGTCGGATATCGTTGCACGACAAAGTCGTTCACGGTTGATGTGTCAACGTTCGACGGTATGCGATCTACCATTTTTGCGAGCGGATTCTTGTGAAATGTTCTCGATGCAGTGCAGTGATTTCACTCGCTGAAACAAAAGTCGTGGGACCGCATGGTCTTCCCCAAACACTGCATGTCCCAACCATTTTACTTTATTTGTAATTGTGCTAGATCTACGAAGCTCTAAAATAGAATATTTTACACTATTTTATAAAATTGATAGGAATATATTCATTCTGATTTTTAACGAATTTTAATACACTTTTTAATATTTGTTAAATCACTAAAAATCCTGTTTTTAATATTACTTTTAATCTTCTCTAGATACTGTATATTTCAACCCTTTAGTTTGCTTTATTCAAAGATAGTTTAGCACTAGATCTAAGGAGCATTGAAAGTGAACTATTTTAGAATAAAATTATAGAAAAACACAGATGAAGTGTTTGTGTATACTCAGCTGTTAGAGATTTCGAACATTTATACGAACGTTTATAATAAAAATTAGTGAGTGAAAGTTTTGGCACATAGTGGAGAAATTAAAAATGATTATTTATATATGAACTGGACCAAAATTTGTTCTACTCTTTTGCTCGTCCGCTAGATATGCTCCAAATAAATAAGATTGAATAAATTCGAATGTCAACGGCAGAGCGTAGAAATTTCGCAATCTTGGAATGTTTCAAGCAGAAGAAAGTTGTTTAATAATTTATTATAGAAATGTAAAAATGATTTCGAATAATGACTGTTAGTGGCGCCTTGGAATTCGAAGGGTTAAAAATTAATTAGTCCAAGACAGTACTATGCATTTCTATTTCGAAGTGGACAGTGCGCCTTTCGGAGAATGCTGTGCAAAATAATTGCGACGAAAGCATTTACGCGTAGACAGACGCATGTCCCCGCGGAATCATAATTTCTTGAGGTTGTAAGAGCCGGGTGCGACACTGTATTTACATGTAATCCAGTGTGAAATTCTGTTGTGGTTGGTCCCGTAGTCTTGCGCGAGCCTCAGCCATCATGCGGCTTTCGCAAAGTTGCGGGTGACTACGTGGGCGGCAGATATTTTTGGATGCTTTCATGAACCGCAGGTCAGAAATTTATGTGGACGGCCAGGAATGCGCTGGCGGAAGAGCTGGGCCGAAGAGGAATCGTTCGGCAAAGGGGTAAGAAACGCGTAAACCTGATAGAATGGAAACTTTCTCGGCAAATGTACACACAACAGACGAGGAGGACACGTACACGCGTTCGCAAGAGATAGTTTCTCATCCGATGGTATCCAGTTGGTATTCGAGATCTCGTTCCCCCGCCTCCATCCACCCGTTTTCTTCGCCTCTTCTCGTTTCCTCTCTCTCTCTCCGTCGTCCGTCTTTGTCTTACCCCTTTGGCTTTTCATCTACCGAACTAAGAAGATTACTCAACAAGTGGCGACCAAATCCTCTGTGGTCGCCAGCCGTTACGGTTTTAACGCCAAACTCGAGTGGCTCACCCCCCGGTTATTGTAAATCGAAGTACTCAAACACGTTCAATCGAATCCTCAAACTTTAACAGCGCCGTCACATCTAATGGACTCGAAACCACATATAACTGTGAGTTGTTAAAATCTAATAAAAATTTGACCAGTCGTACACCCGGTAAGACGACTTCACAAACCGAACACAGACGAACTTAGATCCGAAGGGACATCTAACGTTCAGCGGAGCCGAAGCAGACTGTCTCGCAATCGACAGTGCCCGAACATACCATTTCAAATCCGAGAGGCCAACATGATCAATCTCAAAGCCAAATGACCCGATGCAAGCTACAATTCTACACGTCTCTTGCATCAGGGCTGGTCTATACCGTCTTTCGAGAGTTTGGCTTGATTTGTGATGGTCCTCTAGAATTCCAAGTGGTCTGTATCGGTTTTCTTGAGTTCGGAACTGCAGGGTATGTCTGGAGCTTGAAGATGACTGCATTAAGTCCCTTCTTAACGTTTTCATATTTGTTGGAACCCCCTAAGTTCGTTTTTCGTTTAGAAATTTAAGAAAATTCAGTCCTTACTGTTCCACATTATGTCTACTAGACAACGAAGCAAATGGTGAAATTATTTTCGGTTTATGCATATTCACTCTAAATTTACTCCTCGTTGAAATGTGAAATATTTGACATCCTTTTATTAGTCTAATTATAACCTGCTATATTGAACACATTATGCAAATGGTAAAATTATTTCCGGATTATGCACATTTAGTATAAATTTACTCCCCGTTCGGAAATGTGAACTATTTCATAAACGAAGGGAACGGGAAAATTATTTCCGGATTATGAAACGGTACGACGTTTTGTAACTTTTATCCCGAATATTGTAGAGTATCAAGCACAGTAACGATCCGCGGCGCTGGCATAGAGCAAACTAGGCTGCATTATCGGCCTTATAGATAGGGAACGTCGCCAGCGCGCCAAGAAACTGAAGATACCGGTACAAAAGGCTGTTAGACTTGCGCTCTTGAAACAAATCTCTCTTTCTCTCGTATTATTCCTTTCTTTTCCCCTCATTTGACTTCAACTTTTCTCTTTTTCTTAGTCCGTGGTTCCACAACACCCCCCACCATTGACTTCTACACCGCTTTCTAGCTCCGGAGCTTCTCATCTTCTTATTGTCTCTTTTTTCCCCTTCTTTTTTGCCTTCCTTCTTAGACTCTTCGTCTTATTTCCCTTTGTCTCTCTGGCGACTAAACACCCTCCGGTCCCTCGAGGCCCACAGCCAGCCAAGACCCTGTAGATCTTTTTGCCACGGGACTTCTTCCGGTACAGTCATCGGCAAAACGCTATACTTCGACTAACTCGGATCCCAAGTTTCGATCGATTCGATCGCGATCAGCTGACTTGTGGATCAACGTTCCTCAATGTGTCTATCAAATGCCAAGATTGGGCTGGCTAAAATTATAATGGACTGTGAAGTGATGGCTGCTGCGAGGAAAATGGTTAAACGTCACCTCGTGTCCACGAAAGTGGAAGATTGTAAACATTTTTGTATTCGTTCATGTCATTCTCCAAGAATTCAAGATCTTCCTTACGATTTGGAGTTCCCATCAGATTTCGATGAACGTTGCAATGAATCTTGTCCCAGCTGCACTAAAAATGGCGCGTGCATGTCGTACACTTTGCAATCGGAACGCCTCGACGACGTCACGCAATAATGAAATACCGCGTGAAGGTGTAAGCACGCGCATTCACACAGGAGAAGCGTGGGCCGAGATTAAAAAGCCCAGATACCGCGCAAATTATAATCTTGAGCGGAGACATTTATGAAAAGGGATTCGGACGTCGAAAGTCGCGGCTTTATTAAAATTCCAGTTCTTTGTGCGTAGAGCAGCATCTTGCCTAGAGGATGCGTCCTTTTTGGTGTACGAATTTTTCATTATCAAAATTTTATATCTCGATCCAATTAATATCGTCAATTTAGATGAAACTCGACTAATTCGACAAATACAGAGCGGGTCTGGTTACTGGGCTGGATTAGATGTCTGTACATCGGTTCAGTTGCAAACTGCAATTGAAGATTTCAATGCAGAAAGCAAAGTAAGGTCACTTTTTAGTGACACAATATTTTTGCTTTGACTGCTCGTATCATTCTGACCAAAAAGGTGTGAGGACACCATGTCAAAAAAGGTGATATTGCAGGGGATATTTCAAACTTCATACAGTGTCCACTAACGTCCACGGACACGAAAATTCTGTTGGGCTGGAACTACACTATCGCTGTTCGTAAACGTACCTGTAGTGTGACATGATATTTCAACGTTAGCGGATGTTACATACAACTTGCAATGTATCTCGAAATATTACCTTTTTTGACGTTGTGTCCTAATACATTTTTATTGAGTACTACAAAATAACAATTTTAGGGCCTCCGAAATCATTGGAGACATTTTCTGAGTTGCGCATTCAGTTTACTTAAACTTTCACTAAAGCCTTCTTATTAGTTCTTGTTGTTGTGTATTCTTGTTTTTATCAGTGCTTAATCTCGTTAATTTTTATTCTTGTTAGTTCCGGTTCATATCAGCTCCTGTTTTTGTTTGTTCCTGCTATTGCCAATTCTTATTTTTGTTAATTTCTGCTCTTCTCAATTCTTGTTGTTGGTTCTTGTTTTCGTCATTTATTGTCTTTGTTAGTTCATATGCCCATTGGTCAATGTTCGTGTCACTTAGTGATCTTGTTTATTCTTGTCCTTGTTAGTCCCTGTTCCTGTTACTTCCTCTTCTTGTTAGTACCTGATCCTGTCAGAACCTGTTGTTGTCAACTTTTGTTCTCGCTATTGTTGAAGTTCACACGTCTTGAAGACCCACAGCCTCCTCATTACTGTCTATAATCTGACCCACGTGAGCCAAACCGTGCTCGGAAGTTCCTGGTGGCGAACAGGTTCGTCGAACTCCGGTTTCTGCTCTGGAGGATGCGGCTTCAAGGTGAGTAGGTCGACGTATGCGATAGGTCGATTCCCAGTAGTGTGATAACGAGGACGGTTCACCTTTCGCGCTGGCAGCGATAGCGATTGATAGGTGCGTCCCTCTTCCTCCTTTCGACTTGAAGCGTTCGGTGGAAGATCCTCCCGTACGATAGATAAGTTCTTTTTCGTCAGAAACGGAGGCAATTCTCCTTTCGGAGACAGACACATCGGGAGCCAGCTGAGATAGCAGAACGATTCCCGAAGAACGCCTCGCCTAGCCTCTCAGAAGCCTCTCATCCAGCTTGTTTCTCGTGTAATGCTTGCCGGAGTGCACGTGAGCGGTCCCGTCCCTGACACTGACGGATTTAAGGGGCAACGCGTTCCTGTAAACTCTGAGAGAGAAAGAGAGAGAGTGAGAGGGAGAGAGAGAGAAAGAGAAAGAGAGAGAGAGGAAGAGAGAGAGAGAGAGAGAGAGAGAGAGAGAGAGAGAGAGCACATTGTCCGCTGATACTATACAACGTTATATCGTTATTGGTTCCCAGAGAAAGCACAAGCCCGGGGACGGACGTGCGCTGATTTATTAGCGGATCCGAGAGGCAATCGAAATCAACGCTTCCTTTTAAGCGGGTTAGGTAACGACTTCATGTTCCCGGGAGTGGTTGTTTCTCTTTATCCGCTTGTAAGCTCCATCGAGAGATACCATGTTCGGTATCTCGTGCAATTTATCGACCAAACTTCTCAATTACTTCGTCACACAGAAAACTGGTTCGTCCTTGTGGAAGGCTCGCGCGCGCTCTCTGCGCCCGGGGACCGTATGTTCAATCCGCCGAAAGAATCCTACAGGCTTCAACCGTGCCGCGTTAACCACAATTTCAATATTTGCTCCCTCGTCCCGACAAAACGTTCTCCTTTCACTCTGCCGCCGGAACCTGAACACCATCGACGTTCGTAATACGTCTCGTTCGTTCTAGAGCAGGTATGTATCGCGTTCGAAGAGATACGGCGACCTCGTGAATCATCCAGGGGCTCACCGTTGTGCTTCCGTATTAGATGTTGACTGCCTGCGAACACACTGGAACTGGTGTTTGCCAGCTTTCTTTCCCTCGGTTTTATTAATGACCGCGGTCAAACGTGATGCCAACGTCAGATGCCTGACTGACTCTAGTCTCTAGAACTTTTGTCTAAATAAGTGCAGCTAACACAATTTTAGATGTTGCGGCTTGAAAAGAAAACATGATATAATCCAAACAATAGTAAATACAAGTGCAAAGAATTAATACAAAACCGTCTTCCAATTTCTTTAAAGAAAATCCCAAAGGAGGTCTATAAAAATGGTACTCTAAAACTCTAAATTAGTCTACTCCTTCAAACTTGTGCGAAGAGAGGCGTCCGAAAATCAAATCTATGGTCATCTAAAAGAATTATACAATAGCCTAAAAAGTCTGGTCTGCTGAGAGGAGTAAACAGTAGCGCGCACGAGCTCCCCTATTGGCGGCCTGCATTGCCAATAAAAGAGTGGATGGGACGACACTCGAGGACGCCGCGCTACACGTTCATCTTTTAGGACCCCGGTTCCTGTCAAGCGCGGTAAAGAAGATGCTGGTTGGCTGAAATAGACGCCAGCGAGGGGCCACGTGCCGATGACACGGTGCTCGTGTGTGTGCATCGGATGTGCACGATGGAAACACAGGCTGGGTCAGGTAATAGACGAGCGCGGTGAGTCCATTAAGAAGTAACCGTTGTTCGACTAACTGGCTCGACACAGAAACGCACGCAGGGTGGTTTATCAGCGGCTTTGTGTGCGCGTTCTATCTTCCGCGTACCGACCTATGCATGGCTGAATCATTATAGAGCGTCCATCCCGGGCCCGAGAGCCAACCAGCAGCGTGGCATCGTCACGGAAATGTGACCCACTGATCGGGTGGCTACGTAGCAACTAATACGCGCGGCATGATTTCATACAGAGCTGCGGCCGTACACTCGGACGAGATAGACGCCTTGCTCGATACGCTGTTGATTTATTCCCGAGACGTGTGCGGTAGAACCCCGCGGTAATGGCTGGTAAAGCAAGAATCGAAATCGAACGAGGATGGGGGGGGGGGACGGCCTGGTAACGGAAAGTGGAAAAACGGGCAAATAACGTCGAGTATAAATTTTTACCGCGGCACGGGTAGCCAGTCGATCGCTCGAATCGTTCCGCGATCGCGGCTCTTGTGATATTAACTTCTTCTGCGGATCTGTTATTAGAGAAGCCAGGCGGTTGTTTGGCGCCAGTGGCTCTCAAAGTGGGACGCTTTATATATCTAACAGCAGACCAGAGTCTGAAGGAATTGTTGATCGGATTGTTCGGCTTGGAAAATTCGAATCGCTATTTCATACCGATTTCAAAAAGTATTTGTTTGTCTCTGGCAAATTCTACAGGATATTTAGTTTCAAAATTCGAAAATAATTCAACGACATCGTTGTATTTTTATATTTTCTCAGTGAAATATTCGATCAATTTGACTCGATCTACGACCTCTAAACTATCAGAAATATTGTGTTTAATAACTGTAAACCCGTTTCTACTAATTTCTAAATATTAATCCCTGAGGGTTGTTTACCACAGGGCAGTTTTCTGTTGCGACTTCGTATTAAACATTTTGCGGCGATATATCGTTTAATTCGTTGTATACCGATCCATAGAAAATTAAGTCATATGTTAAACTGTAATTTCACACCTACACGGAGAAATTTAATTACATGGCATCGCTGTTTGTAATATTGCAACTCTTCCCGCAGTTGCTACGCCTTCGGTTCCCGTAGAACAGCAGGCACAGTAAAATGATTTCTATCTCACGTTATTATGCACCGTAGCATGTTCACGCATAAAAACAACATCCATCATTTCTGCATCTGAATAAGCATACAGAGTGACTTTGAATTAACGAGCGCACCTTAAAAACGCCTCGGAAGATGAAAAAATTAATCTATACCGAACAACGTATGCATTCCGAGGTCGCGGTGTAGTTGTTGACACCGACTATTGCGTCAATAGGTTCATAGAGCTATTGGCCCGTAATTATTAATAAAAACGTACGTGGAAAATGAATATATGAAAAATGGTCTCATGAAATGTCGCAGGATCTTTCGGAATTCTAATCTTCTTTCCTTTTGGGTGGTTACTTTCTCGGGTTTCAGCTTAGAAGCTTTTTTGTGGCCGTTTTTTAGGAGTACGGTCAGAAAAAAATAATTTACGAGTCTCGATAGCTGGGAGCACCAGAAATCGAACGCCTTCCCGAAGATCGGTACGTATTCATGTTCGGAACGGAGCGGAGCTCGTAACCTTATCGGGATGATCCGAAACGACCTATTGTCAGTACGTGGTTAACCGTGACTATCTAAATTAGAATCAGTGTTGACGACACACTAGCTTCTCTCGTCCCTTGCCATTCATGGCAGTGACCTCCCGGAGGCAACGCACACAGGATTCTCTAATCTTTTACAGCGAATCTAAGGTTCGACGTTCGGTAGCAAACGCTTGTAAAAATTTGTCGATAAATCTATCAATTATGTCGAGCTATGGTGTCAAACTCGGGCCATCGAAGAACCTGGATCCAACACAATGAAATGGTCAAACAATTAAGGTGCGAAAATTCAAGTAGAAGTTTCAATTATAGCAACAAATAAAATCATAAATTGAGGATTAATCGTTCATGCATATAATGACTTATAAAATGATAACGGCTATAATCTTTGTATGTTGTGTGTAAATAAAAGAGAATTGAAGAAACGACTAAAAATTTGGCACACAAAGGGTATGATATCGCTCTTTGTGAAACAAATAATTCTAATCTCATCAGTTTATTCATGATGCGGAATTGGGAACGATTGTTATACTAACGAGATCTGGTTTACGAATTGTCAATCTGAAAATGTCAACTGTGTAACAGACGGGTAGTTTTGACTCCTTTATTATTAATACTTTTATTAGATTTTACGAGCACGGTGAATAAACAATTCATGTAGCACAGTTCCCGTGTTCCAGCGAATTTATCCGAAAAATCCAGCAACAGCTTTGATACTATTCCCGATCGAACGTTATCATTGTAATGACAGAATCCGTAACGCGGGGTTTAAAAACAGATCCGGTTTCGCTATTACTAATAGACAGCTTTTAGTTACCGAGCGATGAAGAGCGAAAGAGAGACAGTTACAATAAACTGAAAGCCACAGGTTTCGATCAGCACGTTCCTAGATCATCTATCGTTCGATCAATTTCAATTTGACTTGCAGACCGTTCCATGGAGATATTTGTTACAATTGACGAGGACGTGAACCGAGAAACGATGAATCACCGAAAGGTTAATCGCGAATTCATTAAACAAGAAGACAGAACGCGTCTGCGAGCCACGGGCACTCGAAGTAAGTACGTTTGCCTGCATTCTCGATTAATCATGCCGTCTAATCGGGCCCGGTGACAAGAAAAATTGAAGCGTTTATCCTTCCGGCGACCCGGGAATATTTCAAAGACTCTTCTATTTCAAGTTCTGAATAACACATGTGTGTCGATTACAAAAACAATAAATAGCCGTATCAATATTTCGTTTGGGGACGATAAATATTAGCGGGACGGAACGGTGACGTAAAACAAGCGTTATACGAGGTGTGGCAATTAAATAACGAGACTGGGCACTTTCCGCCACGCAACAGCATCGGGCGAGGTTGTCATTGGTAGGTCGTTGATTTTGATGCTTCCCGAGCAACGATTCGTAGTTCTGTCTATCTGTCTGCTTTTGTTTCTTGTCTAGAAATGATTGAGATCGCAATGCCGCGATCACTGCGGTGGCGACTCACAGAACAACCAGGCATGCTCACAAAAATTATCACGTGTGATGAAACCTGGACTTTCCAGTACGACCGAGAAACAAAGCTGTCAATCGATGCACTGGAAGACGCCCGGATCGCCAAGAATGAAAAAAGCGCGAATGAACAAGTCGAAATTGAAGGCAATGCTGATGGTTTTTTTCGATATCACGGGTGTTATCATGACTGACTGGGTACCTGAAGGTCAAACCGTTAATCAGAAATGCTACATAGAAGTCCTAATCAAGCTGAGGGAAAGGGTAAGGAAGAAACGACCGGATTTGTGGAAGAGCGACACGTGGATTCTGCACCAGGACAACGCATCAGCCCACGATGTCCTATCTGTGAAGCAGTTTTTAGCGGACAAGTGCATTCCTGTGCTTGATCATCCTCCGTATTCGCCAGATCTCGCACCGTGTGACTTCTACCTGTTCCCAAAAGTCAAAAGTGCATTGAAGGGAACACATTTTTAGTCTGTTGAACATGTAAAAACAAAAACGGCAGAGTTGTTGAAGAGGCTGACAGCTGATGACCTACAGTATTGTTTTGAACAATGGAAGACAAAAATACAGCGATGTATAGATAGTGGAGGAGAGTATGTTGAAGGGGATAAAAGTTAGACGTAACTTTATATGCACTGAATCACATTTCTGTCACGCGTTTTCGTATGTTTTCAACTATTACAACGTCATTCGTTTAATCTTGCACGAAATAAAGTGCCAATTGTATAAAATAGAAATACTCGGAGGTGGAAGAAACGTTTCGAATTTCAAAGGACTATATTCTGTGAATTAAATTGATCAAT
The DNA here is from genome assembly GCA_028455605.1 of Lasioglossum malachurum. NCBI lineage: Eukaryota > Metazoa > Arthropoda > Insecta > Hymenoptera > Halictidae > Lasioglossum > Lasioglossum malachurum. Next base: position 10,904,160 of record CM052314.1, on the reverse strand, counting down.
CAAGATCAATTGCCAATCAAGTTTATTTCATAAATATACAGACGGAGAGATGACCCCCTCAATGTTCATACAAATAGAGCACAGATAGAGTGTTATAACGTATATCGCTAATGGAGAACATATCGTAGACACAGCCCGGGGCGAAAATAAATCAGTCGAGGCTCGAAAATTCTGCGAATCAACGATCGCAAAGTTCATGTAATTGAATCGACTATAACATACGTTTCTCGCGCAAGAATTAACAGCCGTCTCGGTTCGGAACGTCGACAAATAACGGCCCCATTGAACGTCTCGCGAGCAAATGATAACTGCGGCATAATACGTCGATTACAAAAGTTCCGTCTCGATCGGATCGCGCGTGGCCACAAGGCTCGATTGCGATCGGGGAACGTCGGCGTAACCGGCGTGGCGGTCAGGGTGTAAATCTCGAAATAGAAAGGCCATCCCCTTGGCCTGTAGCATCGCAATGAAGTTATTCGAGTATCGCTGACAGAGCGGAGTTTTGTATGCAAATGCCCGGTTATCAGATCCGAGTTTTATCTGGCTCTAATGCATCGCCGGGACGCAACAACGTAATAACGGTACCATGCCGCGGCGCGGCGCGGCTGAACCTCTCGAGCGGAGAATCCATTTCGCGATTGCGACCATCGTCGTCGTTGGGAACGGAAAGGAACCCACCGGTCGGTCGGGACCTTCGAAATTTCCCTCGATCCGAATAATGCTGGAAAATGCACGAGGCGAGCAAGCGAGCAAGCATGGAGTTCGCTTTAATAATAAGCGTCTCGGTCGAATGCAATTCTAGAACGAGTACGGGAACGCCGGCCCGCGTCCGAGTCACACCTCACTGCCGGCGCAAAGTGGTCTAACCCCCTTAATTGGAAACACTGAATGAATTCGAGCGTGGAGAGCCGCGAGATGGACGCCGGATATTTCGCGCGAACGAAAGGAGACCCGGCCGAGAAAAACCCGGCGACAGGGAACCATTGCAACGGGGCTGCACCCGGCCATTGCATTGTTGGAAAAGTACGCCGACGCTCCGACGCAACACAGGAAATCCTCCAGATGCGCATCTATCCGTATTGCCATCACCGCGCCGTACGGTGGAACGACCGAGGAAAAAAACTGGACACACCAGCTACTGCATCTTCGTTGTTTTTCAACTTATAGTAAAGTTACACTGATCCCAGGAGTGCGTCTAATAAGTAGGCAGATTTTATTGCAAAATAAAGCTTGCCTGCATCGATTGCAAGAAATGGAAACCAAATAGGATGTTGTTTCTTCCCTTAATAATTTTGATAGATGCAAAATAATATACTGACATCTCGAAACATATTTATTTTGCTACAATTTTTTTAAATTTCATCTCAAACTTCCTATAAATGCATAAAATTTATCATTATTTTGTCCTATCTTATCAAATGTAGTGTCAATGGATTACTGTGATAATTCCGACTAAAGTGAGTCCAAGTTTTCCAGACATTTAAATAGTAAAATTAATGTATGATTACTACGTTCGCTGTGTATAAAAGTAGACCGATTAACATCATGTTTGGACTCATTTTAATCGAAAGAATTTCACCAACCCAGCGGTGCATTTGAAAAGGTAAGATAGAATAAATTCGAGATGTTGTCATTTATGCTCGCTCGTGGAACCTCGAGCGTTGATGCTTGACGGACCACGTCTATTTCGCTTTCGCTGTTTAAATCTGTTCTCTTACTTTGTCGAGTTGTGCTCGAGTCAATTCCTCGAATAGAATCGTTACCCCGTATTTTGCTCAATGTCCAAGAAAAGTGCTGCGATGCAACGCAGGAAATCCTCCAGATGCGCATCTATCCGTATTGCTACAGCCGGTTTCAAGCTCGCGTGATTCTAAATAGCTTCTCTCTTTCTCTCAGCGTTGCTCACTTTCTCTCTGTTCCGCGGCTCCTCGGTCTATCTGGTTGTTTTCTTCGGCGCGTTTTCCTCTCTTTCTTTATTCCCCGTTCCGGTCCGACGCATCATCGCCCCCCTCGCTCTTTTTGGAGCCACGCACACACCACGCAGCATCGGACGGCCCTGATCCGCTGCGTGGGAGTCCGTGAAACGCCGGGGTGGAGCGGAGGCGGTAACGCGACTGACGTTAAAATTAATCGACGTTACTTTTCTCGGCGCGGTTCTCGACGAGACTTGATTCGCGGCCACCGAGAGCTCCCCTCAACTCCAGCGGGGCCCTCGCTACCGATACGGGAAAAATTCCACGATGAATCGCCAGGCCAATTTATTGCTTTCTCCGTTACGCAAGGGACCATGCCAGAAAATGCGATGCTGATTTAACGAATTGACGCCGGAGGACTTATTGTTAGTGATTTTCATACCAGTGGGGTCTCTGGTCGTGACCCTCGTTAGCGTCGTTGCACTCGCTGGGCCATTTTTAGAGTCGTAGATGCGAATTGTACAGCATTCGTACAGGTAACAAATTCGTATTGAGTGTAGTACAATTCTGATGTATCCGGATAAATATCATAGAACAATTCAATAGGTTCATAGCCCAAAATTGAATAAAAAGCAGTACAATGAAAAATTTACGGCGTACCTATTATTTCAATGCTTAAATATAGATAACAGAAGAGAAGAACTCTGACACAAAGAAATTAATAGCGTTGACTAGAAATGGTCATCATGAGTCTGACTCGTGAGAATAGATTAACACATTATTTACCGGTAGCTTATTTAGTCTGATTCTCACGGTATATCTAAGTGAATCTAAAATTTTTTTAAAAATAATCCCGAAACGATTGGATTACGTTTCTGACGGTGTCTTGTTGCTTCATGATCAAAATTGTCCTTGCTATCAAGTAATTTTTTTAAGAAATGTCGCGTCAGTGAGTCATGGAGGTTTATAATCTATATAAGTTGTCATAACTAGTATACATATGTATAAGCGTGAATATGTGCGTATGCGTGGAGCGCATGTAAGAAAAAGAGAAGATGGTCAAAGGCGATCCATATTGTGTAATTCGGAATAAATTACTATTAATTGTTGTCTTGTAAAGGAATGTTTTAATTGGAAAGGAAATTATGTCGATTTATTTAATAAGAAGGATTATAAATTCTCTTTAATAAGACCTTTTCTTTAATGAGAAAGAATCGCGTGTGTAAACGAATTTTGGCGAAGCGTGGTGATCGAGCATCGAGTGTATGGACCGCGAAAATCGCAGATCAAAGCGGTCCGCTCGGAGATTCAGTTCGCGAATTCGAGTTGCCGGGCGCAACCGAGGCGAAAGTCTATTTTAGTGCGATCTCTTGAGATCCGCAACACGCACACCATCGGCAGCAGTCATTTCCTTGGTGCTCCGGTATAAGTAAAATCACATCCGGCGCGGCGCTCAAGCTCGCTTCGCTGCTTGCCGCGGGGTTCAAAGACGACCGATAACGAATGTTATCGAGCGACACGTAACGTAAACATTTATGCTCGCATCAGCGTTTTTCCTCGTCCTGGCTGTTCAATTTTCCCAGCTGCTTATTTTTCGGCCAATTCTCCAGCAGCTCCCTCCTCCTTTTTTTGCGGCAACGATTCGGCCGGATTAACATGAGATACAATTGCCTCGGGAAGTAATTTAACGCTTCCATTAAACTGTTCGCAAAAATTAACTCAAAGAGACAATTGCTGTTTTAACCGGATAGTCTCATTGCGAGCCGAAACTTTTCAAGTAGATTTTTCTGGCGACAGTCGACGAAAGAATTTCGTGATGTTTTTCTGGGTTGTCTCCTTTGAAAATGTGTTTGAAAGATAAGTATTCTATCTTGGAGCCTACATCAAACCGGACGAGTTAATTTCAAATGAAGCCGTCAACTGCTGATAAACTAATTGCAGTTTCTGTGCGCGATAACTACCTGTGTTGCAAGTTCTAAATGCATTCGCCTGATACCTTGTTCACTTCATTCGCATATGTATATGATGCTACAAGAACATTTGATGTAACACTTTTGTCAACTATGTTTATTCGTATGTTCGATTAACGTTCTATCAACGCGGTCATAAACATCATTATGCAGGAACAGTTTCCTGCTACATTTTTATGAATTACTTCCGTTCGTACGCTGAATCGACTATGAATTACTATGCAAAGACAGAACTGTTTACAGCAATATTCTTATCATTTTTGTTCCTTCACAAAATGTGCTCATTCATAAATACCATGAACGGAAGATTAGCGAATAGTTGACAACAGAAATAATGTATACACACCACGACCACCGGAGGAATCATTGCAGATAGTGATATAGGTCAAGCTCGTGACACAACCTCGAGCAACCTCTGTGCATAGGAAGTCTGCTGATACCAAAGCCATGAAACACATCCATAGGGACCGTATCTTAACTATGTACCGCTGGTAGTAGCAGTAGGTTAGAGTACGTCTCGTTAACCAGAAAAAGTTCGATTAGTCAGAGATAATTTTTTATTGTCGTAACTATTGGCTAGAATGGAACGTTCTCCGAGAAGTGGTTCTACTTCTAAACAATTGTAATTAACCTAGTTGTAGTAAACGTCCTTAAACGGTGTATTCATTGTCGAAGATTATCCAAATTGCATTTACAACATGAACGGCTTGCAACTATTATTCAAACTAGAAAATGTAGAATTGCGTTTGGAAGAGGAAGAGCGGGGAAAGTCAACTTGTAACATAAAACTACGCTTGCAACATAAGCGAGTAGGTTATTAGCTATTAACCATATTGGAAAACTTAGGATACGTTGACGGAGAGCATCGAGGGTCAATTTTCAGGATAGAATTGCATTTGTAATCACCGGAGGCGCAGTGCTGCGCGGATTAACAATTTTATTCCGACCGGTTGTGCGACGAAAAACTTCCGGGGTTGGACAAAACGTTCTCTATCTGCGGCCAGGGTCGGCCTTATCAGTTACAAGGGGGAGGGAGGTGAAGAATAAGGGGAACACAACGATGCAAGTGTATCGTGACAACGGTTCGACCGATAAGGCGAGCGGGCGCTCGCCGCTTACGAGATTCTTGGGCAAACGTGCATTCCGTATTGGCACAACGCGGGCCTTGTTCGAGCCCCGCGGCACGGGAGAATGAGATGCACCCGGATAAGAGTGTTCATCAGCCGTGCGAATGACTGGCTCTCGCATGCATATTCAGAGCCGCGCGAATTCCATCGTTCGGACAAGATACGCGGGGACACGCGGAAACGTGTGCTCGCCTTGCCTCGCTTTACCTCGCCGCGAAAACGTGATCCCGATGCCGGGCGTGTGTCTTCTCGAAATCTGACAATTTACGGATGTGGGTCAGCGACGAAGAGTTATTATATCCCCCCCCCCCCCCCCACGGTTCGCGCCTCGGGCACCAGGGGTTCTGCTGTCGAGATTGAAGGCAAGAGAGCAGGAGAACGCGCGCGTACGGGCACGCGCGAGATCAGATTGAAGGGCTCCAGACGTTTCAATGGCCCCATACAAACGCGACACTTGTGCGAGCATTGAGAATTTTCTAATTAACGTGAATGCGGCCTTCGAGCAACAGAGGGCGAATTACGGAGAATTATGTATCCGTATTTACCGCCCGGAAGGAGATTAATGAGACGCGCGCCGCGTTACCGAGTGGACGCTACTGAGATATCGTTTTGTGACCGTGTAATTAGGGAGATCGCGTAATGCCCTTACATCCTTCGAGATCTGACGTCTTCGAATTGTTCGGAATGTGCACGTGTTTCTGTAAGTTTCCTGTATACAGGAAATTGTGTGTGTATTTAGTAGCGATATTCATGCAAATGTTACAGATGAGATGAACATTTCAATGAATAAAATGAATATGTTGGTTACTCATCTTTTATGCGCAATTTAATTGTCCATATCAATTTTTATGAGGTATGCTTTTTATATCGTTTTGCAGTTTCCCTTGTCCTCTTCCAAATGGAATTTTTTAATTTGATAGAAAGTTCTTGATTCAGGTTAAAATTTACACAATGTAGAACACTTCCTACATGTTCTTTTATTTCAATGAAGTCGACCGACGAGTTAAAGCAGCGTTAAATATGAAGAATAGTCAAAAAGGACCACTTTTACTTAGAATATTAATGTCCCTGATAGATAAATGATACTCGAAGTGGATCAAACTGTATTTAAAAAAGTAGTCTCTCATATCCCGTTCCTATTATCTCCTCTACGATTTATCAACGTTTGTGTTTCTCTTTTCCATAAAAGTTTTTGCTTTTGCCGCTAAGGAAAGTGTTTTAACTTTTTTTAAATCGTTCATGTGAAAGAGATATCATACACATTTCGTTTTATTCTATTGGATGAGTTCACCGTAACATTTTATTGTTCCATCGCTTCTTTGCATCAAAGAATTTCTTTGTTGTCATTTTGTAATGCTTTTAATTCGAATCTTTCTATTGTTCAGACGTAAAAAATTAAGTTATACGAAGCTGAGTAAGCGTATTGTGAATGGATACAGTGTGTGCATGTATAGTTTAATAACGACGTGGAAACAGCAAACAAATTCCTGATGACGGGATGCAATATAAAATTTTCTAATTGTCCATGATGTCTGCGTGATTATATGAAATTTTTTCCTCTACCAAACCATTAGAATTCTTCCTGGACACTCATAGAAGGCTTTGAGTCATCAGCAAAATTTCGTGAGCCTCAGCCATCGCACAAAAGAATTCCAAAACTATTGTGATGTAAATGTACGATTGCGGTACGCGAGCGTGACCCGAATAATTCTCAGGTGCTAGTTTTTGTCTGGTTACTTTGCAGTAAAGAAGAAGAGTTATTTTCGAGGTGAAATGCAAAATCGCTTTCTCTGCGACGCGTAAAACAATAAACGCCATTCGTTCGCTCTTTTACGTGTATTCGCGCGTCCCACATAGCGCTGCGATAAAACCGAAATTAATAGCATCATAATTCTGACCATTTAAATTGCAAAATTGTTCTACGCCAAGGGGGCCGAAAACATTTTTCTTGGAGTACCAGTTATATAGATAACTTGAACGTAACTGACGACGGATACATTCCCATCGACACCGAGGTAGATTGCAGGCGAAGTTAAACCGATATTGAGAGATCGGTGATGTTTGTTCAATTACGCGAAACGAGAGCTTGACAGGCGACAAAGGAAAGAGTGATGTCGCTGGCTGTATCCGTCTTTCAAGCGAAATGGAAATGTGCAAGAGATTCTGGATATCCAAACATTGGTAATATTTTTGTTTAGTAATATTTCCCAAAAGTTAAAGATCGATACAAACTTGTAAATGCATTTGAAATTATGTGCACCTTAAATTTCATCACGTAAAAATTTTAATAGAAGCCGATAGTGTTTTATTTCGTTAGTAACTGTTGTTCTTCTGCGAAAAAAACAGCTTCCTGTTTGTTGAGGTATTCTTTAAATAGATAACTGTAGAAGATGATCATTAAAGCTTTAATTAGGTTAAGATTAAAATTTCTGTAAGGTCTACACAACTACATATGTGCTACTGTATTACATCGTTCCGACTAATTAATGGTAAATTCTGATTCGATTCAATTTTATCACGGAACACAGTAGCTGTGAGCAAGAGTACAGTTATATATTAATTTGTAAATGAGCTACGCAAAATGGCAGGTATGTAAGTATGCGTTGTGCATATCCTGTTTAGATCATTTTTTCAACACAATTCGCGTGCTACTAAAAATAAGATCGCGTGCCAATAGCGTAGCAAAAAAGTCGGTGCATATTTAGTGTAAAACTCAAATAAACAAAGTTTGATAAAGAAGAAAAATTCGTTTTGTAGTACCGACTTCCGTACTAGTAATCACGATAACCAAAATCCAATTTTATTAATATACTACCGGCGCTACAAATATTTATAAATATCCGAACGATAGAAAAAAAGTCGGTGCATGTTTAGCGTAAAACAGAAACAGACAAACTCAGTTCGATAAGGAAGGAAAATTCGTTTTGTATTACCGATTTCTGTACTATTAATATCACGTTGACCGAAACCAAATTGTTATTAACACATCACCGGCGCTACAAATATTTATAAATAGCCGAACGCTACCAAAAGTATGTACAATATACAAAATATCTTTTCAGAAGATACTGTATGCTCTCAGGTTTCTAATAGAATTTAATCCGGGTCGTGTATCAAGACCCGATAAAAAAGGTTCATTAGGGTGGCCCGAATTTGTATGAAACCTTTGTCGCTGGCTCGCAACGTTCGCCGCGCTATCGCGTTCGACTATCTTGAATGCCTAATTATATTACACCGCGTAAATAACACGGTAAAAAAGCCTACACCAGCCAGAACAATCAGCGATTACGTGGTTGACCGATAAAGGAAAATGGGGTAAATAAGGGTGAAACAATGTGTTCGCGCGTCCAATAAAACCAACCCTAAAAGCGATCAACCACCGCGTATCCAGTTACAACAAATTCCAGTGATTAGCCAACACCGCGAAAAAACACGAGAGTCACTGTAGAGGAAGAAGAAGTAGCTGCGAAAAAAGTGAACGAAGAAAAATAATGGAGGCGCGTGCGTGGGAGGGAAAAACGTGACGGTGGAAACGCAAACCCAAACGATGAGACGAGAGTCATTGACCTCCCTTTATGTTAACAAATACTGCCGGCGCTAACAAGCGAGCTGTCGCGAAGAGGCCTGCAAGCAGTCACCTATGTCGCTGGAAATAAATTAGACGCCCCTTTCGACCTAGTTGCGTAATTAAGGCCCCCTTTAGCGGCTTTCGTATGAACGAGGAAGCAGGAAGAGGGACAAGGACGGGCTGGCACGAGTCAGCTGACCGATCAAGTCCCTCTTTCTCCTTTTCTACCACGGCTGGCTCCCCCGCTGCTGTCCGTCTTCTGCTCTGCTATGGTGCTGTACCCTCCTCACCGGCCGACAGCCTGCCATTTAGCTCTTTTTATTCAGTTCCGCGCCCGGAACCGTCCGCCTGAAAAGAAGCGCGGCCCGAGCCTTTAGCGACCGTTCAACTTTTAAGGTTATCGCTCTTAGATAACGTGACGTAACCGAATTAAAGATCGGCCCCGATCGAACATTAAGCTGCAGCCATGGGACAACCAGACCCCCGTGTACACTCTACAACAAGATTCGATAGCGATCATCCGATTCCTCTGCTGTCGGATTAAGGTCTCTATCACGCTCTGGTGACCAGGCTATTTTTGGGAATTCTTTATTGATTGATATTCGGACACATACATTTTTTGGAGCTATATTAATCGCTTCTTTCAAAGTTGCAAAGCTAGCAGTGGGAGCATTTCGTGCAAACATTCAGTTCGATGCTCTGATCATCAGGCAATGTTTAAGAATTTGTTAAAAGAAAAAATCCAAATTTTTTGGAGCCATATTAGTCGCTTTATTGAAAATTTCAAAGGCAGCAGTAAGACCATTTGGTGAAAACGTTTAATTTGTCGGTCCGATCGTAGCCTTAAATTTACCCTGTCCCATTATAAAGTACATAAACGATAGAAAGAGCTGAATAACATTCGTGTTTTTGATTGGCGCGTCCATTTCCCCGCATGGCAGTAACCTAGGGTTAAATAGCCTCAATCCGCGGCCACCACGGCGCGGCGCGCCTCGACGATCCAAGAGATCCGCGACATTTATCCCAGTTTATGCACGCCGAAAATTGAATTGGCCTCGTGACAACCGAACCGCGTGTTTTATGGGTTCACCGGAGAGCCGAGTTTCGGGATCGTGTTCGATATCTCTCGGCAGCGGGTCGCAGAATTAAAATAAAATTCGACCGGCTCGCTCGCACGTCCGCCCGCTTGCTTGCTCGCTCGTTCGCTCGCAACAACTATCTTCTCCTCGCGCGTCCTCTTCGCGAGCGTCGCGTCATTAGCAGGCCGTTAATACGCAACTTAACGCTTACCCAACTCAACCCAGACCTACCTAACAGACTATTTATAGTATACTCTGCAGTACACTGCCGTACTAATTGGCGTTAGTTTAAGAGTGGCCACGGGACGACGAAACCCTATGGCGAGCTGGACCTCGTTTCATTCGAGCGGCTTATTATCACGATCTTCGGACGTAACACAGTAGTCCGCTCGTTAACCACGTGCGAGTTATTTCTGCCATTTCTTGGAATAGGTGGAGTATATTTTCATGGAGAATGATCTATTCACTTGCTCCCGTTGACTTCGGCAAAGCCGGTTATCTAAACGGCGATCGAGCCACGCTCTCTTGTTAATGTCGCGTCCACGGATCCCCGCCACGCGCAATTAACACTTTACCTACCGACAATTACTTAATGGCCCCGCAAACGCCGATAATTAACCGCCGAGAAGTTCTTGATACATTCCTGACCAGCAACGTCAATTTTCCTCGTCGATCACATCTTCGGATCACTTCTCCAGCAACATTCTCCAATAATTGAAAACTAGAATTAAAAAAGGCGGTAGGTGCCATTTTTTCAAAAATTGTTTTTACCGCAAAAAAGGTTGTAAATTCCCTGACGGTTGGTCACAAGTTTTGGGTTGGTTACAAGACGATCTTACAAGTTGTACATGGATTTCCCCCGGAATTTTCATTTCGTAATTATAGCCTTTTTTAATTTAAGTCTCCAATTTGTTTTGGAATGATTGAGATCCTTTTCGATGTCGCATTTATTAAATCATCTATTAATACTTGCCGGAAATGTATGGTTCTAAAGTTAAACATTTCAGCTATTTTATTAGTACCATTAATGTTAGTCGTATAAATCAACAATCATCCAGAGTAACATTATCTAGTGAATTCTATTGAATTTATTGTTTGAAAGATGATTTCAGAGCGTCTTTATGATGTGTAGCACAGTTACTCAGCAGCCTATTATTAGATTCCGTGTAGATAAAGTGTTAATAGCTCTCTAGCAGCCAAAGTGTTAATTATTAATCTTGCAAGACAGACTTCCGGCTAATTATCAGTCATAAATAGTGTAAATATTTGAATAGTTAAGCTACTTTCCTTATTTAGCTTTCCGTACGAAACAAGCACACAGGATCTATGGTATAACCATGAAGGATACAATGATCCTATGTGGAACCATAAATCACAAATGTATCATAAATTTGGTTTATATGAAGCTTTCTTTTCGAATGGAACCGAATGTTTAGACGTGCATGCGTGCGTTCGCATGTGCAGGAAGTAGAAATGGTAGGTCATGAACAGACACGTTAAGCGGTACCTATTAAATAGCACGTGAATCTTAATTAGTGTAAAATTCGTCATCTCTAATACGTTTATGGTGTATGGCTTAGTTTATGACGGAGTTTAAAGTGCTCGATTTGTACGGTATTTTCTAAGATATCACATTGAGATTGTAAAGATGCGTGCATGAAGAATTACTCAGCAAATTTCTTTCTTTCGGCGTATATTATGAAAAAGGTAGCTAAAAATTCGGATAGATACATTCCTGTTATTGTGATAAACTAATGTGAAATTGTCACTCTTAGCGGTCCGCAAAGCGGGTGTAAAGTTTTACATGTTCCCTAAACGAGCAATAACATCGTTATTATCACGAATACCACTACACAATCTTGAGAGTACATTTTTGTACTTCTGAAATATTCTCAAAAGATTGATTTTTTGGAGCTGCGCGCTACATTAGAGCATCGAAAAGGCTGTACACAACGCCAGGGGGAGGAGCGAACGATAAAAGTGGCCTTAAAGCTCGCGTGGGGATCGGATCGCGGAGGAGGATTACGCTAAAAGCGTTCTCCGAGCAACACTTCCGGTTACAGTGCGCGGATGTCTGGAAGAGTCCGCACGTCGGCGAAAATTTCCGCGATTCCGCGGACCGCTCGTTAACGTCGCTACATCCTAAAAGACACACCGACAAATTTTCACCGTTCCTCCGTTCTCGTCCGTCGCGTTCACTCCATCTCTCTCTGTATAGCCGCTCGCCCATTAAAACGGCCGGTTGCAATTACGTTTAAAAATAGCGAGAGAGTCGAGGAGAGTCTGTTGCGCTCGATTGCATCAGACGCGAGGACGAGACCACGACCACGACATCGACCAAGACGACGACGATGACACTGACGACAACGAAGTCGGAAAAACGTCACAGGCTTCTGTTCGTCCGCGATTATGTTTTTCCTCCCGTCGAGGCTCGCAAAGTTCTTGACCGTGGTTCGTCGTTCTCGATTCGAGACCCTTCGAGTTTATTATTTTTCATCCTTTGAGCTACGAGCGGATCTGGCAGCGAAGCCGACGGCTTAAAAGCGTTTCTCGAATTTCTCGACTGGCGTTTATCAATTTTAGAAGAGACGGAATTTTAAAGATTCGGAAACGCGATTCTATAAGCATATTTCCGCTTCTGTGTCACCAGTGTACAAAGATGAAATTCTGAAAGATAGTTCACAAATATCAAAATACGTGCCAGTTTCCACAATTAAAAAGTTTAGAAAAAGTGTAGATAGGATGTGGTCAAATTACAAATTTTCTAATGCATGCAAATATTCACAGTCAATTCGGAAGTCGCTACGGCACGGTTCGACCACGAAAGTGGAAAAGTGTGGATAAGATTGACCGTGTTCTTAAGTGACAAATCTCAAGATACGCGCAATTGTTTACAGTCCATTGGCAGAGTATACATATGCTATTGGAATGGGAAAGACGATGTTTGGCTTTCGAGTGTCACGGGTTCACACGCGAAGAACGTTCGCACGTGTTCAACAAAGGGGTTGTCTTGTCTGCAATGTTATTTCCGACACAAATGTCAGAACAACGGTGACGGGCCACCTTAAATCACGGCAAAAAGAATTTGATACGCGTCCAAGGAGATCATAAACGACGCTAACAAGAAGTCGCGAGGACAATACGGGGGCTGTCCGAGAATACGTCGGGAAGTAATTTGAATCGGCCGCTCCGCTGTCGCGTGTTGCTGTTTTTCGTTGTGGGGCCGCTATATTGTCGTTAACAGACGCGGGAAGCGACGAAAGTTAGGTGCAAACTGATGCATGCTTGTAAGCTCTAACCGTTGTACCACAATGTTTCGACAATACCTGGAACCGTACCAAACTTCCAAGCAGTCATTTGAATGACTTGGAATTTCGAGACGCCGTGCCGCGCCGCGTCGGCCTTTAATGACCACGTGTCTTCGGAAGAACCAGGTTATTGCACAATGACTGCATGTGGAAAAAAAAGTAAATAGATACTCTGTAACAATGTCGGCAAATCGGAACTCCATAAAATTAGAACGAGACCGTGCAGCAATTTTCGCATCGGTTATAATTAGCAACTATAATAAAACGCGTAAAATTTCCGATGACAGTCGAGGAAGGAAGTAATCGAGCTTTCGGCCACTCAATTCCCCGGTGAATCGAAACCCTCCAACGCGGACCGCAGTAATTCCGATCCAAAAAGGTCCGATGGTTTCCAGCGCGCTCGAAATCGCGTCAGACTGAAGAGTCATCGGTGTCGGAAACCAACCCTCTCGAAAACACTACAAACTATTCCCGCGTAACCGCGAGGGTATCAAGGAACATAACGATCTGTGAAATCGAAGCCGCGCGATACATTATCTCTTCCTCGAAACCCAACATTAGCACAAAATGTTTCATTAACGTTCCAGGAATGCTCTCCGATCGTCCATTTCATAAAAACAACATATAACCTAGTTTGGGAATTCTATGTAAGTATATTCTCAATAAAGCGGAAATTGGTCACTATTCAGAACATAAATTAAATCGAGCAAAGCTCCTTTAAACGAAAATTGAAAATGAACATTAATGGCACCGTTTGCGTACGAAGAATCAATATTACAAACACTGTAAAATACATTTGGGTCACATGTTAAAACAGTCCCAGTCTTTTCGAATGCTTACAATATGAAATGTATCTCTATATTGAATAAATAATTTTTAGTCCTGTTCATTTATAAAAAATGAAGAATTTATTATTAGTCAGAGGATAAAGTAGTTAGATCAAGAATAGCATCATGGATCCAAAGAATAATTGAAAATGGACATTAAATGGCACCGTCTGGTTGTAATTGTGATGCAGGAGGATACTTCTGGAGGATTATTTTTAAACGAGGAACAACTTCAACCCTGTGTCTCTACTTTTTGAACAGAAACATATATTATTTTGTTACAATTAATTTATTATAGATTATTTTGAAATAACATGGTAGGATAGGGTTATCAAAGACATTTATTATAATTTATTGCTTAGAATTTAGACCTCACACTTGATTGGCAAATGAGTTTTTAAATCATAATTCATGAAAACTTTCGCTAACAGGGCGGTGCAGTGCGCGTGTATAATGTTTAATCGGTCTCGCGACTCCGTCAACGTTCAGAGATCGCACCGACGAAATACATCGCAGCGTTCTGCGAGAATAGCGTCGCAAAGGTGACTCGAATATGGCAGAAACGCGGCGTAGAATGCGCCGGATTAAAGTACCGGCAGTGGCGTAATCTCCGCCGGGACGGTAAACAAAGTACAAACGCAGAAGCGCAGGACAGAGAGAAGAAAAAACATGGCTTACACCTCTCGGATATCCTCGTAGGTTCGTAGCACGTGCTCGCGTTAAACTGTGATGCGTGTATGCGTGCGGAGGCGCACACGGCCGCACTATACGCGATAAAATCGCGAACGGCGAGATTATGGCTCGACCCGGCGATAAGTCTGGATAGAAGGCGCTAGGAACTGCCAGCTGAAAAATTCTAATTGCCTGGGAGCGTGATTGCACCAGATTGGCGGCTTAAATGCCGCGTCGAAGACCGCAGAACGTCCTGGAAAAAGAAAACAGTTCGCGTTTCCCGTCAGCCCGCGGGGACTGTCAAGGAATTTTCGGGCTCTCATGAATATGCGAGACGCGTCTAATGTTCTGCGAAATAATTAGAGGATCCGGCGTTTGGAAAATACACCGAACACCGGCGACGAACGAAATTATCCTTAATCCTTTGCCTGTCACCAGCGCGATACCTCCCAAGGCTAATCTCGGCTGAATGGAAACTCAAGGTCTCCGTGCCCGCAATTTTCCAGCTCGAAATAATTAGGGGATCTGGTTCTTGAGAATGAAGCAAATGGAAAGAGAGAGAGAGAAAGAGAGAGTCGACGGGATACGCCGGGAGAGAATCTTATGCAAAATCTGCTGTACTGCTAACGTTGGACATTAGCGGTTAAATTAATCACTTCGAATGATTATACACGTGGGAAGAGTGAAGACAAATTAATTGTTCCTTTATGAAGTTTTTACCAACATATTCGCGTGACGGAGCATATTTGTTCGTTTAATTCACGATTGAATAGAATCTCGATTATACGAACCGACGATACATGAATTTTCCATCCTAAGCAATAAATCTATATACTACACGATTTATTGAACAAGTCAGTGAGGATTCAATCCAGGTGGCTCATCAGTGTAGATAATTGTTCTGTTATCCGAATAGGCATGTTCCACTGATTATATACGGATAATCGAGGTTCTACTGTATCGTGAATTATTCAGGCAGATATGATTGAAACTGTGTCGTGTTTGGTCGCATTTTAATCAGAAAAGTGTCTCGAGAAGGAAACGTTATGTGTGCAGTAAAATGAGCATTATCCTGATTGTTTATAAAGAATAAGATAAGTGTACGAGCTTGTTAAAATGTATAACAGACGGGTTTTCTCTGTGGTTTCTCAACCAGTTTTTGATCAATTTCCTGAATTGCAAATTACGCGGAACACAGGCGGACGATGCAGCGCGCGACGCTGCGCCGTTGCCGGCAATGCGAATGATTAATACGTAATCAATCTTTGTAGAGCGAACCGCATTTTGAAATCGCATTACGTGTAATGTGTACATTGATACGTACTACGAATATCTGATTGGATTGGCAAACACCACGCGTAGTTAGAAATGTCTGCAGTTACAATCGGGGCTCCCCGCTCTCTCGCCGTCGACGCCCGAATCAAACATAAATGAACGGAGCCGGTGATTGGATTTCGGGTGGAACGTGAGTCGATCTCTTGCGCCTGAGACCGGAGGATACGACGACTCGACAAAGACGTGGTCCTTTGAGAACGGAATGGCTGCAAGGCCGAGTCCCCGAAAGAGAAACCTCTCTTGCCTCAGGTTTAACCGTGCATTCAGAGATTGACCTTTCACCCACGAATTCATACCTGCTTCAGCCCCGGTATTGAAGCTGTGTTACTGTTCAAACGGCTCTTAACTCGTTCCTTATTGCCTCCGATAATATAACAAAACCTGCTGACTCGCGTTTTATTGCGCGGACAGTATTTATCCATCTCTAACTGATCTTTAATCCACGTTTACGGCTGTTGTCGATGCAACCGGCAGTAAAATTAATTAGACTTTACAAAATGCAATGGAGATGCTAATCGAGTTCTATCAAGATGGAGCTACTGCTTCAGTGTAGAGACAAGCTTGTTCTTTTGATAGAATATTGCAACTACGAAGTCACCGATCAAAAAGCGATATCTGAAACTGTAAACCTCTTTTGCTATGCAAATATTTGCGAGCAGGCAAAATAGGTAGTCTCAATGCATTATTGCTCGAACTGCTCCCTTAAATCTTTCGTACCTCGGAAAGTTGCAGGCTCAATTTAACTAAAATGTCGAGAGCGAAGTTTTACCAAAGAAATCGATCTAAACTTCTCCAGATTCATTTTGTGAGTTAATTGACGCTCAACACTTTTCAAAGAATTCGAACGTCAAAGCAATTATCGCTTCCCACCTAATGGAGCGCGCATTTTAATTTATCACTCGACTAATAATATCTTTCAGCGATCTCCATTCATAAAAACATAGTATCAGCGCTGACAAAGATGAATCGTTTCGAAATCATAACAATTAATCGTTTCTACGCGGAAGAGTCACGCGTTAAAAGTGTTCCATACCCACGCGAGCCTAATGCGTAGATACACCGAGGAATCATCCTCGAGAATTACTCCTGTTAACAGCTCCGACACCTGTGTCCACTTGAGAATAGACTCCCGCGAGTTTTAATCTCGAAAGTGTAACAGCTATTGTCCTGTGTACCCACATATGAATACTCTTCCAAATTGCTCTGAAGCTCTATAATAACCTCAGGAGCTGAGTCAACACTTCCGTCAAGCTGTTCCCAGAAATTCATCCATGCAAACACACAATCAAGCTTGGTAATCTATCAAACAGAGCAACGAACAAAATTTTTTAACTGAAGACAAGCTATAACTTAAATTGTAGCGATGTATAGCAAATCAAAAAATACATTTTCGTCAGCTCCATCTTCAACCCCTCTCTTCTCACAAATGTTTCTGCCTTGAGCCAAAATTAGATTTGATTTTCGTTTACTAATTTTTTAATTTGATTGGATCCAATATAATCCAATAATAATTTTATCCGTGTATGTGCGCTATTCAGAAAATTCGGACATGTATGACAGAATTAAATTAGATGATTGAATTTGACATTTAATTTTCGACAAAATCTATATAAAATAAAGTCAATTAATTTATGAATTTCACATCAATGGCAATGAAAATTCCGGTAACATAGTTGCAGCTATTGACGAAACCACGGTTTGCAGAACGAAACTACGTTTTCCCACCGTACCGCTAAAAATGAATGGGCAGCCTGGTGTTAATTACAGCAACTAGAGAGTACTCGCGAAAGCGAAACTATCATGTGGGCGTGCAGTATAACGGGACGATCGAGATGCTGCGGCAGGTATTGCGTAACGCGCCGGTGACTTCTCTACCGGAACCAGCGATTCCGCATTAGGTTCCCGCACGCAGGATTATGCAGCTCGCAATGCGACACTGTGCTAGGGCTGACGAAACTTTGCACTGGCTTGTGTGATGGGCGAAGCAGACGCCTTGCAAGCCCTAAATCACACGGTCGTTGCGCACACCGCACCGTCCGCTCCGAGTCGTTGCATCGAGGCTGGACGCGTTCGCGACGCGAGCTTTTTCCCTCTCCATCTTAACGAGGACGTGGCTCGAAGAAAAACGAACAACAGGTCATTCCACGATGGTTTTTCTACCTCCGCTTCGGTATGTTTTAACCGGGAAACTCCGCGAGATTCGGTGGGAAAACAGTCGACACGTTGCTGAATACCTGCTTATCTGATACATACTGATCTCTCGATTCAATGTTGAATTATTTATACATAATGTTTCACTTAGACGCCAGTTCCGCAATTAATGAAATCACCGAGGATCGTGTAGCATGCAATTTACCGCATTTTGTTTATATTAGTACCGAGAGAAAGATCGAGTGGAATGAACGTAGCGTGAAGATTGATTCGACAGAACGAATGTTTGTATAAAAGTGATGAAAGGAGACGCTTCGAAGAATACAAGTAGCTTACCGGAACGGATTTCTTTGTATCGATGACAGTTTAGAAACTTCCTCGAGATTCGAATGAAGAATTTCGCGGGAAGTTGTCAAACAATCCCGGAGAATGGACAAAGCGGTGTTTAGTAAACACGGGACGTAAATAGGAGTGTCTGAAATAGGAAAATGAATACGCGCAAACGAGGATGGGCGACCATGATGAAGAGTTAGAAAAAGACGTAGCCTGTATTGGTATTCTGTATCCAACTCCGCGGTAACAGCATCTACAAATCTCTCCCTCATTAACACCAGCGCTCAAACATTTGTGAACAGCGTACAGTCTCGAAAGAAATTACTGGCTTCCTCTCTCTGTGGCTTTCGAGAATGCACATGTTTTGCCCCTCTTCCACAACTCATTATGACCAGTAAACGGATTAGAGCTTCAGCACAATTTAAATTATGGGTTCGTTAATTTAAATATTCTGCAACATTGCAGTTTCTGAATACAGGGGATTATTTTTTACAGGGCCTTATTTGAGCCACCTTAAAGGTACTAAGAACCTAATCGAAGAGCACGAGTCCCAAATATCCTCAATCCACTGTACAGTGAGTATAAAACTGTTGTGAAACAATTTTGCTCATAACTGTACTACGATTTTCCTGTATAGTGCTGAGTATCATAGGTGTGAACGTCTTCAGAAATTCTATTTAACCGGAGCAAGGCGGCGAATAAACGAGCTCTGGTTGGGATCGCCTCCACGACTACGATCATTTCGATATACTGCTTTAAAAGTTTTTACGCGCGCTTGATACAAGATGGACGGATAGGATATCGCGCAGCGCCGGTTTCCCACGGTTCGCCGCGGAACACACTGCATCTTTGTACCTATGAACCTCTGCGGAACGGTACCGCAACACACGAGACGGTTTACGACGCGGCGCGGCGCACCGTGGCGCACCGTCGCGTCGCGTCGTGCAACGGCCGGACGACTGCTCCGCATTTCTACTTCAGACACGCTTTCTCGCCGAGCGTCGTCGATAAAAGGAACGCTAACCAGCGGAAATAGAGCGCGAACGGCCATCGATCGATTATTGTTCACCGATAATTCGGCACGGCCGCGGTTCAGTCAATTCTGGCTTCGGACGAGATCCAGCCTCGTTTTTCCGCTCGCCATCAAGTCCATGCGAAACAGTTCACTAAGACCGCACCTACGGTCACGAAGTATTCATACACTTCATCTTATTCATCTTCATCATATTATTTCTTTGTGTGGTTTATTCAAAGTGAGCATCGAGACACTGTTCCTTCATCGATACTAATTTTAAACAATTTTCTTTACTAGACTGCAAATTTTTGTCCAAAATGAAAATTGTCTTAATTTGAAGCTATAGAAGCCATATAGACATTTATTTCTCTTTTTAATCATTGTATCGAACTGAAAGTAATAGAACGGTGTATCTAAGTTCTTCAGTTTGCTAATTGCATTAAGAATAGCTCAATAGTTATACTTACAGGAGACTCGCGTACAATGGGATCAAATAATTGTTTAAGAAAGACTGTATGCACGTACCTCTTGTGGGAGCAAATGCTCAGTGAATGTATTAAAACAACTGTGCCCTTGCTACCACGGACTATAGTATTCGTTAAACAACTTTTTCATCGCGTTATACGAAGGTACTACTTACTCAATTATAAGTAAATACGAGACACAAGATTCGGATAGTAGTAAGTTGTCGTTACTGTACAATTTGCAAATTTCTCGCTGCAAAACATTCACTGTCATTACGAGCGTCTAGAACAGGGGTCTAGGTGGACCCCTTGGGAGTCGATGGAAGTTTAGAAAGTGTCTATATTATTCCAGTGGTCTATTGGGGGTCGATGATAAATTTTTCTGTTTTAAAATTTTATTTAATTTTTAAGGAATGTAGTTATTAGATAATAATATATCCGTTTTATTCTTTTATTCCACCATCGAATTTTATTTGAATAAAAAATAAAGACTAAAAATGAAAATAGTACAAAAATAATAATTATGATTATATTGTATGCTGTATATTATAGACAAAATTGTAAGGGGGTCGATGAAGAAAATCATTCTTTTAAAAGAGGTCGATGTAGGGAAAAGGTTGGGAACCCCTGGTCTCGAAGGTCTGAGCCCGTTAGTGAAATTTTTGTCGCGTAGAAATAAACGCCGAGTGTCTAGATGAATTGCACTGCTATGGAACCGTCGCGAAAGTTTCGCGTTGTGGGATCCTTACGTGGACGGGATCCGCGCGTAAATTCAATTGCGAGCGACGATCGTTCCCAGTGACCCTAATGAGACCAGCACGGTGGACACGTGGCACGCGAAAAACGGAAACAGCCGGATCTTCTTGTCGAGTCCTCTCGACGGTCGCGTGGAATCGACTCGCAGGGACGACTGACAATACGAAAACAAAAGAGCAGCGAGCGAGAAAGAGGGAAAGAAAAAGAGAGGGAGAGAGACCGAAGCGAGACCAAGTTACAAGGCTTACGTAACGACGGCAAATAACGCTAATGAGCCTACTCCGCCTTTGTTCCTCTTTATTCTTTTTCCAGGAGATGCTTCCCCCGCCACCGACACCGCAAAGTTACGAAAACTATTCCGACGACACGTAATCCGGATAAAGACGGCACACCGTTCCCGAAATATTATCTCTCCTGGCCAAGAGCGAGCGCGAGCGCATTGTGCTCCAAATTATGGAGTAGGTAAGAAACGCTGAAATAGATTCTCTCGCACCGTTACACTTTTCTTGCTTCCTTTCCCCGCGAATGACTCTGCAGTGCGTATTCAGGACGCCTCGTACAATTTCTTTATATCCGCGAATCGCGTTTTAGAGCACTGTGCTCCAGGGAAAAAATTGGAGAATAGACTGTTGCTTCGAGGTGACAAAAAGTTCCTTGCCTCGTCTGATCACGTTAGAAATGAGCATTGCTCTCTTAAGACGCTTTCTATAAATACTGGTCTGCTTTTTACTGAATTTTCGTTGCGGATGCTTCAACAAAAAGGGTTATGACAAAAAAACTTAATAAAACCATTAAAGAGAAAAATACATTCCTACCTGGTTTCTTTGTTTTGCAATTAATGCATAAAATTTTTCAAAATTTGTCAAAATCGATACTGTGCACCAACGTCGTCCCTAAATAGTTAATATCCTGAATGGAACATTGATATTCAATTTGAAAGATTGTTCTGCTAGAATGGCTACCACCGAATGCGTGATGTCTCGATACTCGAGTTTGCAGATTAATTGCAGTCTCCCGAGGTCAACGTCTAACGCGGAACTTTCGCGATATCGTATCAGCCGCGTAAACGATTTCGCACACGATGCCGGGTTGCCGTCGGTGCGTTCGCTGCATCGAGCACAATAGAATGGATCCATTCTCGGGAGCTTGTCACACGCGTTCTCGTCCTGATTAGATATCGCGAAAATGTGCATACGTAACTCGGCCGGTGCGGCGCAATTCACGAAAATTCCGCGGAAGCGATTGTCGGTTTCCGAGAACGAGACTCTACGCGGGCACTTGCAGCGCGCGGCGATTATTTTAATTCGGTTCACGCAAAAATGGCTTTGTTCGTAATCGACCGATTTAACCGTTCCGTTTCTCCTTAGCCGGCCACGGTTTCCCTTCCGAGGGAAATCGAGCGGGTCGCGGGAATCGGCGAAGGTTTCACGGGAAAAACGGAAAAGTTCGGCCGGTTTTCTCCGCGAGAAAGCAAAAGAGAGCCCGATAACGAAATAAAAGCAGCACAGGCCCCGAAGAAACAGAACGCGCTGCGTTTCTTTCGACTGCGTTTAAAAGGTTAATTAAACGTCAAGTAATTTAACATGCATTTTTTCGATGGATCCCGCGTGACGACGCGACGCGACTGCCGGACATTCTTTCCTGTAATTGAATGATCCAGGGTGGGAAACGGGGAGAAAGAGAGAGAGAGAGAGAGAGAGAGAGAGAGAGAGAGAGAGAGAGAGAGAGGGAGAGTGGAGAGGGATCCTTTAATTAGTGCCGATCGGGAAACGCGTGGATCGGTGAAACATTGCATCATTAATTTCGCCTGGCGGTTAGTCAACCGTGAATGAAAATCACTTCTGCACGATCGTTGGATAATTTATTAATATCTAGACCGGACCGGTCGCAGAATTAAAGATTGAATGCTTCTACGCGAACCGGCTCGCTAAATGCACTACTGTGTTAGACTGACTACTGGTTCGACCTCTTGAACTTTTACAATGAGACAGCGATCCATCTATAATTTTCAATCATCGACCACTCAATCTTATCTTGCCCTCTCTCTCCCTCTCTCTCTCTCTCTCTCTCTCTCTCTCTCTCTCTCTCTCTCTCTCTCTCTCTCTCTCTTTCTCGGCACACACTAGAACTATCTCCGTCCGACTATTTTCTAGCGTAATGGAGTACCATTTCCTCGACGCGTGGCATATCCGATATTATTCTGTTCGACCGAGTGTCGACTCGATCGTTCCGAACGAGAAATGCAATTTTCGTGGCTCTATTCTATTTTCGAGGCTTAGATTATCTCGACGCGGAGCACAATGTAGCGGCATTTTTTCGACCGCTAATGAGGAATAATCGAAACGCTGGCACGCGAGCCTGTCAAGCTACTCTCAAAACGCCGCGCACGCGGCGCGCGAGAGAGCTGCAGGTCACCCTATCAATTATTCCCGTTAATCTTATCACGGTCAATACGAGCACGTTATATGCAGGCCCATTTTTCCTGCAACGCCGGTTTCAAAGACGCACGTGACGTCTTGCGGCCATTTCGCCGCGGCCCGATTATCGTTCCGCGTTCCAGCCTCTCGTCAAGCGAATTTTTTCCTTTTTCTCTCCTCTCCTCCACCTTCCCCCTTCTCTTTCTCTTTCGGTCCGGCACGAGTCTCTTAACGAAGATAAAAGGACTGCTAACTCGAACGCTCGAACACGCGAGCGGCCGAGAGAGCTCGACGAAAGGAACGCCCCGAATTTGCACCTTCTCATCACTGCCTCGTCGGCCACGCACGTTCTCTTTTCGCAAGAACCGAACGAAACAAGGTATTACTCACCTTGAATACATTCTTGTAATTTTACCACAAACTACATTGCCCGTTTACCCGCTCTTTTTGCCTTTTATAACGAAACGGTAATTTCACGGTGGAGTACACGCGAAAGGTGGGCCACTTCAAAAATTAAACGCTGTATAATTATCGCACAAAGTATCTCCCAGTCCTCCGGAGACTGCCAAATAAAGGCTTTAATGTATTTCGGTAAATAATTATTAACACGTTCGCTGCTATGTCGGTCGTTGGTCGCTGGCACAATTCTTAAACTAACAAGCAATTCTCGTTGCGCCGGAGTGAACCGAATTTCGTTAAGGTTTGAAGAATTTAGAAGGTTTACAGCATTATTACCCACCTTAGCCTGGATAATTAATTTTTCTGGAACATTTGAATCTTGCGATATCAGATGGTCCGTCGAATTATTCAATCAATAAGTTCAATTCTGCATATTTTCTCATTTCATATGTTTCGTTCTTTCATAAGGTAAAATGTTTCTGTCGTAGAGTACAGTCTCTGGTAACGTATAACTAAACTAGTTTGATAAATAAAGTGTAGCACCGTATCGCGAAGAGCATTTAGAGCAAAGTGAAATTTCCCGACTCATTAGCAGAAATGACAGGTCTGTTTACACTCGCAAAAACTGGTTCCCAGTTCAAAGACCGATCAAGAGAGGATCGATAGGCTGTACACTGACTTCGTTTGATACGAAAGCAGCACTTGTTTGAATGTAAATAATAAATCGAGATATAGGTTTAAGTGGCATCGAGCGCGAACACTCTCCCTCGAAAATGTGTCTGCCGACGTTTGCATTACTTTTTAATAATATAAACACCGTGGACACGTGCTCAATGGGATCGTGTATTCTCATGTGCTTGGTAGCGTTTTAGTGTGACCAGGCGAGCGAGCGCGCGCGCGCGCTGGTTGCTGGTGGTTATAATACGACCCTCCATTCAGGTTTCGAACAATTTCAAAGTGAACCAACGCGAAGGCGCGACGACGTTTGAATAATAAATAGCGTTCATAAATCTGGACGCAACCTCGGTGTCTCTCGTCAAGCAGCGCGGGAGCCGCGCTCGCTCGCGGAAGGTATGATTAAGAGCGGCGCCATTGTTTAAAGGTCAGATTGATCACATACCTGGACTGGTCTGCCAAGATAGACCACCGATGAACATTTTCCTAGAAAAAGAAAGATGAATCCATCAGCATTCGGCATCGGGTCGCGTCAGCGTCAGAAGATGATGAAGGAAGTGCGGGGGGAGACTGCCGGCAGAGGGTAACTTCCGGTATCGTAACCCCCTGCGCAGTCTCCGTTTGTTGACGGCAGGTGTCACCACACATCAACCAACAACTGAACAACTCCCGGGCTCAAATCAAGACTTTTTCTCTTTCGCCTTTTTGGCCCGACATTTTTCCTTTCTCCTCGTTAACAAAAACCTCGTAGCCAAACACGCCGATAACGATTCTCGATCGCCGCGGAAAATAAACCAAACCATATTCACGCGCGGAACACAATAAAAACGTTAACCTCCCCTCGAACCGCGGGAGTGGGTGCCTTCTTTAGTGGGGAGAAACACAAAAAGAAATCGCGCGTCGTCGAAGGATACGAGAGCGCAAACAATCCTATCGCGAGATCCTCCCGTGCCCCGAGATTCCGTGGAGTTTAATAAAACCGCTCGAGACGCAACGGTATAAAACGTCACTTGTTCCTAGCCCGAACTATGAATCAACCCTAGGTTCAACGTTAGCCCCGGTCCTTACCCGGTTTACTGTGTACCGGATCGCAGTTATTAGCCAGTTTACGAGAAGTACCATCGTCATTGGTATCATAAAAGCTTTTACGCGCGCGGCTTGACTTTCGCGTGCTCGTGACAGCGGAGAGACAGGCCGCGGCCGTAATGCAAATGCATTTTGGATACTGGCGCCTTCGCATGTGCTGCGTTTGACTTCGAGCGAGAGCTCTTTAAGGATGCATGGCAAGATTAATGTTTCCTCGTTAGTTCCGCGAGTAAAACGAGCGGCGCAAACCTCTGTCGAACAAGACAAATTCCGCGCTAGTGCCTCGCCAGATGTTTATAAACGATTAGGAGGCAAATAGCGCCCCCCCCCTCCTACTTCTACTCTCGTACGACTCGAAGAATCACGTGAAAGCTATTAGCGAGTTCGAGAACGACTGTGATAAATGTCAACTTTGTAGTAAACCCATCCGGTACTGGTAAATAGACGTTTGAATCGAAGCTAACGGACGGCGCGATCTTTAATCTACCGAGGAGAAAAACTAGATTGCTCCGCGAGACTTCTATCGCTCGCTACTCCTACCGGTTTGTCCATTAATCGACTGGAGTTGGAATTAAAAAAAATTCTCCCGACCTTTCCCACAGACGTCAATCTATCTTTCATAATTTATCACCCTTTCTGAAACCCGTGACCGATATCGCTTGCTATTACGATAGAGCAAGGAGTCGATAGAGCTGGTCGAGTGGTATAGCCGCGAAGATAACGCTCCCGCGTCGTGGACGTAATCACATGGTGGCGCATTTGAACATCGATTTTCCGCGGCACGATATAACCTATTCCCCTCGCCCACGCATTCCTGTTTCTCTGTCCTCCCAGCCGCCCCCCGCGCCTCCTCTCTCTCCTCTTCCCTCTTTAGGTCTTCGTGATACGAAGAACTGGAGTAGGCTACCGCGCTATACCCCCCGTTGATAGGTTCACTGGAGAATTAATAGGACAAACCATTGACCATATGTCGGCGTCGCGATCGATCGAACCGGGAAATACATCGAACGACGACCAAGCTACCAACTTTACCGCTCTACAACTTTCCACGGAATCGCTAAACACTTGTCACCCGGTGAAACGGCTCGAATGTACCCGGGGCAACCGTTCCTCGACGTGCGGCGGTTGCACTGATAACGACGAAACGTCTCGGAACTTCTGTCGAACGGACGTAACGCGAACGGCTGTGCCGTCCTTCACCTCGCCACGTGGTTGAACACGAGATCGACTCGATCACCGTAGGATCCCTTCGGTCGGTCGTAGTTTCGCGCGGTGCGTATCCTTCGACGCGCTCCATTTTCAACGCATCCCCCAAACCCCCACCCCCGGTGCGCCATGATTCCCAGCACGTTGGCGGCAAACTCGAAAGGTGTTAAGTCATTTCTCCCCTTCCGCACCCTGCGACTGACACCCCTCCGACTCCTAGACACCCCCGGCTCCTTTCCATTCATCCGACCATCCCCCTTCGGCGCCCTGCTTGCGTTTCATCGAGTCCGAGGGGATGGTGAACGACTGATGAAAGAAGGCGCCACCGGTTCGAGGAGAGCGCCGTGGCACGCATATTCACGCGCTCCGGCAAACATAAACACTATGCGTTTCGCAGACCCGACGACGACCACGACCACGAGGACGAAGGCGACATCGCCTGGACGATTTACGAGCGGCAATAACAAAACGATCACGCGTACCACCAAACCACCCGGAGGTCAACGTTTTATATCACCGATGGCGGATGATGTATCGGTACCGTATAAGAAGCAGCAACAGAACAAACACTCGGCACGGGAGCAGGGCAACAGAAAACACAAGGCGACGAGAACAACACGAGGCCGGATCGACGATTGATCGCGGCATCATCAACACACTTTCAAACGCCGTTATACTCCTTCGTTTTCTATTACTCTTTCTCATTCTTTTCCCCGATCCCGTTTCTCTCGGTATCACGCACGCGAAGAGATCTTGGTTGTTGTTGGTGGTGGTGGTTGTAGAGGATGGTTTGTATTATTTTGTTTTTTTTTTTTTTTTTTAGGGGGGGAGGATCAGGAGATGTATCCTGGTGATGGTCTCGTACCCTGGATCGTTCGGCACCTCGGCTGGCGAGCCGCTTGCTACGATTTCCTGGTTCTGGGGCTCCATAGCGACGCGCGGCGCACGGCTTGTTGTCGTAGCAACGCTCTCGCGTGTCCGGGGGTTGCAAGTGGTAACGATAACACCAGTGCCAGTGGTAACGGGCAGCCGGTCTTCTCGCCGATAGCCGCCACTCGTTTCTTTCACGCTGTTAGCTCTCTTTTTCACCTTCTCTTTCTCCTTAGATCCGCACTCGTTGCCGATTCGAGCGAACGATCGCGCGGATTCGACTGCTGGACGCGACGAACAACCACGAGACTCTCTCGATGCTTGTCGATCTCGTGTGCGGATGTCAGCAGACACGCGGTCTCACGCGATCTCTGCCACCCGGACTTCCGCTCGCGCGGTTCTACTTCGTTTTTCCGATCGCGTTCCCTGCGATCCGATCTCCTCTATCTATCTATATCTCTCTAGCTTCTGTTCACCTGTCGTCCAGGTCCGCCGGTCTCTGTGTGTTAATGTGTGCGCGCGTGTGTGTGTATGTATGTATGTATGTGTGTGTGTGTGTCAGGTGCCTCGAGGGTATCACTGGTTGTCGCGCGACACTTGTCGAGCTTTCAAACTTGTCGACGACAGTGGACGGTGGGGTGCGTACGGCTACGTACGACGGTTATCGCGATGATCGCACTTGCGGCTGGCTCGACGAATTATCCTCGTGCTGGTCCCGTGTCTATCCGGACCAACAGACCAGGTGAACGACGACGACGACGACGACGGCGACGACGACGACGACGACGACGACGTACGGCGTACGGCGTACGACGTACGACGAGCTGTTACAGATCACAAAGACAGGGCTGTCGTTTCTTCTCGACCTCTCCGCTGTTTCCTCGTTGTTTTGCCCGTGCGTCTCTTCTTGGTGTTTCCGATTCCTTCTTCGTCTTCTTCTTCTTCTTTCACTTTTCGTGTTCTCGCGTGTTTTTTTCCCTCTTCCGCTTTCTCTCGCTCGATCGCTCGCTCTGTCTCTCTCTCTCTCTCTCTTTCTCTCTCTCTCTCTTTCTCCTCTTTCTCTCCACACTCTCCCCTACTACTGACTACTAAAAACTAAGGAGAAGGTGAGAGGTTACGTGGCTGCGCGGTACGGCGACTACTGATGACGGGCGGCGGCCGGTACTCGGACGTGCGACGCGCTCTGCGAGAGGTTCGACGCGACACTGCGCTCTCGGGGCGCGGGGCGAGGGGAAGGGGTGCCGCGGGGGAGAAGGGAGCAGCGAACGAAGGGGAAGAGCGGTGTTGGCGGCGGCGGCGGCGGCGATGGTAGCTGTGGCAGCGGGGAACACGCTATCCACCTCTCCGTTCCGCCTCCGACAGCTCTTGGACCTCTTCGTTTCTCCTCGTACCGTTCGGTCTCGCGCGGTCTCTCTCGTTACCGCCTGCCCCGTCTCACTCGCCGCATCCGCGAGCTTGGGGGTGGGGGAGAATCACGCGCTTGCGCCGTCCCTACCCGTCGGGCCGGCCAAACCGAGGAGGGGAAGATCGCGATCGCGTACCCGCCTCCGGCCGCAGCCTGCTCGCCTGTTCACCCGCTCGTCTGCTCGCTCGCTTTTCACTCGCCTCGCGCTCGCCTTCTCGAAAAAGTCCGGCCACCCGCTCGTCTGCACTACTTGCTCGGCTTACTTGCCTTCCGCGAGAACCGCGCCGCTGCCATGCCGTCGCCCGACCCGCTGTACCCGCGAATGCCCGACGGAGAAAGCGATATGCGAGCCTACCGATTCCGTGGAAAACGCCTTCTGGCTCCGTTTCACGAGCTCCGTCAGCGATTCTCGCCAGCCGCCGTCGACGCCTCCTGCTAAATACTTTCATACGATTACCGTTCTTTGACGCAGCCTCCGGCACCCGAGTGTATTTAATTTTTCAGGAGCTTGTCGCGGGACGAATCGCTCTTTCGCGTCCCCGAAGCCGGTCGATTGACAACGGTAGTTACCTTAAGAAATTAAACAAATTGTTGGGCTATATCCATTTCCTTCCTTGTATCAATTTGTTGACGGAAGGATTGTCGCAAATATCCGCAGTCTAGCTTTCATATCCCGCGGTACGGCGCAGTTTAATTATTTCGAAAGCCCCAACCGGCGGCTGCCGGCACACCTCCTCGCGCTTTTGCTATACTGTACCTATTAACATTTTGGTTACCGCGTTACTTGCATTTACAAGTTACAACATTCGGAGCAGGGGCGGAGGGATTAATCCCGATGCGGGGCGTTCTACGAGATTGGCCCGGCTCGGGTTATTTGAATTCGATGAAAAAATTTGGTAGGCATTGTTAGGGGCGTTCATCCGAGCGTGCATCGCAGGACTTAATAACCCTGTTCGTGGAAAAGTCGCTTACTAGAATGTTATAGAGCCAAAGAGGAGCCGAAAATCTGCGCGAAATATAATACAATGATGTAGACGTTTCACCAACGCGGGCCCGGAAAGGATTTAATGAAAAATATTTAATTTGCATAGTAATGCACGGGCCACGACAAAACGGCCGCTGCGCAGAATAATGAGTTAACT
Source organism: Lasioglossum malachurum (assembly GCA_028455605.1). Classification (NCBI taxonomy): domain Eukaryota; kingdom Metazoa; phylum Arthropoda; class Insecta; order Hymenoptera; family Halictidae; genus Lasioglossum; species Lasioglossum malachurum. Next base: position 10,874,442 of record CM052314.1, on the reverse strand, counting down.
CTCTCTCCCTCCCGGTGACCCAAATTCTTTGTTACCGTCCAGACGATTTAATTTTAAGTGAGCCCGGAAAAAATATGATAAGATCGGAAAGAAAACCGAAAACCGAAGAGAAGGTAGCAGGCGAACGTCCACGAACTTGTAATTATATGCACATTTTGAGGTCACGAAATCGAACTTCGCCGGATGCAAAGATAGGGAAAATTTGCGACGAAGTTGCCGTAGGTTAATACTATTGTATATCGGGTCGAACAGTGGAAGGGAGATTCTATTAAGGCCATTTTACGCGAGCCACTTAATGGATGGATTCAATATTGCAGTATCCTGTATAAAATGAAATTTCATTTTCCGTATTACACGATATCGCGATACAAATGTTGTTTTACTTACGGTCTCCCCGCGCTGCCGTAATGAATTGCGTTAATGCAAGCCAGAAAATGGGAAACAACAAATCGAACAATGCTGAGAAATAATTACGGCGTTCTGAAGGTACACGATTGACCGCGCCGCCGATCTCGCTGCATGTCGCGTCGAGTTATGATCTCCGATGCAACGCGACGCGACGCACCGCTACCAAAATGTTGCAACGTTATCACGGAGACCAGCGAACAAAAACGCGAGCCTGCCTTTTATGGTAAAGCAGCTTGTCACCGGTATTAGACCACCTCGACGTGGTATGTGTGTTCTTGCCCTCGGCCGTGGAAGAACAAGTAAAGATCCCACGACCTTTCAAGACACTTGCACGCACGCATAGCTACTCTGCCTCCCCCGTTCGTGTTACTATAATTTCCGTCGAGCAGAAAAACCGTAACTGTCGTGCGGATAGGTAATTAGCAATTAGAAGCAATTTACCTGGGGAACTGATTAGCAACAGTCTCGTTGCAACAATGCGCTCTTATCTGCGAAAAATTCGTGTTGCTAATTGAACGAAGACCGATCTCTCGTTCCCAACTGTAACAATTATCCTTTATCAATTTCATCATCTTTCGTACCAATTTCCTACATTTTCTTCTACGTTTGTGAACGTAGTTGTACGTTCTGCGCAAACGATGTAGATAATTCTATTTTAATTTCATCACACGGTATTGTACATTACTTCACTTTCCTAGAAAGAATTTATAAATTGAATTCCTCCTCATAATCATATTATCTGTACAAAGAACAAACATGAGAAATTTTTCGTATTTGATAGAAGAAGACAAACGTGTTGTACCTTTTATGGACATTCATTTAATTAGCAATTATGTATTAGACAGCTTCAGAGAAAAGACAGCGCGTTAACTGGATTTTAATATTACAATAGTGGTAATGAGCGTTCCAATTAGCTTTGTGACTATTGATTAGCTTCCTCGACAGTGCAATAAATTTCACAGTTGCCTGGTTTCGATTAATTTCTATCCCAGGTAAACGCTCACGAGAAATATTGTAACAACTAAATCAACATCAACAATACTTGCAGAATGTTTCCTTTAGATATTCGGAATTTATGAGGTAGACTCTGGTGATTGACCGTAAATAATGGATTCGAAAGAGGAACGCAGAATCGAATCTGCCATTCTACAGGAGTGTTCGAGTGTCCATCATCGAGGGGCACGGCGCGCGGAGGAGGAGGAGGAGGATTCGCCGGGCAGCCGGCCCCCAAATAGAAGTAATCAATTGTGATGGAAAATGGTTGGCGTAGGAGCCAACCGTTCGAATCGAATCAAATTGGCATTCACGGAAGGTAAGAAAATGATTCCCTTGGCCCGACTCTGTCGCAGTCACGGCCGCGTAGTTCTGATGACAGACCCAGAGGACCGTCGGGGACCTGCCAATCACTATTCGGGGATTTTCGTCGGCCCCAAAGCAGCGGCAGCAGTGGTAGCAGGATCTCTCTGTGCCTGCGGCGAGCTGCACAGGCCTTGCGGACGCTCGCAGTTAGGCCAGTGGCGAGCTATCGTCATTAGTTTACCCTTTGGTCGGGCCAGCATCGGATCATACAACTGATGGCTGCAGCGAATTTGCATAATTCGAGAGGGACTCCGCACGCATGCTGCGTGAACACGTGTAACGCATCCTTCGGCTGTGTGGGCGGGCACGTATAAGCGGCGTATGCGGTCTGCCCGTGTTCAAGGTCCTCTTCCCCGGGTAAGGCATCCTCGGGAAATTAGATTCTATCGTTCTCTGACACGATGCGTGCACCGTGATTTATCGAGTTTCCCCCCGGGTCCGCGGCGGTGGCCGCGCGCAGGGAAACTTTTATGGCGCCCCGAGCCCGCGGAGAGGAAGGAAGGAAGCTAGAGACCCGACGAGAATTGCGAAAGTTCAGGTCCGATAGATTTCGAGATGCACGTAGCCGAGACGCGTTATCGTCTCGCGACGCGAACCGCCCGCGAAAAATACGCCCGAGGAACTCTCCTCCGTGTCCCTCGATCCGAGCGCCAGGACCTCTAAGGACCACGGGGAAACATTGACGTTTCGAGTTTACGTTGACGGTGCTTTATGACGCCGCGATATATTATGCAGTGCCCCCGCGTCGTGCGGGAATGCTCACGGGCTTTGATGAAAATTTAACCACCCATTCTACGAAGCTACCGGCACGGCGTTCCCGCCGAGACGTTCTACAAGAACCGGGATTTCATTGTGCCAAGGCAACGCGGAAAAACCTGGTTAATTAGTTACCTGATTCCACCGGATTCTACGCGACTGCTTTTCTTCAACTGATCCATACGTCTCGATTTCTTGCGACGTTGCTCGTCGCGTCTCGACGGAGACGGCATACTCCACCGTCATGAACAGCTACGAAAATGGCAATCTCGGGTCATAGTGGCGAGTCCTGGGGACGAAGCACAGATCGTCGATCGCAAGATATTCATGCCCACGTCGCCGCACCGGAACGAAATAAGGGAAGCTGCGAACGGGTGCAACGATTGCTGTAATTCAACCGGGAAAACGTCGAGCAATTTTTATCGGTTTCGCCTCGCTCCGTTTTATTTTGTTCCGCTGCTCCTGTACCGTCCATCTCTCTCCCGGCGTGTACACCGTTCTCCTGCACGAGGTCATTCTCACCTTAAAAATCCAATAGCGAAAATGACGATTTTGCGATATTGCCTCCAACCTCGATCATGGGTTACGATACTTCGAAATCGCGCGACGTAGAACCTTAACTCTGCTGTGCACGAACTGGTTTCGCTTGGCGCACGAAGATTATTACGGCCTGGTTAATCAAAACTGCGAATTTTTTATCAATCCAGAAAAACACAAAATTATAATACTAGTTAAAGTTTGTTACAAACAGAACTTTAATATTCATTTCTTCCTCTTATCAGTGGCGTGATAAACACGGGTTTAATAAGAACCTCTATAAAACTTGCAATCTTACACAATCCTACAAACGACAAGCGACGTTAGTTTACAACGAACGAGCATTCCGCTCAGTGGCGGCTCAAGTCAAGTGGAGGCCCCAAGCGGTAAAAGTTTTGGGGCCCTCAAACTCAAGTTAGAAATAGACGTTGCAAGAAAACTCTCATAAACTTATTAACGAAAAAGAAAACATTAAATAAATTTATTTTACAATTCATAAAATTTAAAATTCTCGGGGAGACCCTATGTGGTATCCCAGGTTCCCACGCAGCCGCTTAGATCCGCCACTGATTCCGCGCAATAAACAAAGCTGCAAATAATGAGTAGTATTAACTTCTAGTAATGTAAACGTCCTCGTCGAATAACACGGTTGCAAGCATGGTGCTAGAGTCCAGCGATCTTAAGGGGTATTTATCGATTAACTCCCGGTGGCAGCGAAAGTGGTATTTAGGATCATAAAAATAGAAAATTGGTCGGCCGGCCGAGACATGGAAAACTATTTCACGGGGCACAAAGCGTGCTCGATCTTGCCTACGGTTTAACCGGCTGCCGGCCGCATCCTTTTATCTATCAACGTGAAATTCAATAGCTGTTTCCCGGCATCTCCGGCCGGCTGTAATTTTCGTGGCGGCCGATGCCCGGCCTGGCTCGATACAAAGGCTATCGATACGCAAACCCAGTGACCAATAAACGCAAACGGTCAAGTGGATCATTTCGAGTGTCCTCTTGTGGAGCTGGCCGATTTGGTGGACGCGGAGCGCAAAACCCGGAATGCGTCGAATGAACGCGAAAAATAATAACGAACGGGCGAAACGTTTCCGGTGAAAACGTTCGCCTCGTCGACTGCGTTTCCCGACAGCTCCTCGCACACTGGGAAGGAAAACGACGATAGGGGCATCCGATGGTAAACTACAAGGGGAACAATTAGTTAATTGAGTTGATCGATGAATTTCGTTCGCGCGACGCGCGTTCTGATTCGACATCTGATTGAGAGGTTTCAGTCACCCCTCTATATACGCACAAACTAGCCTGCCTCGCGGCATTTCGCACCAAATAAAAGCCCTCGCACCACCGCGCGGAGGGTGGTGCGTGCGTGTGTTTTAGTACAGCCCCGCAGCCGTAGTCATTCGTATTAATACGAAAAGCAGTGTCAAAATTTTCCCAGCGACGAATGATAACGGTCAGCGAATTATTCGACACGGTATATATATATATGTAACCGTTCGAATTGTTTGATTTACAGTGAAATCGAATTTGCTTAACGTTAACCCTTGTCCATTGTAATATATTCACGTCATTTTGTTGTACATTATTTCGATAGAATATTTAGGAAATTATTAGTGGTGTATTGAAGTTCAAGGTGTTTTGGAGTAATCGTGGTTTATCTATGTAAGTGAATTATTTTTCGCAATATCATTATTTGGCGCCAAATAGTGATATTTATCGACTTCATTTTGTATCAGAATAAACGTTTATACAAATAATTCCTCCGGTTTACGGGAACAACGATTGGATCGACGCAAATATATATTTTCAAGTAATTAATTTGATTTTACGCCAAAAGGAGATTACTCCGTCACGTCCAAAATAAAGCAAATAAAGTAGTGGAAATAAGTTATCATCTTCATTTCAAATAAAATCGTATTAAAGCCTGGATGTGAACAAAAGAGCATTTCTTCAATTGATGTTTCATTATTGTAAAAATAACATTCATAACATAACGTGAATGAAATTGTTATAAATTTTGCGAGGCTGTTTCTTCTGTCAGCGAGGCAAATGGTGGTTTGTCGAAACATTTTGTTCCTATCAGGGATTCCCATTACGGTGTTTCAGTAACGAAGCAGTTATTCGCGTCTCAAAGATTAACCCAGTTCCGTTCCGAAACAATTTTTCACACCGCAAGAGGCGAATCAAGATACAAGCTGACGTCGCTAACGACTTCCGTGCGTTACCTATTCTTTCCTCCCTTGACACCCTCCGAGCTCCCCGTCGCGACTGACACGCGTCAGCCGAGGTACGCGTGAAAAAGTACGATGCTAATTGCTCTTGGCAATGCGTCAGCGCTTACGAATCTCGTCCACGTCCACGTAACCCGCATGCTGAGACTTTCGACTAAAGAACGGAACGCTAAACTCCATCGAACCGGGGTCAAGCAAGTATCAGGCTCCTGCAATTGCGTCGTCCTTATCTACGCTAGACAATGTGGAAGATCAAGTCAGCAGGTCTTAAACTCTGCACCACGTATAAAATGGTACTTCGAAGTTAGGAAAGAAAATTAGTAGTAATTAGAACAGCAATTCTGTTAAATCGTGCTCCGAGTAGCTTGATCGTTCACGGAGCAAAAGTTACAGACTTGCGTGAAGCACTTTCGCCAAAATGTTGGCTATTGAAGACTGTAATCCATTGAAATCTCACATGGCTTATATACACATTTAGGGATGGGACATTATTGTGGAGGCATAAATTGTTTGCTACGTCAATATGTTCAAAACGCATCTGTGACGGTTGAAGACAAGTATCAAGCTAGGCACCATTGGAGCTATTTAGAACATTATTGTGCAACCACTTAAGCACAATAAAACTGGGAAAAATACCTTGGGTTATTCACTTGAACATCTTCTGTGCTAGCCTTCTACTTTCTACAAACTCAAAAATTTAGAGATTGTAGTGGAACATATGCAGAAAAGATCACTCATCGTTTGTTCGAACCGCTTAATCAAATATTCAAGCATTTTGTTTGTGACAGGCTTCGGACTTAACCATCTATGTCCTACTTTGAACGGAAACTGAGAAGTTATTATTCAAGCGGAAAATGTTTGAAGACTATAGAGGAGCATATATAGCAACATTAGTGTTTTTAGAAGATCCTCTCGAATGCAAAATTTGAGGAGAAGTCCGGTTTGCATTTGCCCCTCGTATTTCTCCGAGCGTAGAACCGCGATTCTCGCGGGTCGGCTCCCGTGTAAACACGTGTTATCGCGAGAGGCAATCTGAAAGTATTCCCGTTCAATTCCTCCGTATCCATAGAATCTGTAGAATCAGGTACAAGGGATTAGGGGGATCGTGAGCTTCGTCTCAACCCGGGGTATCCCCCGAATTTGAATAGCCGGCTCGGTAAATCTCATATTCAAACTCGGATAGTTTCTATTAGTGCCTTCATCGCCTCCGTTCTCTCCTCCGAGGCTGCTCGATCGTGATCGTGCGCCACGTAGACGAAGATAAATTTGGTGATGAAATTACGAAAGGTCGCGGCGGAGGATCGATTCAGACGGATGCGGGGTAGGTTTGTACGTGCATGATACCCTAAGCTCCAAGGGGGAGGGGGCACGTCCGGTTAATCCAGTTTTAAAATGCGCTGCAGACACACTAATAAGTTGAAACCAGTCAATTAGCGCGCTCGCGTCGCCAGTCCTAAGCAAACAGTGGCAGGTGTTTGAACAACGCGGGCCCGAGAATGCGGATCGCGTCGATGCCGATGGGGTAGGAAGAGGGTGTGCGGGGGTGAACGTACATCGGCAGCGAGTGATACCACCCGGGAAATCCACCGACGAAGAATCGAGAGAAGAGGGGTCAAGGAGCTAAAGTCGGGGGATCAACGCTCCGCTCCTTCCAGTTCCGTTCCGGTAAACGAAAGGGACTGCATTTCAGAGAAATTATTTCCAGGGGAGCACTTAATTATCCGAAACGGGCGGCCGGAAAAATCAGTTATGAAATTTTACGCTTCGCTGTACTTAAGCGAACCCGCCGTCGTAAAGCTGCACTGCGGAATCGAGCTGCGCGTTGCCTCACCTGTACAGGTATCCAGCCACTCTCGAATGTATAGACGTTATCGCACCATGGGAATTCTTTGCAATTTTGGACAGTGATAAATTTTATCCGTCAAAATAGTACGTCAATATTACATGCCTTTTGGAGTAATCTGGGGTTAGAATCTGATCAAATATTAATCCCTCGAGGAGACTAGAACTGACGTAGAATTGTACTTGTAAGAGCACATGAGAAAAGTTAAACTTGGCTGAATAGTTGAGCCTATGTCTACTTGCTAAACGCAGGTAAATGTGCTTCACTTCTGCCACAGTAGTCAGCCTACCTAAAAATAAATTGCTTAAAAATCAGAGACATCTACTCGTGTACATTCGATTGAGCGCAATGGTCAGTCTATTCCTTACTTCATATAAATCCATATAAAAAATATAGAAAATAGTGTATTAATAATAAAAATTGCTTGAGATGACTGACAAGAGGTGTTCAACAATGTTGATGTGATGGAAAACATGGAAGAGGAACAGCAACAGCATCAACATACAAAAATTGTTCAGATGCGTTTAAAACGTATTGAGACAAATGGGACGACCAATAAATGTTACCTACGATCAAAAGTCTTGTCCGGTATAATCACAGCCTAATCCGAGGGCTACAAGTACTTTTATCGCAACAGAGGGCTTCTAGTTCATCCATTCGGTTTTTCAATGAGACCTGCGGAAAGTTGGGAGCCGATTAAAATCGCCGGGCTCCATTTTGTTTTCTTGGCGCGTGCCAAGGTGGGCCGGGAAGGCGGCCGGGCATTGATTTCTTACGTGCGTCTCTTGCCACGCAGACTTCGGATAAAAAGTTTGCGGGCAAACTCGGGCCGTGCTCGAGGAGCGGCGCTCGTTCGCTTGCGGGGGATGGAATCGCTCGCCGAAAGTAACGGAGGGGTTGTGTCGCGGCGAACACAAAGGCCACGGGGTTCCCAGCGAGATGGAAAGCTTGCCGTAGACACGCCGCGGTTTCTCCGTCGCGTTATCGGTCGACCGACACCGGATGGTTTCCCGTCCCTGTTCCCCCGGGGACCAGTGTCGGATCAAAGGGATTTTGAAGATCGCTGGCTAAGCACGTTTGACTTTGCGACCTACGTTTTCCGGGGGAGGTGTATCAATTAATCTTGTCATTAAAGCCGAAACCCCTACAGTCTATCGGCTGTTCTCTTACGACGCGCGTTGCTCTTCACGCGTCACGGACGCATCTCCCCAGCACCGAAGAGCTAATCCCATTTACTCGTCGCGGAAAGGAGTTTCCGGCTGAGACAAAAGCGTGAAAAGTAGATTAGAAGCGGTTATTGCGTTGGATGGGGCCGCATCTAGGATGCTAATCGACCAGATTATACCGCGTTCGTGGTGAAAGAGGTAATTTGTTCGAAATAGTGCGAGCGAGTCCCGCGAGAGAAGACTCCGCCGAGCTTAGCCTGCGAGGAGCTCTTCAAGATCTCTTCTATCGCACAGTGGGCTGGATCGAGAAAGTTGGTGACATTTTACTATAACTCTTTAACCATAAGAGATATCGGGATGAAATTTTCACTAAAATTCATGAAAAACATATTCCTATATACTGATAATTATTGTAAAAAATATATATTTTTTGTAATAATTTTTTAATTTCGGAAATGCCTCCTAGTGTGTTCGAATTCGTTGCGTCAATTTTGTTAACCGTATTACACGCGTTCGCTGGTGATGTGTTTTGAGTAAAATCGAGGATTTTTAAATAAATTCGAAGGATTTATAACAGCGTTTTGACCCACGTCTCAGTGAGTCAAGTGGTGGTGGTAAGATTATCCACCTATTTTCGGCACAGGAATAGTTGTGGGAGTTAGCAAAAAATTGGGACTTTGTCCTGTAGGATCTGACCACGGAGTGCCTTCTAGTCCAGAATAATATAAGGAGATAGTTCTAATTAGCCCACGAAAAATGTTTAACACGCGCACGGAATTAGTATTCCGTCAACGGCAAAGCGATTGTCTCGAGCCACACCGGATTAACTGAAATATCGACTAAGTTGGGCTTTAAGTAAACGACGGAAATCAGTGAACCGGAGCAATCTATTATTCTCGCGACCCTCCAGGGGACTTTAAAGAACAGCACCTCGTACAGCTAATGGCGTCGATCCCTTAAAGGAAGACATTCTCGAATCTGCCGCTTCGAGCAGCCTTAACTACTTTACCGGGCTACCGGAAAGGGTTAAAGTCATCTGTAATACCAGTTTCGTCGATGCCAGACCATGGAACCTCGCGACGGTGCTTCTCAGACCGGGTGGAATGTCATTAATCAAATCGAGCGCGTACGCGTCGCTCGTGTCGTTCTATTCGTGATTAGGAACGTACAAAACGTGTCGGGATTGAGATTGCCTCTCCGCTCGTTAGAAATGTGACACTTCCGACCGTGGAGAACGATGTAGGGTCCTCGTCATTTTTGACAGGATCATTCGACTCGTAGACTCAACCCCATGGCGGCGAGGCATTCCTCGGATGCTCAACATGTGGGAACTTTTCCAAGCGTGGATTCTAACTAAAAATGAAAACTGACTCAATGACCCTTTTTTCTGACGACTCGAAAAGACAAAAATAATTTCTCTAATTATAGAATATCGATTCTAAACAGTTCTAACTGTGATGAAATACGTGTACGTCGAGGAATGAAAGTCGACTATATGTATCGCTACAACAATATGTTTAAATGTAGAAAATCAATTAACAATTTCAGCAGAACAGTCAGAAGCAGTCAGTTAGACAATGTTTGTGTCTACTATCACTTTATATTTTAAGAACGTAATAATTCAATGATATGTTAATAAAGTATCATTTTTTAATAAAACTGATGAAAATATTGCAGATGATGCTGTTGTATATACGAATATAATGGTTACAGAATGATGAATTGTTTCGTAGAACGTGGAAATGCATGGTCGGGGCGCGTTCATCGTGCAAGTGGCACCATCTTCGTGCAGTAGTCGGTACTACGAGCCATCTTTCCCCAAAGTGCCTATGGCAATTCGCAGATCGAGATCAAGTACGTGCTTTTCATATATGACATTATTTCACTGCATTGAACTAACAAGCGCCAGTTGCTACTTCATAATTTATTATGTCAGTTCTGCATCGAGTAGAACGCGCAGTGATGTCTTTGAAGCGAATTTCAGACCACCCCAATTTGCATCTTTGAGCTGACGTGCATGCGATTTCCGCTGCATCATTATATGCGCTCATTGACGTATGCGATATTAACATTTGCCCGTTATACACAATTAGGGCAAAATCATTATATACTGAATCGTTGAATGTATTTGATACTCTAATGCTGTGGATGCTGTTGGAATAATTACTCCTAATTTCGGCTAATACAGTTTTAATATCGAAGTGATTATTAATATTGGAATTAATGATTTTAGAATTATGAAAATATATAACAGATTTTGCACTGAACGACAGAGTACTTTAACAAGTGTATCAATTGACACAGACAAATTTCGATCTCGCCTGTTAACGTTCACCGGACGCAGGATCCGCTGACGACAATTTCAGAATCCAGAGAGTTAATTAGGGATCAGCCAGGAGTCATGAAATACGATTACCACATCCCTCCACTTGCGAGAGCAAATAGCGATGACCCCTAACACGTGCGCGTGAATATTGCCAATCTCCAGATCGTAGAATACGATAGGGATGACCTAGAACCGTGAGACTCGATACCAACAATGTGGACGTTATCGTTATCGCTAGAACTGCATCCGTGTTACCTGTGTCGGTGATCGTGGTTATACATAGTCCCTCCGCTAAACCAGGATTACCACTGTTTAAACAGAAATCTAACAATTTTTCAAACATTTAGTTACCCATTTTTCCATAATTCTACAGAAACCAATATTAAACACGTCACAAATCTGGCGTCTTCGTTATTCGAACAGAAATTGAGTAATTTTTCTACAGCAGAGTTCCATTTCCTCTCTATTTCCACAATATTTCACTAAATTAATTTTCTATTTCCAAACTCCTGCGAGTAATTTAATTAATTATTGATTTATTGACGCCATAAATCTAGTTTGGTTTATATAGTATACATTCATATAACACTTTACAAAATAAAATAGAAAAGTATATAACGTAATATGTATAAAGTGGAATTATGTAATATAAACGGTAAGCGCTAACTCCTAATCTTACATTTTTTGAGAAAGTGAAAAATAAACATTAGCGCTGTAATGTCTCGTACGCTTAGAAAAAAATTAATAGTGTAGGGAGGATAGTGTTTACGATTGAAAAGATTGTTACACGCCCAGAGTCTCCACTGTCCAAACAGGAACTTTTTAGTCTTTCCACAAGAGTGTCGCGGAGACATTTTAATTTTATATTGTCAAAATTTCGGGAAGCGAGGCCACATAAATTTGTCACGGCGATATTAATAAAACCGTCACCTCGAAGACGAGGAAGAAAATCTCCGTAAAAATGGGGGACCTCCTTCCACGAGATAGCAGAGGAAGGAAAGGAATATGCGTGAAGGGGATAAGTGGTATCGACGACAGGAAAACAAGGGTGGTTACAGTATGGACGGCACATCGTTGTCGATGGGCGGGAACCGCAAAGCGACGGTTACCGAGACGGAAGCCGTCGGAACATAAGCGGTAATGGCCGGGGATACGTAAGGGTCGACACGAAGCGAAATAAAATAAAGGGACATAACGAAGTAAGACGGATAATAGGTGTCCCTTGCCTCGTCTCTTCCAACGGGCTCTCGTCACCTTCGAGATTCTCGGCACTGTTAAGAACCGAAGGAGGAGAGAGGAGAAAACGCTGGGACGGCCGTTCCAGCGAATTAATCTTCGAAATGATGCAAGGCATCGCCTTTGCCGGGGGAGCCGGAACGAAAAAAGAGGAGACCAGCGTAAAGCTTGCGGAGCTGGCGAAGAAGGGATTTTTAAAGGAGCTTGTAAACGGATGGAAGAGAAAAGTGATTGCAATTTGTACAGAGGAGAAGTCTTAATGGGCTTCAACCGCTGAACCGTTTGTCTATAAATTATACCGAAATCTGGAAAATAAGTCGAAAGCCTCCGGCGCTCCTTATCGATCTCCTGGAACCGAAATTCGTTCTTAAGGAGTCGGAGGTACAAGTATCTCTCTCAAATAATTGCGAAACGTGACACCAATCCGCTCAGGATAGCGGTCGGAAAGAATCAGAATCCTCATTCATCACTTTCTCGTCACTTTCGAAGTATATCTCCTTAGGTTTTGGGGTAAGTATGCGATTAATCCAGTGTCATTTTCATTTTGCTAGACACTGTTGCAGTTCCTGCTTTAAAATGTTAAATGTATCTTCTTTGATGGCTCTTTTTCTTATCTTTTGTCGAGTTCGGCAAGGAGTTTGATTCTCAGTCTTCATTTAGTTCAACATCATTTATATATTTCAATCGAAGGGGTAGTCTCAGCATTACCGATGTAAAAGAAAAATTTTTATTTGGCATAAAAAGCGCTGGCTATCTATTGGAAGACACGCATGTTAATTAAGAAGATGCCACGTCGAATAATCGAATGGAGGTGTACAGGGGTGTACAGGGATGGACGAAGACACAACGCAAGCCCTCGAGGTGAAATACGACCGAGTCGAGTAGAGAGTAATGATATTCATCTCTTTACTTAGTCCTCGTCGCTTTTTCAATATACTTTTCCTTTGAGTGGCCTCGACGCTCTTCAGGGTTGCGAGACCTAGTTCGACGGGTCCTTTAGGATTCCGGAAGTGGCAAAATCCCAATTGAGCCGAATGAGCGATCGAGCATCCCGCGGCATATTCGGGGATTCTACCGAGGGGGTAGAGTCAGAGCCTCTCGATGCGTACTATCGTTGAAATATGTTCGACGAGGGTGAAAAAGAGCTGACGATATTCATACCCGGTGGCGGGCGCTACGGTAAGGGAAATAGGAGGGTAAAGGGTGGCACCAGGAAAAGAGAGTCGGGGGTGCAGTCGTAAGGGGATGTCGGGCGTTTCCCGGAATCGTCAACGCCGCGGAACAGAGAAAGAGAAGGGAAAGGGTGGAGCGGAAAACCAAGAGGCGGAGGGTGCATATCCTGCTGTACTTCACGCCGCGACGAATTCGCGAAGCGACTGCAACGTCAGGCATTTCATCGACTTTGATGGCACTTGAACCGTCGATAAAAAACAGTGACTACCTTTCAAAGGAAGGCTCGAATCGGCTCGCGGATGCCGGCTAATCGGCGCGGGACGTACTCCGAGTCACTTCCGGTGTTTCCGTGAATCTCATTGCATTTCTTCCTAACCTAAACCTCTTAGCTCTAGGTGACAAGTATACTCGGCGTGGAATAAAATTGATTACTTGTTGTTTACATTAGAATTTTTGTTAAAACATATACATAATCTCTTCAAACATTTTACAATACCTTAATTCAGGCATGTCAAACTCGTTTACCACCGTGGGCTTCATTAAGTATTATATTATAAATTAATTCGGGGCCGCAATAAAGAAAAAGACTCGAAATAAAGAAGATACACATTTTTTTATTAACATTGCAGTTACACATACAAAATAACATATGTACAAAACACAATAATATTACAAATATACATATGACAATTTTTAATAGAATGTTTTGTAAAAATTTCTATTATTACTGTACACATTTCTATTACTACTGGATTCAACCATTTTCTTGAAATTAATTCTTGAAGGAGTTCATAAAATTTTGGGGTTTGGATTATACTTCTTTCTCAATTGAAGCGTTTAATCGATCGCTATCAAGCCTCTTTTAAAAATATTCATTTAACCAGAGAGAGGATTCTAAAAATATGTGCGTAATAAATACGATGAGAAACAATAACATAACTTGCGGAAGTACCTAACATAATTAAAACATAGGCAAATCGTAAGTAAAGAAAATCGTAAAAATGTAATAGCGATTTTCGGCATTGAGCTTGAGGTCAGAGAATAAAATTTCGATGAATATATAGCATTCACATTGCAGCTTATGGGAACGACTGCACTATCAATTCTCTTGTGACAGTGAATATTGCTCGTACAGTGAAGTTAACGAGTCCCCAATAATGAAGTACACTTTCCCCTACCAATCTAGGAAAACTATACAGCGAACATAATTATTTACACCACGATTCAATTAAGTGGAACTGTTGCAATATCTCCTCCATAGAAATGTATACGCATAAATATTTGATTATCTATATTCGAACTCTATCCCTCATCAGGGAGATTGGTATCATTGATTCGAGCTTTAATTGGATCGTTTAAATTTCGATCGCAAGGAGCAGACACGCTAACGCACGAGGTCCGATTAATGCAGCGATTATGCCCCAATTATGTAGTCTAGACGACGCGATTCTATATTCAAATGATGCAATAACCGGCGCGAAAGTATTTGAAAAACGTGATGAATATGGAAACTTTCGGCTGCGGTAAAGAACGCGGTTTTATCATCTCGCGAATATCGATTGACCCGCACATTGTTTCACCATCCGACCTTCCCACTCGACTTCGTTGAACTTCAAAAATAGTATTACTACAATTAGCATCGTGCGCGACCACAGAATCACTTCCATCCGGCATACTGCATATCGACGGCAACCTTTGTTTAACAGTATCATTGCTTCTATCGAATCAATAAAAAACGCCGATAAAATCTCCCGTCAAACTTTATACAAGGGAAAACAGGAAAAAAATAGCACACACCAAAATGTTATTTAAAAAAAAACTAAACGCATTCCGACACTGTTGACGTTGTTCGGAACACGGGGCATTAAAGTTAATTGAAATGTCCGATCCCTATAATCCCGCTCGGCAGGGTGGTCCGACGAGTGTGGACGCCTCCGTGTTAATTTATACGGGGTGAAAGATTATGGTAATGCGAGATGAAACATCGAAGCTCTAAGGTTTTTGTCTCCGATCGCGTGACGGATGCCGGGCGCCGAGTTTCGCGCGACGTTTCGCATCGGATTCGTTGGATTTAGGCGAAAAGGAATTCGATCGCGCACGTTTCACCGACCCATTACACGTAAGATCGATGCCGGCCACGTGCCCATAATATTTTCTGGATAAGACACACCCCAGACCCCTAACCCTGTCTTCTTCTGGTTCGCGAGCGCGCGGAGGGCGAGGAGAAGCACCATAGGCCCGCCTTATCTTAGCGTTTCCGGTCCAACGAGCCGGAAATGCGTAATAGAGGAAAACGTAGTTGAGGGGTGGCTGTATGGAGACACCGTGAGAAAGAATATGAGGCGCCTCGGCGACCATGCACGGACGGAAAACAAGCGCGGCTGCATCGGTTTAGCGACGGCTCGGTTTTCCTCGGGGCGGAAACTAATTTGCGCTATTGCCGCCGGAATCACGTCGTACCGAAGTGACGCCGGACGAAATCGGTCCTTTCTTCGGCATGCCTTGAAAGGGCGGAGCGAAACAGACGAGAAGGGCTGCCTCTTTCTTCGGAATTTTCTTGCTACATTGCCTCCTCGCGCAGACGTTTTCTTTCGCTTACCCTTATTTCACTTTCTTTTTGTACTCGCGCCCCGTACACGGCTTCGATGAACCTCTATATTTACGTACCGTTCGCTTTCTTCTTTTTTGCTGATCGCGCGTATTGTTTGTTTCATTCTACATATATTTATTGTTTTCGAACCAACGTTGTTTTCAGCAGTTTCGCCAAACAGTTGTGAAAATACACATCCGAAGTTTGTCACAGTGACTGTTCCTCTGGACCCTACGAAATTTCGTCTTCATCGATATATTAGATAGTGTTAGAGGACTCTGAACAGTAAGCTTGTATTTTACGAACGGGGAACAGCGGCCATTTTGCGGCTGAAGTGTGATATATTTGAATCGACTCGCTCGCTTCCGATTATGACTGTAAAAGCGGAGCAGTAAAGTTGAATGAGGGAAAAGGGGATACGTCACGGTACGGTGGGGTCTAGAAAGTAAAAGTCAGGAGGGAGGAAGGGGCGGATTTGACACCAATAAATACGTCGTTCCTCGTCGCGCGCTTTGCCATTCGCTTCCTCCTTCCCGGCTCTCACCCCGCGAGCGGAATATTGAAACGTTCATTTCGCATTTATGAGTGGCACAGCGTTAATGTGTTTGCTTTGTTAAGCTCTGTCGCTTCGTTAACCACCTGATATACGTTTATGACTAGAGCATTCGAACGACAGGCCCCGTGTACAGTTAATAAAGCCCCGAATTCTGTTGTCGGCACGTCATAGAATCGCCTCGGGATCCCACTTTCATCAATAGCATTATATTCATTCCTGGGGGGAACAATTGAGCTAGTTTTTGAAACTCTCATCCTTACTAATACTAATTCATAATTAGTTGACTGATAATAATACTAATTAATGAGGGATGGCACTACATTTTGTGGAAGTGCGTACCACCATTGTTGTGAGAACTATTTAAATGATTCTTAAAAATGAAAAATAATATTATTAAAAAAAAATGCGATAAAGAAGTCAACTATATCTTACAAGTACATTAGAATACAATAAACGATGAATACTGTTGTTCTTTTAGTTAAATATAAAATTACATACTGCCCACAGATATGCGAAAATTACAAAAAAATTTAGGTAGTTTGATAAAATATTTTGAAAAGTGCCATCTCCCCACTCTGCACCTCTCGTATGAAATCAAGCATACTAATTTTGATACTGATAATATCTTTATGCATGACGAATATTATTATTGCATATGTCATTAATATTAATAAAACATTTTCCAAATCAAGCTCATGAATAATTGTAACGATACACGCCTGAATTGTTCGATCGAGCAGTTTTCGCCAGGGGTGTGCAACCCAGGCGATTACCGTGGTATCACGCGCATTATGCTCATTTCACTTTACAATTAATACAAATTGCACGAGGCTAGTGTTACATTACACAATATTAAATAACAAATCGTCATTATCTCTGGTGATTATGAAGCACGCGCGCGCGTTGGAGGTGCAGATGCATGCAGAAAGAATGAAAATAATGTGTTTCCTAGTCGCTAGCCATAAGAAGTCGACAACACTCTCAGGGCAGACTACAGTTTAATAGTCGGCTTGACAAAGCGGATTCGCATGCAGTTGATTAAAGTAGATTTCATGGAAGCACCTGTCACGAGTCTAGAGAAAGACGGAGCACGCGCGAGAGGGTACACCGTCCGAGAATAGTTGAAAGCGACATCGTTATACCTTATCCAGGGGAATCCATGAGAGAATAACCGTGGCGCAACGTAAAAATTTCAAATGACGTTTTCCTCCACCTCCATCTCGGTCGGCACTGTTTCCCTCTTCCCCGTGTCGGGCCGGCTCCCTCGGCAAAACGCCGCGCGACCCATCGTGTCTGGTGCTACGGATGAAAGGAAGTGTCTACCCAGCGTTACGGCATTCCCACAAAGGGAAGATGCAGTCCCTTCTTGGACGTGACCCCCGCTCCCAAACCCCGATCCGGGTTCTACTTCCACCCTCCTATCCTCTTCGCGGTTCTCTCCATCCACTCATCAACCGGTCCCCCAACCACCACAGTTCTTCGTTCATTCTCTCTTCGTCTTCCGACGATCCGTTCTCTTTCCCGGGTTCCGCTACCCCTCTCTATCCCTCTACCTCTTCACCTTGTCTACCTGCTCGTCTGGGCTACCCGTCCGTGTTCCTCCTCCACGGCGCACCTTCGCCAAAAGCGACGCCCACCTTACAAGATGTAGGAGCCCGCGGAATTTAGTTGTCATTGTCTCGCAACGTGCCCGATCGGGTCTCGTGCGCCACTGCCGCGCCACCGGTTCCTTTCGCTCGTCCGTTCAGCCGTAGTTGCCAAGAGCTGACTAACAGAACCGTGCCGCGAATTTTATTCGCACCTGACCCATTATCGCGTGTATAACACCATTACCGGGGCGGACGCCAAGCGAATAACGCCGTAGCTGCCGTTGCCGCCTCGCCGAAAGGCTGATTCGGTATCGGCGGAACCGCAGCCTCGATCGAACTGTGGCACCGCAGCAGGGATCGATCGAGAGAAAGAGAAATTAGCCCTGTATTCACCAGACATGATGAATCTCGAATGACCTACAGACACACGGCGGAGGAGCGTTAGCCGAGGGAAAGCGGCGCGCGAAAGGGAAGCAACGCGCCTCGATGTCGTCTGGAAGACGTCGACGAAGATATTGGGTCGAGCTTAGCTCCAACATAGTTGGAGAGTGCTGCATAAGCTTATTAAGGTTGGGTGCTTTGCCACGGTTTCACGTCACCGAGCACGCCGCTAGTGTGCTCTTTCTACCCTCTCCACCACGCCATCCCACCGCGTCGCACCGGTTCGCTCTCTCGTCGAAGAAGAACCTGGAAAGCGGCGCAGCCAGCAAGAGAAGAAGACTAGCGGAGGGTTGGTGGAGAAAAGAACAGGGTAGGAGGACAAGTGAGGAGCAGCAGGAACCTGCTGTACCGATCAACGTGTCGCCGATGCGACTTGAACGGAGGGCGTCGCGCGGCGCGGCGCGGAGCGGAGCAAAGCGGAGAGGAGCAGAGCGGTGTAAAGCTGCCGGATTGTTAGATCGAGGGGGGCGATGTCACCGAAAGGGGGCACCTGGAATAGAGGCTCCGGTGCCGCGGCAAGGGAGCGTTGCAGACTCGGCCAAAAGCGGGAGAAGGGGACCGAGGGGACGAAATCGGAGCGAAGGGGGTGTTAGGTGGACTTGAAGGGGAAAGGGCGAAGCTGGAGAAGCGAGGAGCCTCTTGAGAGACAATGAGGCCGCTCACGAGTGTCGCAACGAGTGGATGCTCTCCACTATTGCCAACTCAGGCCCTTCAAGCCTTCCAGGCTTGCACCACCACTACCCTCGTCGAGGCTGTCGCTATCCTACTGCCGGCTGCTACACCACCGTCACGTTGCACTACAACTACGCGAGCCAACGAGGACAACGACGACGACGAGGACGATGTCGCCGGCTACGGCGTCAGTGCGGTCGTAGGGGTGCGGGTGAACCTCGAGAGCCGCCTCCAGGCCGTCAACTAGACAACGACACGCCCATGGTGTATCGCAGTTTTTAATTTACTTCCCCCGGCCGAGTGGCAGTCGCTTTAGACCAGATTAGCAACGGTGTACCTCACCGATTCCTCCTGTTCACCTCCACAGATTTTAGAGATGTTCGTTTTGATGATCCTGTTGTGACGTTCATCAATGAGATCATTCAAACGGTCCCGAATCTATTTTTTCAGTTGATGTTTACCCTCGGTGTTTGGTTTAAATATTGTCCAGGAGATGAGAATAGATACATTATTATCTTATCTTACATTTTTTGAAAATTAAAACCAACATTACCCCTTTGTACTTCGTTGGCACTGTTGAGGAGACACCCATAATGGGGCTGGTCGATAGTAGTGACAGCTTTAATTGGAGATTCAACTAATTTCTACGAAGCTTAACTTACTTTTTAATTTAGAGAGCAATGAAGAATTCTATATCATTGTCTAACAGTATAACATTTGTATAAAATATGTCTACGAATTTTCTCCGTGCGTGGAGTTTTATGAAGAACCACCGTCGACTATCGTTCCGAGCGAGTTCC
This sequence comes from Lasioglossum malachurum, assembly GCA_028455605.1. Taxonomy (NCBI): domain Eukaryota; kingdom Metazoa; phylum Arthropoda; class Insecta; order Hymenoptera; family Halictidae; genus Lasioglossum; species Lasioglossum malachurum. The sequence goes on along the minus strand of CM052314.1, from coordinate 10,854,753 downwards.
TCTTTTCTCGTCTTCATTATGCTCGAAAGTAAGAAAGTAACACGTCTGACCTCTTTTTAGAACCTACTCCGACGGCCATTGAGGACTCCTATATTCCACGTCGCAAAACGTTACACAGAGATGTACTGGACGATGCAAATCGTAGGAAAAGCGATCTTATCCAAGAGTGCTATTCCATACATTGGTCGAAGAGATCAAAATATAGTAGATATTGTCTTCATAACGTGATGCTGGTATTCTAGTGTCGATAACGAGATGCAGTGCAAAAATGTTCCAATGGGACATACAAACGCGTACCTCGTTGAGAATCGCACTTCTTCCGATGATCGGCGATCGCCAATTGCCCCTTTCATTGAATATTGATCACCATCTTAGCGAAAAAGGTGACTAAAAATTAATCCTTCGATCAAAAAACTTGATCGTGAGCGTCAAATGTGAAATGAAATAAAAAACCAATTTGAAGCCTTTTCATAGCCAACGATGATATATCGTTGTTCGCCACTAACTAATTTTAAGAGGCTAAATAAAGTTACGGAGGCCCTTCCTCCGCAGGAGAGGGCGTCTAGAATCTTTTGAAACACGCGTAACTGGAGAAAAGCGAAAGTTAGTGAAAAAGGCGTAGAGGCGTTGCGATTTCGTTTCAGCTGTATCCTCTGCGCGGCGCAGCGGTACACACCGATTCCCCCTTCAATTTAGTATCGGCCGCCATGTTGCGCGACCGAAGTAATGCATCTTCATCCCGCCTGTACTTAACTTATACGAAAGTTTATCGTCAACTCTGCAAGAAGCGGCCAGGAGGCCGATACTCCGTCTTCCCGTGGCTTTCCCGTTCTTCATGGGTCGGACAGAGCGAGAGGAAGAACGAGAGAGAGAGACAGAGAGAGAGAGAAAGAGAGAGAGAAAGAGAGAGAGAGAAAGAGAGAGAGAGAGAAAGAGGCGAGGATATCTTGTCGTCTTCGAGGGCGAGTCGAAGCCCTCAGACTGGCCATAAAACAAGCTCGATGCCCTGGCGTCGTCGATACACAATTGCGGGGCGTGCTTTTCCTCAAAAAGAAAAGTTGTTGCGTCCTTGCGCCGGAAGTGTCGCGAATTGAAGCACAGCTATGAAGCTGACATTGTCGATGATCGTATAAATTCCACGGCGAAAGAAACTTCAAAACGGAGTTTGCCGTGAGTTTTCCCTTCTTTTGAGCAACGGCCGCGCAAAAACCGACAGGAAATTTTTACCCCCGACGTTCTTTCTGTTCCTCTAACTGTTTGTCACGCATTCAACCGCGTTTTTACACAGTTTTACTGCCATTTATTGTTGCTTTATCCGAGCGTCGACGAACTTCCAACCACAGAAACGGACGCGTATCTTAATTCGTAATTACAACAGTTTCAACGAAGCGATGAAAACTGACAGGAAGTTGCAGTGAGACACGTCGTCGTTCGAACACGTTCTACATTTTTTTAGTCAGTGGCCTTTTGTTGGCCAAGTTTGTTGGAGCGTTGTCCGTTGTAAAGTACACTGAGAATTTATGTAATTAAGAGAGTTTATGTAATTAAATCTTGGAGGGCGAGAAGATCCATTTTCATCGAGTTTGAAAAAAACTTCAACCTTTAAGCGTTTAATGCAAACTGGTTTAGATTAGATGCGAACTGGAAATTGAAGTGCCATCAACAGTATTTTCTTCCGAGGATTGAAATCAATTATGAATTACCTCGTCCATTTATATTCGAACAAAATGTTGGATTCTCTTCTTTTATGATCTCTGCCAGAAGCCTGCTGCTCAGTGGAACGGAATCTGATCCATGTCCTAATTTTTATAAACACATTGTCTGCCATGCCAATCGTATACAGGGTGTCTCACATAAATGGGAACACCTAAATATCTTTCGTATTTACAGTCCTGTTCAGGTCTATTTCAGTCTATTGTTATTTCATTATTTAATTATTTAATTGTTATTTAATTAATTATAACAATTACAGTCTAATTCATGCTATCTTCAATTCATGATATCTTTATACTGTATATACTGTAATTTACTTCAGTGCAGCAGAAATAGATCTCAGTTGAGATCTGAAATGCTTAAAATAAAAAAAAAAAATTAACGGACGTAACGCTCAAAATATTAAACTAGTTCTCATGGTGTGTGATTTTCATGAGATACAGTGTAGATACGAAAAAAAAATATTAATCCCAACTTCTGTGTAGTTCCTATTTAGTAAATATCGCGCACAGTTTTAGCAGACAATTACCTTTTGGACCATTTTACGCGAGGCCGTTCCGGAAATCGATCTGGTGCTCGGCGAATACTTCCGGCGCAGAAAGGGAGCTCGAGAAGCGTCATGAAACAAATCTGTTTACAATCAGACCGGAACAAGGAAGAAAGTTTACGATAATCGAAGTTTGATCATACCTTCTGGAATGTTTTCAAATGGCCGTCCATCGATACGCTGCGCTGCCGTGGCGTAGGGATGTCGCGGGGGTAAGGGAAAGAGGAGAGACGGTGGCCGGCATTGTGTGCGGGGGCGAGCGCGGAATTTGCGTTTAAAAGTTTCCCCAACGGTTCCGTTAAGTTTCAACGGTTGCCGGCCTAGTGTACGAGCCCGCCGGCTAAGTGTATCCAAAGGCAAAGTTCGACGTGCACGGTCGTCGGTGCCATTCCTGAGCGTTCGACTGTGCGTCTGCACGTTGTTTGTTTTCGAGGACGAGAAAAGAAGGGGTTGGAAGGGTTCGCGGGGTTGTGTGTATGTGTGGAGGTGGAGAGAGGTCGGGAGGCAGCGGAAGAAGAAGAAGAAGAAGAAGAAGACGACAAACGCGAGCTGGACGAAGGAGGAACGGGGAAAGAAGAAATAACGCGGAAACGCCGACCGGGGTGAGGACTGGGGAACGACAAGGGTGGCCCCGGAGGGTCGGAGGTGGAAAAAGGGTAGCTCCGGCATCGTATTCGATGCAAAATCACGAGGAATCGGGCTGAAGTTAAATAGACGGCGGTGGCCGTCGTTCGTTTCCGTCCGGTACGTCCGACCCGGTCTCCAGAAAGCTCGTTCTTACAATGCTTTTTTTCGGTGTTTACTAAACAGAATAACCGGACCCCGTCCCGCTTTTATAATAGAAGGCACCGTCGAAACGCCGCTCGCTGCTGGACGCCACGAGTTTTCCCCCTTTATCCCATACCCGGAGCACCGCATCGGCATGGCAGCGGGATCGTTTTGTTCGGCGCAAACTTCCGCGAGATACTTTCGGCAGACGCCGACGAAACTCGAGTGCGGGCTTTCTGATCGATTGATATTTTGATATTGTTTACCGGACACCCGGCCAGAGATTCGACGCGAGCTCTCGCAGATAAATCAGAAATTCTTTTAAACGTATTTGTTCGTCTCCCGTCCCGGAAATTCCTTCTCTCAACATATTTTTGCCGATTTTGCACTCCCCGGATTTAGTACAATTTTTTGTCTGTTTTTAGAAAGCCCGTGCGCATTGCCGAGCTAATACAACGTGAGCACTGTATTTGTTATCAAATAGCAACGGCAATAATATAGTCGCAACACACCGAGCCCCGCTCGTCGTTTTCACCTGCCTGCGAATCCCGTTCTAGTTACATGATCATACCGGGTCGAGTGTCAACGACTGGAAACGGTGCATCGATCGCCAATGAAAATTTATTGTTTTTTTCCGTATTATACGGTATCCAAACGACGCGAACGCGTATTTTTATCGTAATATTCAACATTTCTGTGGGGATAATAAATCGACGGTGTTCTAACGAAAGAAAGATTTTTTGGACAGATGGGACTGCGGAGGAGAACGTGCGCCGTGGTGGACAAATTCAAACGGTTCCGCTAGTGGATTAACGGAGATCCTCCAATTATTTCACGGATTAACGTATCGTTTGTCTAGCGTGCTCCTCCCATGGTCCTTCCTCAATCGAGTATTTTCGTTCCGCGAAATTGTAACGGTGTTCCCGTTGTCGTGATAAAACCCGATACGTCCGGTTAATGCTCATTTATTTTTATCGTGACTGGATACGGATTACAATCTCCGAATGGCTGTCGATATTGTTGTTGCTGCAGCACGGTGACAGGGATAAGCATAATACAGCCGTTGCTAAAAATAACATGTGCGAAATACATCCGGTTTGACAGGAATGATCAACAAAAAACTCGTTCTTTAACACCGGCCGTCACGCGTGCGAAACGACCACGATTTTAGTACATTACATCAGCTTCGTACGAGTTGTTGTTTAACGTAGTGACAGCATCATTTTCTGAGGGTTCGTAACTCGTGTGTATTTAGCTGAATGTCATGATTAGACTAGATTTTACGCATTTATACGAAGATGAATTTCAAAATACTGTTGTTTTATTTATTGTTGTTAACGAAGTATGTATATGTATTCAGTAGAATGTTTTCACACAGACGAATATCCAGTAGACAATGGAATGATCTTTTTACATGATATTGTTAATATTTTTTTTTCATTGTACGATCACTATACGGACTGTATCCGAAGTTACAATGCTAGTGGGTGGGTAGTACACGAAGAAACAGATCGAAAAAAAGGGATAGCATTTTCCTGTTTGACGCTCCGTTTTCTAGAAAAACGAGTTTGGAAATGCAGCGGATACACGTGCTCTTAGATAGAAATCGTGTGGTGCGTCTGACCGTAGCCAACCAATTCTACTTGCTACAAGCACTAGGGTATGCGAACCAGACGGATTCCCAACCTCGTTAAACAAGCAAATTATATTCCACCTTTTTATCGACTTCACCTATCCCGAGACACCCGGTATATCATAATAAAAATCGTTAAAAATCTGAGTTCTACTGCTTCATAGATTAATGACTTCGCAACTATATGCATATTTAGGTGATCTACATACTTCCGGTGGAGCAGTGCAAACAGAAAAACGGTTTTAGTATTTCACTTTACTGTTTCTACTGATAAGAATTTACTGCGTTATTTATTTACTGACCCTAATTAATTTTACTCATTGATATAGTGATGTGGTCAAGAGATAACAGCTGAGGAAAATGGGATGGATCCATGAAGATGAAAGGAAGGACGAATGGATGATTGGACTCTAGGAGTGGATTAATGAATGGAAACAAGGACTAAATCGTCCTTGTTTGATGAAACGTATATCGCAATAGCCGGGAGTCCGTCTGAATACTGACCCCCCCTCCGGTACTAATGTAGTCATAGTAACGTATTTCGGGGGTTCGGGTGTTGTGAGAGGAGGTGAGATTTAATAAAAAGTGCAAATATAGCCCTTTAAACAAACCAGAAATCCGGCCGGGCCCGGAAGGAATGACGGGAACCAGTAAGTTTTCGTGCCGAGAGGTAAGGGAAATGGAGTGGGAAGAATCAGGAGGCGAGGAGAAAAATAAAGGTAGCCAATCTCGCCGGCTCATCTTGACGGAGTTGCGGGCCAGCCGCAGCCTGGACTAAACTCGGAAAGATCGTGCCGGTTATTTATGGAGACAGCCGATAGCGATAAGGATAGCAAATCGAGTGAACTTACAATCGGTCCAAGCTGTATTCAATTCCGGCTCATAATTGTTAAAGTGGAAAAGTTTCAAAGCGTCGTATCGTTTTCTCCCCTCCGGTCCCACAGTGGCCCCCGCGCGTTGTCCCACCCCTCGATCTCAACCACCCCATCGGCAATCTCCTCGCATTCGTTTCTACAAGTTCCGACGGCCGCGCAGTCCTTTCGCCAGTTCACGACTTCCGGCTGTATAGCATAAAGGTAAGTTTTTCAGTTCTGCTTCGGCGATCCAGGGAACGGGGGTTGTAAGAGGAGGTGGGATTGGTTCGCGGCGGGGGTGCGGGGAACGGGGTTCGACGTCACGGTGATTCTGGATAAGGGATCTCATCCGGAATCGACGAACACAACGGCGGAAAGAGAGGAGGGAAAAAAAAGGACTGAGCCGGGAACAAAGGAAGGACTTTGTTTTTCCTCCGCTTGGTCCCGCACTCCTTAACGCGAGCGAGCGAGTATACCGGAGTAAGTATTCCATTTCACGGAGTCGATCGGACGTTGAATTTTCTTCAGCCACCAGACCGGCGAACGAATAACGAAAGAAGCGCGCCAAGAGGTACGCTCGACAGATGCTTCTATCCAGGAACTTACATATATCTTATGACACAGCGGCGCTCGTATATCACGAAGAACTGTGAACGTCCTCCCCGCGCCACGCCGTGTGCTTGCTTCTTCTTACCTTGCCCCCTCACCAAAGTGTTTCTTTCTTAAACAGATACGATATAACCGAACCGTTTGTCCCGTTATTGACGGGAATTTGCCGGATAGGCGAGCACGATCGGTATCGCCACCGGTGACGATGATTTATCGGGATCCCTACGCAAAGTTACCCGTCGATAATTCGGTCGACCGTTGACCAAGTGACGCACGATTAAAAACGAAAGGTCATTGCCGACAATCGCGATCGTACGTGCGATATTTAGAACCTGTCCACTCTTGTTGCGCTCTACGAGCCGCAATTGATGAATCTGCGTTGGAACAGTGCGATTTAGAGAAACTTGCAATTTGAGGTAGTTAATCTTTGCTCTGGTTGCAGATGATCGATCAGTGAAGCGGTTCGATCGCGACATGGCTTGATTGGTGACTTCTCTTATGTTTGCGGAACCAGATTCTAGCGGTTGAGCTTTTAACCTTCCAAACGACGATTCACTCGTGACTTGGATCTACTGTCGGCTTTTAGGAGCTGTTCATTTTCTTCTTGATTCCACGAAGAATTCTTACAAAGTTTGTGCCAGAGAATTCGTATTCTGAACGTTTGTAATTGAACAGTCGCCTGGTTTAAACAGTAGAATCGTTTCGAGAAGATATCTTGAAATCTAAGTAAGTACGATTTACGAACAAGAAAAATGCACGGTTCAATTCTAATCGCGTAACTCAATTCTGTAGTCTTTGGTGAGTATGATTTCGTGATTGGTGTCCATCTTGTAAGTATTGTTCGTAATCGTGTTGGTGTGTTGTTGTTGTAGTCAATGTCATATTGATTTAGTTTTGATCCATTAATAATGCAATCATTAACAGGTTCGCTTCCAGCATTCGTTTTGCTGCTTACTTTCATTATAAAAGTGATTCATTGCCTGTTTTATGATGTATTAAATTATTAGCAGAAAAAGTCGAGTATCCGCATAACCGTTTGCACTCAGAGCTATTTTAACTCAAAAACCAAACATTCCTTCCGAGCTAGAACATTTCCACTTTATATGATTTTTTAAGTGAAAACTTCTTTAGGTGCAACGCGTCTACAATTGCTGGTCAGTGAATGAGTCTGATCCGTCACGCTCCGCGGCGAAATGATATTCGGTTAAACTCGGGGGAGGAGAGTTCATTCGCCATCGAAGTTTTCACTTCGGTCGTGCGGTCTTATTCGCACAGTATTGGTCTTTTTTTTTCATTTTATGCATATGAAACTGATATAATACCTCATGCAATACTTAAATGTTTAGTAATTTATTAAATAGCAAGTTTAAGGAGTATTAAGGATTAATAATAAAATTCCTAATGCTGCGTAAACTTTATTAGTTTGACCAATTCTTATTGTTAGTGAACTACGAGGTTGCAGACATCGCATATCCAGCGATGGTGATATCGAACGGGCAGAAATACATTTCCAGGTGTCTCGAAAAGCGTAATCGCAGAAGAATATCGCACAGAACAACGACAGCAAACCGATCCGCAGAATCCCCCGATGGTTTGTACGAAATTGCTCACAGCACGTCGACCCGTATGAAAAGCCCAATATTTTTCCACGGAACTGTGTAAGCATCGGGACACGCGCGGCTGCGTTTGTCGTCGACGTATTAACCGGCGTATGCGCGCGACTTTCAATAAAAAAAACCCAAGGAAAACAGATTACATTTCATCATCGAACGCTGGCGGACCGGTTTCATAGTGGTTTTCATTTTCGAAATCGCGCGTGGACAGTTTCGCGAACCGCGGGGGGAGTGGATGATGTGCGGGAGAAGGGGGCGAGGAGGGTCCGCGAGGGGGCATTCGAAAAAGCGATTTCGACTTTTCGCGAGCGGCCCTTGCGGGGGCGGGCTCGCTCGCGTGGTGCAGCCGTCGATGCGAAAAAAAATATCAATTTCAATTGTGGCGAGACTCGATCATCTCTGTTAGGGGGAAAACTTGCGCATTTTGGCCGGGTCCGCGACGAGCCTCCACATCCATTTCGTGGCTATGGAAAAATGTAGGTACGCGGGGTTATTGACCCGAGCCTCTTCCATCGAGCCAACGCTTGCACACCCTCTACCGGGTGATTCGAATCGACACGTTCAGATTTACGATCTCGCCCTGGCCTTCTCTCTGCGTCGCGCGAGAGACCCACCACGGGGTTGAGAGAGGGCGGAGAGGGGGAACGGTTTTGCTTGCACGCATGCCACCTCGTTCGACCGCCGCCGCCGCCGCGCGCCGTGCAAAAAAGTCGAAAACAATGCGGCTGCTTCGAGGTATTTTTCATGAAATTCGCAGCACGTCCGGCGTTCACGCGTGAAAACAATTCTGGAACAGCGAAAAAAACGTGGCGAAAACAGGCTCCCTATTCTCCTCGTTCGGATAACAAACCGGAGGAGGGAAGAAAAAAATGAACACCGACCGGGAAAACGGATAACCGGCGTGTTGACGTATGTACGCGTGACTCGGCTTGGCGCGGATAGCGCGGGAGACTCGTTATCCGGCCGGAGGATGATCGATTTTCTATTAATCGGAGGGGGCTCGGTGCACGCCGAACGAAGAAATCCCCGTCTACCTGGGGGGCAAAGAAGGCTTTCGTGCCCGGAGCAGATCGCGCGCACGTGCGCTCCTCTAAACAAATAAACCGTAACCGTCGGAACCTGGCGTTCTTCCAAGACGCGTGCTCTGTCTTTTTCTTTTACCCCCGGCTCGTTTCTCCGTGGATAAATCCGTTCGGCTTATATTCCGCCGGAATTATGCTCGCGAAATTTCACTCGGGATCCACGAGCGGTATCGTCACCTGTTCGAAGAACTTGTTCAGAATCCGTTGCTCTCTCGCAATTAAGTGCTCCCGTAGGATAGTCTCCAGGGGGTGGGCACCCGGTCTACAAACTCGAGTGTGAAGGCCGAGCTTGCACAAACAACAAGATGGCCGCCGGCCTCTGCAACCGTGCACACACTCAACCCCCTCTGTGCCACCTACACCTCCACAGACTCTCTCTCTATCCGCCCGGCACAGACCTACGTCCCACGACGCCAGCATGCCCCACGGACGAAAGGGTTGTTTTGCAGGAGCGCGTACCTCGTCAATTCTTTCCGAATGTCTGGCCGTTTGAAATATTGGCCGGCCTGACCTGGAAAGCGTATTCGGTCCTTCGCTTTCGGCGCACGCGATCGTTAAAAATAATGAATATCTGCGATCCCCGGTCGATACCCCCTTCCACCCTCCACCCCTGCCCTCTAACTCGTTGTACGATAATCGTTCCTCTGATTATTATGCAGTAACAACTTTCATTCAGTTTTTATCGTGACGGGCGGCCGAGGAACAAATGGCCAATCAATATTGCAGCGACTGCCGACGGAACTATCTCCTTTCGACAGTCTTTTCATTTATTTTTGAAGACATAAAAATGCACAGTGCGCTTCTTTAAAATCCATTTCAAATAGAGTTTATCGAATGAAAACTTAACTGTTGCACTTTAACGTTTGAATATGTGTAAAGCTATTGTACTGCATTATTGTTTATGTGTTATGCAGTATACAGTACATATTATGCTGCAAATGGTACACAGCAAACGTTATATGAATTTATTTGTTTTTATTTTGCTGATGATACTCAAACATATCCTTAATAGTAACCGTGCCGGGTAAAATTACTAAACTGAACTTATTTAAATTTTTCACAGTATTTATAATAAATAAGTTTATCTTATACACCATTTTGCAAATTTGCTTCTCAAAGAAAATGGTTTCAATCCTTCGCATTTGCTTTATAACACAGGGTCAGACTTGTAAGCAAGATATCAGACAAAATCTGTTGTTGACATAAATTATTCATTTCTATTAAAACAAAATAAAACTGTATGTCCCATTTATACTATAAAAAATTATAGTATAAATGGTTAACCAAAAAGTTCGTAGTTATTTTGATGCGAGATTACAAACGTATCATCTACGTCTGAATTTTCTGCTATCCCTTTTCAATTATTAGCTATTTATAGTATATCCTGGACGGAGACAAGTATAATAAAATTTTCTCTTAAGAATTAGAATGAATTTATCCATGGAAATCCTCAAAACCACCCTCTGCTTGCAAAGATCAAGAACTCTTTGCAACAATGTATAGTCTATAAGAAAAATTGAAGGGTGATTTTAATCGTTTGAAAATCAACGGAGCTTATCTGGTGCTTCAGAATCATCGTCGCATTATTTCCGGTCATTGACGAGCATTTAGAGGCTAGTTCTAATACAAAAACGAGCGTCCCAGCGGTATTACCATCTCAAAGGCCCTCGGTTTCAATATAACATCGACGTTCTCACCCCTGAAATGTAACTTTGGCAGACGAACGCCGGGCAACCCTCAAACCCATACGATATCCAGGTTATTAGCGTCAATACGAGGTCCCCATGACGACGTTCCTTAGGTTATGCGGTATCCTTATCTAGCAGACTATACGTGAGACGCATTAGTTATTTCCGATGTTTATCGTGCGGCGGCTGGGGTGTGTCTTATCTTCATCGGAAGTTACTCTGCTAATTGGAGAAATCTTTTTACCGTTTGCGCGACCGAGCATTAAGTTCCCAATTACCGTTACACACCGGTTTGCCAAAACCAGTCTAGAGGACCCTCGGAGGATTCCTCTCGTTTTCTATCTGTTCTATCAATGATTTAGGACTAAAACCGTGAGCCTCCCGCAGAGAATGCTCGCGGACACATCAAAGCCGGTAAGAATGCCTCTTGATTGAACTGTTACGACTGAAATTAGCTTGAATTAATTAATTAAAATATTTTTCTATAAAGTGACTTCAGCTTAAATTTCACAAAACAGTCTGTCATAAATTCAACGTCCCTTGAAGATAGTGATTAACCTCAAATTGAAAGAATTTATTATTTTTTGAGAAAGTGTATGACTACTCTGTCATTTTATCTTGACAGTGTAATTTCATGTACTTCTGAATATATTTTTTTACTGTACATATCGACTAAATTTACAATGTAGTGATACTTGAGAGAAATTGATTCTGCCTACACGATTTGGTTACCGAAATTCTTTAATGAATTTCATTTTGGTATACTTCGATTTAAGGTGCATTCGTGTGAGCGATGCAAGAAGTTTTCTAGTTTAGTTTCGCGATTTAAAACAACAGACCAATACTGTGCGCATAACACCGCACGACCGAAGTGAAAATTTCTAAGGCGATTGCACACCTGTTAAATTCGGCTCTCTCGAGTTTACCCGAATAGCGTTTCGCCTCGGAGCGTAACTGATCAGACGCATTCGCTGCCCCGGAATTATGTACGCGGTGCGCCTAACGAAGTTTTCACTTCAAAGATTTGCTGAGTGCGCTGCCTATGAAGCTTTCTCTGTAGAAATGCCAGAGTCGACGCAAACGCCTTAAAGCCGAAGAATGTTAATACTATCACGGGGATCTCAATATAACCAGCGGCAGCGTGAAGTTAATGGGTCGAAGGCTGGATCAAATAGATAATAAGAACGATACAATGCGCCGTGACGCAGAGGTTACCGGAATGCGATCAAAATTCACGAGTGAATACGCGGTCCCGTACGTGCGATCGAAACTTGCATTGTGACGGGAGATTTCATGACGATCGCGCGACACGCGTATGAATACCAAGTCACCCTCGGTGTTCCCTGCGGAACGACTAACTTGTTTGTTTGCGTGATTCCAGCGTGCCATTGGAAGTCGATACAAATGAACGATCTTCCGAGGAGCAACGGTGTTCATGTTCCATCGACAAATCACGAAAATCACTCGAACCAAAAGCAACCTTTATCTTTTACCTCGAATTCATCGTTTTACTGTATCTTGTTAACTTCTCAAATATATATTAAAATGTGTTAACTTCCAAGAGTCAAACTTATTTCAAATAGTCGGTGTTACTCGTATAACACCCCGCTAAAGCCCCGAGTATCGTCGCGAACAAGCGGAACGGGATTTACGATCCCGCGAAGTTCGGTATACGGACTTGCGGTATTTCGGACGCTTCAAATTAGCTTGAAAATTTCGCTTAAAAACTTGCGGATTTTCCATTTCTCAATCATATACGAAACAACAGCCGCCTATAGTACGTATCATGACGTCATGTATTGTCTCCAAGGAAATTCTGTCTGATTCTGCGTTCTCAATCGTGCTCAAAGCCCTCGCTATAACTAAAGCTAAACCTACCGAAGCTAAACCTACCGACCATCAAAGTGACTGATATGTATATGTAGTATTATAAAAGTAACAAGATTAAATTTATTCATATTTTGTGCGATTTTTACTATACCACAATATATAGTGGAGTGCAGTGAAAATGAGCACACGTGAGTTTCCGTGAGTGGCCGTGACAACCTCGTCATATGTTATATTAAATATTATTAAATATCGCATTATATCAGCGACAACGGAGTGCAAAGGGTTAATAATATGTTGCACTTATTCGTCCCAGAGGTTCACAATGCAGTAATTCAAATAGATCGGTATTGATTGACCATTCATCGAGGTAGCTTGAATCGAATCACTTATTTTAGACACGAGGCTAATCGCAACGTTAGCCGAATTATCGCCGATTACCAAACACTCGGGGATCTCTTCTTGTTGGTATGTCCAGCGACAAGTAGTGTACAATTAGAAGAGGAAGAGGCGAATGCCGATAGATCTCTACAATTAGCAGCGTCGGCCCAATCACCGTCCCTTGTGCTCGCCTCCGAGGACACAAAAGAAACTGGGAGGAAAGAGGTCGGGAGGGTGCGCATGGCTCGGGTGCCTTTTAAAAAATCTTGGCAACACGGCCGCCTTTCATTAGTCCTGCTAGTACGGCCAGTGTCTCTTGAGAAGCTTAAGAAGAGGGTTGGGACGACGTCACTCCCCTGCTTGGGTCAGTGACGGCATTAAGATTTAGAATACCCCTGCGCACGGCCGATGCAGCCTTGCGAACGAGGACGAGCGGAAACCCGGTGTCCGGAAATTTAGGAAAATTCGTTCTCTCGAACAATAAAATATTAACCCTTTTGCACTCGGAACTATTTTAACTCGAAAATTAAACATTTCTTCCGACCTGGAATAATTCCATTTTCTACGATTTTCTTCATTTTATGTATATGAAATTGATGTAATATGTACCTCGTACAATACTTAAATTTTTAGTAATTGATTGGATAGCAACATATTTAATAATGTAAACAATATTTTGAATAGTGGTGCAGCAACTTTTAGCGGTGACATATGATCGGTCATTCTCGAGAAAATCCACATTGTAGAAACTTCCAGTGTAACAGAAGAGTAACGTACAATTAATACAATGGTGGATTTTCTTCTCAAACGATTCTTGCAGTACTACTGCAGAAAATTTCGAAATTCTAATAGTTAAAACACGCAGTGTAAGGACGTGATTGAAAACCGAACTAGTACTTTGAAATCCAGGCGGAATGTATGTTTCACCTGCAACGGGTATCTAATTACAGCGAAATCGCTTTGATTTCCGTTTCTGTTCCCACGTATCAATCGTGCACACGGTTTTTGATTGTGAATAATTGAAGTGTGCATTTGCTTCGGTACCAGCTAGCTTTACTGCTGCGTGTACATCATATCCAACACTAAATCTACCTTCACAATGACCGGATCCAGATTTTTTAATGTTTGTTAAAGAAATGATTGTACAGATATCTTTAGGAGAGCACGTATCACAATAGGAGCCGCGCAAAGTCTAAATAAAATCAATCTTGTCATTTTTATAAGGGAACATACACCAGTTACTTTTAAGTTACGTTTACTGTTATACTGTTTTTTGTAACATAAATCGACCACGAATGGTTGCTATCTCGTATTTAATGTATCTTTCAGATGAAATTCGACTGACCGTGTTATCGAGAGAAAAACGATCTGGTTTCAATTTTCATATAAAAAATAAATGTATTTATTAATAAAACATAAATGGAAGAAATACAAAACAGTGATATTCACGAATATAGGGGGAGTAGATTTTCATTTAAAAAGTACTCTTCACAATCGAATGGAAAGATTTTCTACTGAATAAAGATCCGCAGTCTGGTAATAACGAAGTTAAAGTCCGATCACGTGAAGAGCTCAATCTCCGATGACAAGGTAACGTAATAAGACAAGAGAGGGGGAAAAATTTGACCGTGGGGGTAGAATGGTGCATTAAACAACAATTGGCTGCGTATTAGCGCGAGGTGGCAGCCTCGGCAGGATGACGATGAGCGGAAGAGGAAGCACCTCCGTGTCGCTGACATGACTGCGTCCCTGACGTTCTAGCGGCAACGTCAGCGAAGGCGCAAGGCAAGTGGAAAAAGAAAATGGGAGTTGGATAGCGGATCCGCTTGTTTCGAACGCGTCACTCGTCCCTCTACTCCTCTTTTCGAGGTTTAGCAGTGGTTCTCTCCTTTTTTCCTCCTCCCCTTTCGCGGAGTAATCAGCAAATCGCCGAAGCAGCCTGGCAAGCGATCACGAGCACCGGAGGGCTGCGGGGCATGAAGGGGGAGGAATCAGGAAAGTCTCGGGGACGAGACGTTGGTGTACGCGAGAAGAACGTCGCGACGAGAAGAGAGAAGAGAGACGTCTGATAAGACGTCGAATAACTCGATTACTCACCGAGGGAGTGTCACTTTGCCAGGCCGTGCATCCAAGTGCGAGAGAAATTTCGTTAAGGCGCTTCTCGCGAACTCTCGCCACCCTTTGCTTGTCTCTCGCCGCTTATCCACCCCCAACCACCGCAAGACTCGAAGAATTTTCGATACACTAGAAGAATTGCAACCGTCTAGGTTTAGACGCCATTCCGGATCGCCTTCGTAATATTTGTTACCTGAAGAACAACCAGAGAGTCTTTGGTTCGCCAATATTCACGTTTGAGTTAACCTAATTTGAATCGACACGCTCTATTCCATCTCAAGTTGTGTGCGTTGGACACCGCAATCAAATTTTTATAATTTAAGAATATAGCTGCCCAATAGTTACAATAATCCTTTGTCTCGAATCATTTCCTGAAGAAGAGGGGCACGATTATACGAGATGCAACCGTTGCATCGATAGTTTAATTTGACGAAATGCTTGGCATACGCGGACGGATAAGCACTGGTGTGGGATAAAAGAAGTGTATAGCTCGCGATGATGGCAGCGTCAGATCACTGGCAGTTGTAACCTCGTTTTTGGAACGGGAAACAGTAGGAACAGCAATTTCTCGAGGTAATCGCGGGAATCCGAGGAAGCGCGAGAAGAGCCGCGGGGGAGGCAGGGGTGACGCAATTCACGAAAACGGAGAGGCTGAGATCGGGTTGAAACAGCTGCAAGGACTGTCTACTTCGTTGCATGACAGATTATAACGGGTGACCCAATTAAAACCGCGACGTTCACTCGACATCCAACGACGGCGAGATTCGTAATTGTGTAGAACAGTTTATTTGCGGCGGCTCCGTGCCATCGCCGCAGACTGCACTTTTTGTCGTCTCCATTACATTTATCGTAGAATTGTTGGAAACTATGCAAACAGCTGTCCAGCTAACTTGGGACGTCACTAACAAGAATCTAAAACCTGTTATGTCATAGAACACTCGATATCTTTCGTCATTGTATCAGAAAATATTGTTTTGCCTTTACCGTACGATGAGTTTAACACTTAGCAGTCGAGTGGCGACTCAGAATCACCAAAAATTGCTGTAACATTATTCACAATATGGTTTTCATTATTAAATGTATTTGTGTGTAATCAATTGCTACGCATTTAAGTATTGTATGAGGTATTATAACAATTTCATATTGATACGATCCAACATTATAATTTGGAAGAAATGTTTAATTTTGAGTTAAAATAGCTCCGACTGCTAAGGGTTAAGCCATTTAAGTATTCTATCATTCAATACTCCGCTCTTTTTAATGCTTAACAAATTAATTCAATTAGATCTACCTATTACCACTGATAGATTCTCCAGAACACATTTTCATGCAACGCGTTAGCATTCTTTAATTTAATTTATAATTGGAACCGAGGATGCACTCCGAAGATATTTAAATGTGGGGATCGATACTGCAGTTCATCTAAATGCGAATGCCCGGCGAAAATGTCGAATAAGCAAACACAATGTTCCATCGTAACACTCAGAACTTATACCCCGGCATACATTTAATATATTTTGTATTAATGTTTTGCGGTGCTGCATACCTTGGCTGGAAGCTGGAGTCCAACTTCGTAAACGACATTGCTTGGTTTATGCCGTATCCACAGTTCCCGAAATATTCGTTGAAACTGCAGATCGAACCCAAGGCGGATTACTCCAATCTGATATCACCTAAGTTAGCTGGCATGAGGAACCAATAACATTTACCAAATTGTATAGCAGAGCCTTTCGGGGGTTGTTTCAGCGCATATACCAATTGATCTCAGATACAACGTGGCTCGAAATTTATCATATCCTGGAAACGACATGTTCGCTTGTGCAGTAAATCTGTATAATTTCATCTTCACGAAGCTATCGAAAGCACTTATTGATTTATATTGCGGAGCATGAAATAATTATATATAACGAAGTAATTACATTTTGCCGTACTAATGGCGGTCGAGTGTTAAGAGAACTAAATTTAACTTCATAATAGATCCCTTAAATAATGCGGTAATAAAAACGAGCTCTAAAGTTAAGAAATATTTCTGAATACTCGCATCTTCAATAATTCATAAATTATTCTATTATATTATTAAACGATGATTTATTGAGGAGAAGATCTTAGGCACAGTTTGCCCATAGATCCAGGTACAAAAATAACACAAAGTTTGGTATAGAATATATACGAATAATTACATAATAGATAACAATTAACTTTGGTGAAATATACATTATTAAATATTCTTGCAGGTCCGTAAAAGACCATACTCTCTCCATCTAAGAATCGACCATGGAAGCTTCGAGGCACAGTCAGCGAATTGTCGATAATGCAGGTGCCTAGAAGGTACGCCCACGCACGTAATCGTGCCGCATAGATCGAGGAGGGCTAAAGGTAAGTAACTGTACTGAAGGCAAAAAAGACTTGCGATCACAGCGGAAAATGGGCACGACGAAAGAGCATTGTATTTTCAACGGGCCGTGCAATACTAATGCATTTCACGGAGAATTGCTTTTCCAGATATCTCGCGGGGCTTCGAGCTCACCCTTCGCTTTACTCTTTGCCGTACAATCGCGCCGGCCAAAGCTCGTTGGATCCGCGCCACGTAGCTTCGTTTACCAAGGGAATGCAGCAATATGAAATACATTATGGTTACCAGGTACAAAAAAGAATTCGTTCGATCTGGGCAACCGAGATGAGGCGACGCGGCGCGGCTTCGAGTCACAGTTACCTATTATCGTGCATCAGAGCACTGATCAAATTCTGCGCTTTGATAATGTTTCAGCGAATTAGTCGAACCAAATGAAACTTTCCGATTGTTCATTTTCTACTGTTTCTTTTGCGATCACTTCTACGGATTTTTCAACGTTTAGCATATGGGTGGTCGCAGAGGTAACTTGGCTGTTAGCATGATTATGTACATTTATGTTCTTGTAGATGAGCGACATTTGAAATCGAGAAGGAGTTCATCGATTCCCGTAGACTGTCACAAGACATTTTTCACTAGGTCCTCCCGTTGCTATTCCTACCTTCCCTCTCTTAGATGCTCTTCCTCCCTCCTTTAGATCCTCCCCTTCGGTTCTGCTCCTTAGATCCTCCCCTTTCCACTCGTAGATCGAACCCCAACTTGTCATACCATGCCTCCCCGTTCCTCCCCTACCTTCCCCAACCTTCTCTCTCTTAGGTCCTTCTCTTCCATTGGAAAAATCGAAAAACCTGCTCATCAGTTCGTATGTAAGATACTCGAATTTAAGGAAACTCTCATAATCGATTCGATAACGAGACATTTCTTCTTCTTACGTAGCAGCGAGCACTCTACTTGTGCGTGAATCTAAAGGCCGGATATCCAGCGCCCGGAGGAGAAACAAGAAATCACTTAAAACTATTCAATTCGGCGAATGGAATGTAGTGCCTTTGTACCCCGGTGTCCCGTCGCCCTCTGTCCTCCCCCGACGGGGCCCCTGCGTCGCGTAAAAGAACGCGTAGTCGATAAAACGCGATAATTAAAATTTAATTCGACCGGCCGATCGCGCGCCATCAAACGCGATGCCAGACAGACGTAATGGAGGCATTACTTTTCGATTAAACACAAGAGAATAGGAAGAAAAGGAATGCCGACAGGTAAACGGCAATGGCGGATTATGGCGTGGGACGAGGATGAGCGCGAGAGAAGAGAGTGGGGAGGAGGGATGTTCACTGTCGACGCTGGAAAGCGATGGTGGCCATGTGATGGGATTTAAATTAGCGGCGTGGCCCCATGCGACAGATGTCGCAGACTTCCATTAAATGTCGCTCGCTCCACGACTCCGATCCCAAAAGGAAAAGCTGCTAAGGCGGGGAAACGGCCGTTACAGAGGCGGAAGGAGGACGTCGCGGATTAAGGAAATTAGTAGTACTCGATAAGAAGCCCCCTGCCGGGGCTAATTTATCGCGCGTAACCCCCTACGCCGTTCCTCGATGACAACGACATTAGAAATTAATGATACAGGCCTGTCGGGTGGCAGAGTTACGTCGGTAAACTTTTATATTTCCTCGGCTGACGAGGGTAATGGAATACCGCGGGACGTTTTCTCACATTTTCTACCACATTATTTGTAATCGATCATCCACGCATGTATAATTAAAGTATCACGCGTACAGCTAATGTTTGAAGAAAAATAAAAGCGTCATGCTTCGAGCGAGATCAAATGACTGGGGGATGAATTGTTCGCCGACATTCAAAATCATGATCTTAATTCTTCGAACTTAAGATTAATGTGCAAATTGCATTTTCCTATTATTGTATAGCAATATGATTATTGTAACCTAGAATAATCTAAGTCTGCGTGGTTCAGTCAGCAAAGTCCGTCGAAATTAAACCGACAATTGGAAGCGTTCGGATTATTGGGGCTCGAGCCGCCATCACGCTGAGAAAATTGAAGTCCTGTATCGATTGCGTTTATACGTGGAAAGAAAGCTATTATTAAATTGGATACGACGATTCAAGCACAAGACCCGCTGACGACGATTCCTTTGTGTTCGAGAGATTGCATCGCGAAGAACGTAACCAAGTAAGAGAAATGTATTTCTCGGGCGGGAGCAGCTTGGTCCATTCGTTCGTTTCACACGGCTCTTTCTAACGTTCCTTCCATCTCGCGACGTAATCACGGGTCTCGCTGACCGATTCTCTTCCCGCTAAACGATATTGGGGATCTTATGACAATTCGCACACAATCGGAATCGACAACGCTTGACGATTCTTCTAATCTTCTAATCAGTAGACCATTAGATCTTTGTGCAAAATAAAAGTTTTTATGCGATATTTTTTGAAAACCAACCAACCTGCCCCTGCCACAGGGTTTTGTCTATTTTATTTTGTTACCGGCGTTGCCCGCGCGCGCGCGCGCGAGGATGAATTCGAGTGAAACCTGTACAAATACGCACACGCACAATTGACAAAATTCATTTTGCGTTCGTTTCCCGCGTCAATTCATTTGAATCGTTAAAATTATTCGCTCGACTTGCCGCCTTCGAAAGCGGCCGATATGCCACTGGCCCAGCAAGATGGCGGTTTAAATGTTAAAATGCGTTTGAGTTCCGTTCCGGACCAGTGGGTCCAGTCGGCTGCGTCTAGAATGTGTGTTATTAATGTCGTGTCGAATATTCGGCGTACTCTTTGCCACCCAAAATTTAGTTGTGGCGTCAGAAAACGCTGTCCTGTTCCAACAAACAGAGGAGCAATATTTAAAACAAAACAATTTTGTTTTTCTTTTCATTTGTTCAATATCGCTGTCATTACTCGTCCAGATACACGCTGCGAATTTAATGGACACCGGACTTATTTTCAATCAACGTAGACAACCAGTTTCGACTGGTTTCCCCTCATCGACTTCCGTTTTAATGTTTCGCGTTTTCCACGCGAGCGGATGGCGGTTAAAACGTGAATGATCAGAGCCCGAAGGATTAACGATTTCCGTTCCGTAGCGGGAGCGTATCGTTTTTCTGCAACGTCCGAGACGCGGATAACTAATTCCCGATTCAGAAAGAGAAACGCCGAGCGCGCCGGCTGCAATGAATTTCATCTCGAGGCTCAAAAATAGCATCGAGCCAGGTTTTTCCTCTTTTCCCGGACTGGCGTCGTCCAGCTCGCGATATCGGCGCGTGCACGGAACATTAAGCTTCTTCCTAACGAATGCGCGTTGCAATATTTTTCAGAGCACACATCCGCGCGATAAGAAAAGTTGCGCGTTCTTGGCCGGAGCTGCAATATTTGTTCTTCCTCCTTCGAGCTGGGCCACTACTTTCTCTTCGGCGTTCCCCTCTGAGTTACTAGATGCGTATCCACGGCTACTCTCCTTGCTGGACGAATTATTCCTCGAATGACGGAACAACCGTTCCTTCAATGGTTAATTTAATTCCCGAAATACCAATTATATGAGGGACTGTCGTAAAGGTTGGGACACATTTTGTTTTTAAGCTTTAAAATTTCATAGAATGAAAATTACGCCAAAAAATTTATATCGTTGGAAAGATATAGTTGCCAACTACATTTTCGCTGCAGGAAGTATAATGATAGCGTAAACGGATGGAAAGTTATAGCCAATTTTCTGAAGACAATGTTTTCGGCGAAAAAGATTTTTCTGTACAAATTGGGACACCCCAAACACTCTGAAAAGTAAGTGTTGAAATGAAGTCGAAACGCCTTATATCAGATGTTTATTGAGTATTTCATTATTATTCATTATTCATTATAATTTATAATTATTTTATATTGAGTATAAAAAAAGAAATTCACATCGCGTTAAGTGTACAATTCTTTTTGCACATTTGAACTATATTAGATTTCCAAAAAATTTGATATATTTAAGCAATCAGGGTTGGAAAATATTCAGTTGAAAACGAATCAGTAAGAAACACAATAAAAACCTTTTTGGAACATATTTTTAGCTTTTGCTTGGCACAGGTACGCTGAATACGACTTGTTGCTTCTAATGCTCGTGAAAAGTTTGTTTATGAACAGAAATATACATAAAGTTGACCATCATGACATCGGTGTTTCCATATTGCGTTAATGTGGAAAGAGCACTGCCCTGCTGTGTGATGGTGAGCAAACGTACACGCGATCTACCAGTGCATAAATGATTTTTTATCTGTATCTATTATGTACTCTTCTCATTTATATTCATCCTACTGATACATTTAATGTTTCCTATTTTTATGTGTCAGAATAAAGCATCTCTTGTTGTTAGCAAAAGTATTGTACTGATGAAAATCAATGCCGTCTTGGCAGACTCTAAAGCCGAGCCTCTTAGAAACTTTGCCGATGTAGCTCACTGTTCAAAAGTGTTTTATTCGCAAGTACAGCGTAATATCCATAATATCTTCATCGCGCAGGATGTTCAACAGTTTTGTTATTCGCGAAGTAGCTGCAAGTTAAACAATTTCGGTGTATCATAATTTGCATCCGCCAGGCGTCCCGATACCTTCAGCCGGGAGCATGCTCGGCACGGCGCGGCGCGGCGGCTGCGTTCAACGCGTTGCGACGCGTCGCGTCGTCTGCCGAAAGTTTCATCAAAATCAGAAGTTTCCTGTCGGGCGATGGTTCCCGTCGAGACAAAATCACGAGTGAAACGCAAACGAGAAGAGCGAGAGACCGGCTTTCTATTCTAATGCGGCGCTCCTCCTGCTCGTGGTCCCGCAGCCGCGATTTCTCGCGGTGTATCGCAAATTTGTTTAAAGCCGTGTCACCGGGCGCAACATCGCGACAAGGAAGAATGGGAACGAGGGAAAAAGTTCCCGCGCCACGATCTCCATAACGAACGTACGACCGCTACATATTTCATGCGATAAGAAAAGTCTCTCCGCGCAGTTGGCCGACGCTGCGAGCATCCTTCCTCTCTGTCCCACCCTCTGTTTGCTCTTCGCCGCCTTCCGTCTCCGCTTTTCCTTATTACCCCCCAGATTCGCATCGGTCCAGTAAGCCGAAAACTCGGCTTCGTATCTCCATTCCAGTTCTTTCGTCCCGGATCCCCCTTCCATCCTTGCCACCTCCTCTTCAACCCCTTACCTTCAAACTCTGTTCTTTCTCTCTCCCCACCCGTTCTCTCCTCCATGTTCTCTCTCTCCTCCTTTTTTTTCACTGGTTCTCCCCCATTCCTCGTTATTTGTTATTGCAGGGAAACTGGCCACGTAATGAAATATACACGAAACAGCCGCGCGGCAGTGATTCATAACACGCGATCCTATCCCGCATAGGAAATATTGCGATTCCGCGCCGCCGCGCCGCCTTAACAAAGCGAGCCACGGTCGCCCCTTTTCGGATCCTCCATCCCACACATCCAACGCAGCCGCTGCTCTGGTTCTGTATCTAGTCGCTGAACAGACCAGATTCCGTATTGGATCCGAGCACCGTGTTTACGCAGTTTTTGCCACACTTCGGTGTAGCCGAACGGTTCTTTGCCCCGCGAGCAAAGTGAATCCTAGCTTCCTCGCCGGACTCGAGAACGCCGCCGTCTTTTTTCGCGACCGGCTTCTCCGACGTTTCTTTTCCCCAGTCTTTTGTTTCGCTCGCTTTCGTAAACGCGTTACGGTGCGATTATGTTGGAGCTGCGACGCACAATCCGAGAAAAATAATAATGCACCGCCGCACCTCGTAAATGAAAAGAATTACTACGTGATGTCCAGCCTAGAACACTATAAGGGTATCAAACTTTGGTTTGAGCTCGATTGGATAACGGAAAAAGGTGCCTTAAGGCCCTTAAATATCAAAATTATTAATTAATTGCTCAAAAAATCGTTTTTCTTGAATATTACATATTTAAATAATTGACCACATCGAAAAACATGTTAGACAAAACCTGTAGACCTAGACAGGCTGCGACTTTTATGTCGTATTACCTTTTCCCGTAATGTAAACAGTTTTCGAAAAAAATTGAGAAAAATTTCGGACGAAATCAAATAATTTTTCTGCAGCTTGAAAACTGAAGTGTGTTTTCACTATATTTTATCAATTCCGTGACATGAAAAATTCTTTCTTCATTATAAAAAATTATTTACATTGTAGTAAAACTCTATAGGCACTTTACTTATGGTTTTATTGCATTACGATGCTACCGGAACTATGTCTGACTACTGTCTCATTCTACTTACTCCACTAGACTGACTCAACTGTGGTTCAACTTTCTTGCTTGGCATATGTTTGATACTTCATTTTGATTCTAAAAACTGTCGTTTCTTGTGATTATTATAATAGTTATTTTTAAATTACGTCACGTACACGGACAGGCAAAATTGAAGGAACACAACATTTCCGCCCAGAAATACTTGATGTTCAAACTGTCGTAAAATTGTAACAAATGATCGTGGAAGGATTGCACCGGACTCATTTCAAAGCTTGAAATCTCTATTTCCAGAATGCTATTGTAATTTTTCCCAAAGATGTGTGTTTTCCCGTGTGTGTGTGTGTGTGTGTGCAAGTTTTCCTTCATCGTGCGAGTTCGACTTCAACGCGTTTCTCCTTCAGCAGCAGAAGAGCCTGGTTTCTTTCTACAATTCTTCGCATTTATACGCGACTCTACAGGCATTGAAAATTTTTTTACCGGACTAACACACAGTCGTATACGTAAAGATTGAAGTCTGGCCTTTGCAAAGACATCTTTAAACTTGCTTTACAATTTTTTGTTGCCGTTTTATTGACCAACGGTGAAAAAGAAGAAGATTTTTCTGAAGAATGTCGGTGTTCCGCGACGGAACAACTTGAACATAAACGCGGCCTAGATTCTAAAGGGCTCGAAGGAAGAACGAGGAAGTCATTGAAGAGCTCGCAGGTGAATTGGTGACCAATGAGAGGATTGCATCGGCAGGAAACGACGCGAAGAAAATAATACGTGGCCGGGAGAGGATATCGTTGGGCACGGCTCGGAGGACTCGGTTCTCGGCAGCGCTTGTGCTCGTAAATCAGCGGGAACACAATTTCACGGGAGGCTGCGACGGCGACGTGGTCCGTCGCACGCTCGATCGACCGGTATCTAATTAATGGAGACGTCGATTCGTCGAACCACGGAAGAATGTTTGCCGTCCGAACTGCGAGCCGGTGTAACCTGTTTCTATCGAGAGACGCCGATGGGGCCGAGATACGTCGGTTTTATGAATTACGCCGGCAATCGCCAACGTTTTATTGGATACACCGCTTCAAAATGGAGCCGATCGTGTCACAACCTTGTCTCGAATCAGATCGAAAGCCCACAATGTTCGCTCAAACGTGATCTAATCCCTTGTCGACATATTTAATACGCCAGGAGTATGCATCAAATCTCTGAAGATGCGGGCAAATAGTTTTATTGCGTACATGTGTGACAAGTGTTTATTTGTCAGTATTCAAGTCTTCGGTACATCATTTAATTCTCTAACACAAATATTCTTTATCTCTTAAAATATCCTCGTCCTCAAAGGATTCAGTGTACATCCTAATCGTTCAGGCTTCACGCGAAACCTATTGAGAATTGACAGGGGCTGATACGTATCCACTTAGAAAAATGACACGACTGAATTTCTTCAGATTGTCGCGGGTTACAATTATAAAATAGTAGCTCGTCTGTGAATAAAGAAATCTGTTCAACCATTTCATCAACGATGATAAATTTAGCATTAGTTAGTTCACTTTTGTCCGAAACCTTAAGCGAATGAAACATATAGGTAGACGGCGGATCTTTATGCAAAATAAAAATTGTCTAACTGAATTGTAAGGAACAGAAGTGAAATTGTACTTCCCCTTGTAATAATTGCAGGAAGTTCAAAATCATGTAACAGCATTCAATTCTTCTTATGTGTATACAATGTTACACTTGACCAGGCGATTGTTATTATAAACGTATAAAATCCGCAGTCCACTTACAGATTTTATTGCAGCTCCACTGAGAACCCTGTGTTCCTGAAGTTGGAGGTAAACCGTAACGATCTAAGGGATGCAAACGTGTTTCTCGTTTCGTTTCACAAAAGATGCTTCGAATCTAGGAGTTTCCTGTCCTTATAGTATCGCTTCTTGTCGCCGATAAATGGCGTCTGCTTTTAATTGGTCGATGAAAAAGATTCACATGAATTTATGCGCAATATTTGTGCGGCAACGGGAAATTTGCTGCGACGGCATTTGACCATCGCAACCGTGATGTAGTCGACGATATATCTGGCGACACACACCCCGGGGGACCCTGTCAGAGATCGTCGCGTAGAGGACAGCCGGTATATGTGTTAAAGACTAGGAGTGATCAGATACGAGGGGCCGATATCGCAGATCGTGGAGGACGCAGCTTTTCCAAGAGACGTTCGGTAAAAAAAGAGGAGAAGCAAGGAAACGGGGGTGATGAGGTGAACTATGAAGAAGACAGGCGAAAGGAAGCTGGGGGAAAAGGGAGGCGGTCGGCGGAGGATGATGTGGACTGAAAAAAAACGGTAGAACGGGAAGAGAAAATAAAAGTGGATGTCAGTGGATGCAGAAGATGCTGACTAGTGGGATCCCCGCAGCGGCGTTTCTCGAAGAGCACTCGGGGTCAATCCAGAAAAATCTGAGCAAGGTGAAAAGCGAAACGGCACTAGACTGCCAGATATTAAGAACGAGAGGATCTGATATGGTGGAGATGCTTGCAGGCTGCTCCGGATCGCTTTATGCGATTTTAACCGCTTTCATAACGTGTATTCGGAATTTTTCATTTGTAACGTGTGTTACAACTAAATCTGCATTTCTAACTGATCAATATGTTTCTGGTACAATTTATTTGAGTTGCATCGTTGGAATAAACCGCATGTGTTTCTAGCGATCATTTTGGAATTAAGCATCTTTAGTAGGAATTACTATGAAGGGTTTATTCTTTGTGAGTATTGGATAATTCACAGAGAAGGTATAGTGTGCTCACGCCCGGAATTTCGGTGCCTCCGGTATAAGCTGCCCCCGCACCAATTTTTAGCCTGGATCAGATCCCACATTCATATTTAGTCTGGATCAGATCCTATACTCACGTTTAGCTAGGACACTAGGCCTGCAGGCAAACTCGAAAATGCAAGCCGAGCTCGAATCGAGTATAGCCGGGACTCGCATGTCGATCCGAGTCAAGTATGTAATACATACTCGCACGAAGCGAGCGGCTCGCACGAAATGGGTAGCTCGCATCGATGCGAGCAGCCCTCACCGATGCGAGCCGATGACGTCGATGAGAGTACTCAATTCGGCTCGACCAATCGAGTCCCGGCTCGGCTTGACTCGAACTCGGCTCGCATTTTTGAGCTCGCCTGCAGCCCAAGCTTTGATGCCTCCGGTATAGTGCTGCCCTCACACAAAATCCTAGCCTGGATCAGATCCTACGCCCACAGTAGAGTCACTGACGATATACAAAGACTGCCAGCCTCAATCGAATAATTTGGTGTTTTCTTACGCCCTCTAAGATATATTCTTGCTGGAGTAAGAAACAGAAGCACCGACGAGATACTATTAAAGACTGCCAGCCCCTGTGCTATTCAGCGATACTAGTAAGCGGGCGCGACTGGGGGCGGGGATAACGTGGAACTTACAGTGGTCTGATATACCACATCGCTAAAAGTACCACCACCGACGAGATACTCGTCAAGTAGAAGAAGAATGATATAGTAGAATGCACACATTACCCATTCTGTAATTGCCTTATAATACTATCACCGACGAGATACTATCTCGTCGGGGTCGGAGGTTCCGCACTCTTTACCTAAATAGAACCAGAGAATATATGACAGTGTTCACACCCGGGGTGAACCAGATTGGATAGTACGTATATTTTGTTCTGAAGGAAGGAGAAATTGCACAATGTTATGGAAGACAATAGGTATAGCAATAGAATTTATTGAAAATCAACATATTTACTAAATGTGCAGCTATTAGCTCGATATTATCCTCTATTCATACGACACTATTAGTTCTTCCAAATAGAGGATAATACCGATTGCCCAGGTCTCACCACGAGGAGGTTGCTGCACAAGAGACCCGAAAGGGAGTCAGAACGAATGCAATATTCCTTCTGGCTCCCTTTCTTACAACGACGGACTTATACTAAATTACGCAAGTATGTCGAGTAATTATCGCGGAGCAAAATGTGTGAATCGGAGAATAAGTCTCCGATCCACGGGAGACAAACGCGAATCAGGCAGAAGGCTCTGATTCTTTCAAAGTGAGGAACAAGCGCGAACCAGAGCAGAAGGCTCTGGTTCGAAGGTGACGCGGCGCGTTCAATGCTTGCAACCAACTCCGGCCAGAGCCGATATCCGACGTGCCCTCACCAAGAGAAATGGCCATGAGAAGTGTTCAAACGATATCCCATTTCTCC
>CM052314.1:10745508-10827017 GCA_028455605.1 Lasioglossum malachurum | reverse complement strand
AGTGGGAATTGTTGATTTTCCTAAAATTATGCTTCATTACTTTCTTAATATATCTAGGAATGTTTTGCCCATATCTGCAATACGTTCGGTGCAGAATGTAACAATTCACATCAATGTGGTTCCGTGACGATTTGCCTTCTCACCGACGCACACGAGAATCTCCTTAGTGGCCTTCTGCACCGACAGGATCACGTCGATGGCCTTCTATTTCTTACTCCAGCTAGAATACATTCAAGAGGGTGTATGAGAACACCGAAATATTCGGGTGACACCAACTCCCGTAAGGCTGGCAGTCTTTAATAGTATCTCGTCGGTGACAGAAGACCACCGACGTAATCTCGTCGGTGCAGAAGGACACTGAAATTCTGATCCAGTCGGCCGCGCATTTTTACCAACATTACCGCATTCACGTAACACAGAATTAATTTCTATAATAATGGAAATCCAAATAAATAACCTTAATCCCTATCAAGAGCATGAAACAAGAAAACGTAACTTCCGTACACTTTCTGTGTCTCGATTACACATGACGCAATAACGAAGTCATGATACTCACGTGTGTTCACATCCATTGTCTATCTAATATTTTGAAATAACAAATTGAAGTATCTCATGGGAAAGTTGAAGTAGAAATTGCTGATTTTCCTAAAATTATGCTGCAATACTTTCTTACGTACAATATTTATAGGAATTTTTTGCCGTTGCTATTAGTTCTGCTTTTAATATTTTAACATTGTTTGAAATATCTACTCAGCTTGAATGCGATCGACGGAGAATTTGATAATAATCGATATGGTTCTGTGACAATTCGCCTTCTCACCGACGAGAATACCTCAGTGGCCTTCTGCACCGACGAGATCACGTCGATGGCCTTCTGTTTCTTAGTCCTGCCAGAATACATCCTAGAGGGCGTAAGAAAGCACTGAATTATTCGAGTGACACTATGTCCCATAAGATTGGCAGTCGTTAATAGCAGAAAGTATATGAGAATGCTCACGCCCGGGGTTTGGCCGTGCCACTTTTGTCTCCGCCAATAGACAGCTAGCGCGCCGCGCCGAGCCGACTGTGCCAACTAGCGTCTAGGTCGCGCTCTGATTGGTCCGTATTTTTTGTTAATAACTCCTAAACAAATCCGCGGATAACATTTTTGCTAAGGAAAATATTGCTTCAAATGACGCACGAATTTTTGAACGTTTGAGAGCACAAATTAGAGATTATAGGATCGTACTCTGCGATAGGGGCATAATGGTTCTGAAAAGAATATGAAAACATTTGAAATTATCGATAATCCCTGTCCGTGAGTTTGGACAAAATTCATTCATATTTATGGGGATGCTTGTGGTATCAGTTTTATAATGTATTTCCGTGAAAATTTTTGGGACATTCGATAGCTTAAATTGAAGATAGAGGTTTGCATTTTACGATAGGTTCTTTAGATTTGTAGGAACATTCGAAATCACACATGCGAAAGTTTCGATAATTTTCGACCGTTCGACTGATACCGTTAATAAACGCTCTAGCACTTTTTCTCGTGTTTACTTTGTATAGAATTAATATCTTGCCTAACTGAACTGGACATCGAGCAAAAAGGAATTCGTTATGTCTATAACGTTGGACGTTACGTATCCTTCAGGAACTATACTTACATCTCTTTGGGAGGAAGAAGTATAACAATTCATCGATAAATACCCTTTATTCAATCGGAGTAACATTTATACTTACTTAAAGCATGTCATTGAACTTATAATATTCGTACAACTTTATCAACGGCAACAATAATAATCGTAATAATGACGCGAACATAACGACAATAGTAGTAATATAATGACAATAATAGCAATAATATCATCAGAATGGTAACCTCGAGAAAATCGGACAGTCCGAACGCGACACATATATCTTCATACACCCGTTCTCCTCGACGTCCGTGTTGCACACATTGTTGAGCAAAGAAACAGATCTAATCACAGTGAGAATGGCAATTACAGAATCGTAATGAATAATGACAATGACAAGAATAATGATAACGTCGAGATTAATCGTAATCGCCGGCCGACTATCGCTATACTTTAATTTATTAATACCCTCACTACACGGTGTTTGGTTAAAGTATATTCCTCGCTCCTCCCACACGGTATCTTTGATCGCGTCTGTTTTTCCGACAGACAACTAATTGATTCGCCGAACTCCCACGCCCACGAGTCGAACATCTTTTTCCCAATTCACCAAACCCATCCCTATATACATCTGTCACGCTCTAATCACTGCGACGAAATGATCTCAGTCTGCAAAATAAGAAGCACTGCTCGTCGCGACGTTACTCTATATCTTCGCCTCGTTGAGTCGTGTCGCCACGTCGTCGTATCAACGTTTTTCATTGTTTCTCCACGCGAAATTACTACCATGTTTAATTACTTTTGTTTCGTATACTTGTCGATACCAGTAAAACGAACCCGAAAACCATTCTCAAACCCGATTCGCATACCGTTCTGAACTTATCGTAAACCGTAACGGCCTGTTCCTCCAGTTCGGTCCATGTCAAAAAGCGTCAAAGAGGCAGAAGATATTCTCTCTTAGGATAGGCAATGCGTCGATATTTACACTCAGTCCCTCGCGTATTTTACAATTCACTAAAAATGACGAAATAATCACGGGACACGTAAAGAGATCAACGGAAAATCGTAACAACCCGGCGCAGACGCAGCCAAGACACACGTATCACTGCTGCGTCGCGACGATACAAATCCTCTCAACGGAATGACGAAAAAAAAAAACTATTGCACGCAACGAACGAGTACCCGCTGTCCTCCTATCGATCGATCCGCGAAGATTACGAGAATCAATTGCGTAGATCGTTCCCCTGCGATCGTCGAGCTCGCCGATCCTTAATCTAGTAGATTTACATGAATCGCAGACACGAAACCTGTCACTACCGATCACACACAAACGATCTTTGATACATACAGATGGTCATACGTTCTGTATCGTCTGGTTTATAATATTCTATCGGACTGTGTGCACATTCAGAATATCGATCTGCTCGGCA
Organism: Lasioglossum malachurum; assembly: GCA_028455605.1. Lineage (NCBI taxonomy): Eukaryota > Metazoa > Arthropoda > Insecta > Hymenoptera > Halictidae > Lasioglossum > Lasioglossum malachurum. Next base: position 10,823,971 of record CM052314.1, on the reverse strand, counting down.
CTGATCGGACAGGCTCCCGTGCGATCCATAGAAACCTGCTTCTGGAAATTCGATAAATCCGCCACACCGAGGTAACGCGAACGATCTCGAACTCGAGACACGCACCAGCGTCTCTTCGATCGATCCGTCGCGCAGCTTCAATCGGCGATCCCATCCACCGATCCATCGTATAATATTCGTATCGTTTTCCCCCCTTTTTTCTGCGACCGTATGTACACCCCCTATGGACAATGTGTTCGTATGCACCGTTCGTAGTCTCATTGATAATATAAATGCGTCGGTATACTCGTCGCTATATATCCTATATCAGACAGTAGTAAGAGTAGTGGTAGCAATAATAATGATTGGATTAATCCTAGAAACGATCTCTTGGTGGTTGTAACAGTGACAATAGTAGTAATAATAGTATCTAGCGGTAATGAGCACGCAATAATTCATAATCAAGTAGCCGTCGGTTTAGCAGAAGCAGCGTTTTGTTCAGCGGGTTCCATATCGTCATCAGTTTTCTCCTTAGGTTTCATCTTTGTCATTTCATCTTTCTTTTTGCGTTTTCTCTCGTTTTAACGTTAGTCGCTTAACGGTTACGTAAAACAGTTATACATTGTTTTTCTTGGTATGAGCGATACGATTCGATATACATCTAAGCTAAATCCATCCGTCGTCTCCGGCCAGACTGTGTTCATTGTATGTGTGTGTCTAAAGTTTTTTTTTACATATCTTAGAGATGAGATGACCACATCAACACGTTTCTTAAATGATAGAAATATGGGTTCCTCTTTCTCTCACGCACACTCTTTCCTTCACACTTCCTCTCGGTCTCTCTCTCTCTCTCTTTCTCTTTCGCTCGCTCTCGTTCACGCGCGGTTTATTTACATGATGACTGCGCGGCGATCGGCGCCGCCGGCCTTAATACTTACGTGGTATAAGTTCGTTATGTACAAAAGATATCGCTATGAGTTACGAGTCCGTGCGCGATCGGTCGCCCCGACTGATTGATCACCGTCGGGGTGGCTGCATTTTAGATACCGTTGTAACATTTACTAACAGTCTATACAGTCGTCGGCGTGCGCTCACCGACCGACGACACTCGGATCACCCGATAATTCGTAAAAACATTGTCTTCTATCGATTATCTCCCTTTTCGCGCGGGAAGCACACTAACGTGCCACCCACCGACCGGAAGTCCTTGGTACCGGAAAGAAGAGGACTCTCCTTTCCATCGCGACCGATTACCAATTCCCGATATATTTTACGTTCACGTTCAACGTCACAGAGTTCGTTCGAAGATTGGCAATCGCGCGGTTCCATACCGTCCCAGCTAAACGGTATGTGTATTCATTGTTCGTCACAACGATCGGTCACTACGCGAAACGCGTCCGAGACCCGTTGCAACCGATCATCGAGCTTTAAGGATGGTCTCAGATGGGTGTCGGTAGGACCGTGAAATCCTGAAGGGCGGTCTTCACCGTCTCGTATATTGGCCTGTTCGCCTCGTCCGCGCAATAACCGTCGGCGGTACACAGCGTCTGCAGCTTCGTCAGGTAACTGTCGAAGTTCTCGTGGCCCATCTTTTCCTGCGGTCCGCCCGGGGCGTTCGGTATTCGCACGTGCTCCAACAGCGTGATCATGTTATCGCGCAGCGACTGGAAGTACTCGTTCACGTTGGTGTTCCGCGTGGAGATCGCCGTTGTTTCCTACAGAGAACAAAAGCCCTGATTTAAAACGACGCCGCGCAATCTGTACCGGCGACCGGTACGGGGACACTCTACCTTCGCTGTCGCAGAAAGCTGAATGTCCATCGGGTAAGAAATCCCGACTTCGAAATCTTCATTCATACACCATTAATCGAACATTTTGCTACAGTGGATGATTAAATTGTTAGAGCCACATAGATCAACAAGTTTGCATTAAAACAGTCAATTGTTGAATGGAACACTTGTTGTTGATATCTTCTATGAAATAGTGATATTTTCTCAAGATATGGCTTTAATAATTTCTCAGTCTGTAGTTAGGCGATAAGGGGTCGATCCACGAGAAGCTGTTTTCCATTTTGGGTTAACAATTCCTGAAGATTTCGAAGTTTTTCGGAATCAGCGTGTTTTCTGCATTGTTAGTCACCGGAAGTGTTGGTGTCTCCGGTATCGTCGCACGGTAATAATCGATTACCGACTGAGCAAAACCGTACTGACCTTTTCACCTTGCTTCAGCTGATTCTCCATGGCGGTGATATCGGAGCGCAAGCGCAACATCTGCGATTCGACCCGAGCGTTCTCTCTCTGGAGCTCCGTAATCTCGGCCTCCAGTGTGTAGAGATCCTCGCCCTGACCACTGGCGGTACCGCTACCACTCGTGTTACCCTGACCCGTACCCACCGCACCCCCGTGAGCCGGACCACTGGTGTCCACTCCTGAATACAGGACATACATCGTCCACTTTTAACAGACTGTCTGTCTCTTTCGGACATATCGTTTTCTCTTCTTCCAACAGTTTCCTCTCCGACCACGTGTCCGTCGTGATACATTACGTTCGATTACAGAGATTTATACCATGATCATTACAATGACCGTCGAGGACATTCGTTGTCAAGGGAAACCGTCGGAAGACCAGCCTTCAACCCAATCACGACTCGAAGCTCGTTAGAGCTCTGTCCACGGCAGTGACTCGATGTTACAGAGAAATGTATAATATACGATCACGTTACTTAACAGGTGTGCGGGAATCGTAATGGAGGGTGTCCCACGGAAAAGGGTTGCATCTTTCAAATGGTTTGAATCGCGAGGTGAATCTGTACAATCGGAAACTGGATATGGTTCCTGACGCTCTATCGTCGCTATCTTGTTCGATAACTTCTGCATTCGTTTCGAATGGAGACTCATATTTCTCCCGAGTAATTCTACTTAACGTCACGATATACCGTGTGTGTCTCTTGAAGGGTATTCTGAAGATTTGATGAAACTGAAAGGCATTATGGTACGTTTCGTTATGTACAATGTGAGCAATAGTGTCTCGGGAAGGGAGATATGAGTTTCCAATTGCAGACAATGTGCACGGGGATTGTTGCGACTGCATGCATGCGCGTAAACAAATGACAGTGAATATATAGGAAGCTGGAGCATCAGAAACCATCCAATCTTGGCTTTTTCTATCGATGAGGGTGGAACCCTTTCAAAGACAAAGCTCGTCCCTAGTTCTGTGTGACACCTTGCAGATACACAATAAGATGCGAGAATGTGGCGAGCATGTAAGTAGCGCCGGGAAAGCTTCGGACAGCGATTTGGGTTGGCCCGGTCGAGAGAAACGTTTATATACGTATAAATATATACATATAATATATATATAATATTTTCGGAAAAGAATTGTTTCGAATGGTTCGCTATTCATGATCGTGTTTGCCAGGCAAGTATACTACTGTAATTGGTCCCAAGTCGCTACATTAGGATTTGTCTGAAATATGGGATCGGTACGGTTTCTTCTGCTAATAGTTCGTGCTTGACGTGATACAGAGACAAGTCTGAGGAGTTTTTCTTTTGTTCTTTTGCTCTTTTTACAAGATCTTTTTTCCTCATGAACCGTCATCGGCAGGCGCACGAACCTGACAGGAGTGCCGCAGGAGCAGAGAATGATCGGGAACGATGTTAGGGTGTTTGAGGTAGCGTGAGGTGCCATCATACCAGATAGAAGAAAAAAATGGGAGACACCGAGTGCTGGCCTTTCGCCTAGAATCATTTTCATAGACTCATCCTGTCACGAAATACATGTATCTTTCTTTTCGGTTGCCATTGTCAGGCTACACTAGGACTAGAGAGAAGGAACCAGCGGCTGCTCGTCAACACTCGGTCGTCATCTCGTTAAAGAAAAAATTACTGGTGTGTGGATTCTTGTATGTAACACCGAAAACACATAGAAAACAAATGGCGAGTACGTCAGTCCCTTACCTTCAAATGTAAATGTTCTCCTCAAAGGTATATGGCAGGAAAGGAGCTGATCGTGATCCCAGAATAAATCAGAATATATTATTTTTCATTAATATGACATACGGTTGCTTTTCGTTCTGTTTTCGTTTGGCTTTACATTCTTTCGTTTCTCTTGCACATAATAATCATTGTGGGAGAGGTGGGCTCTAGGAGCAGAGAGAAAGGGTCAAAGGTAGGTAGGTAGGTGAAGGTCAGAATTAATAACCGAAGGAGGCAATAGTGAGCACAAGTGGATTTCGGGTACGTTCAGTTCAGGTGTGTCTCTCTCAGGGGCAACAAGTCTTTCCTCTTAGTATTTGGTGACGCGGACACGTCACCTGGACACTGACTTCTTATAGAAAGAACGGGGAAGCGAGAACTGAACGTGACACTCAATATATAAGTAAAGAACGACAACAGAAGTAACTGAATATATATACAGGTAGACAGAAGTGGGGGCTGGGAGCAGGGAGGAGGTTACTCTTGTTGGTATGACAGCACATCATTGCGTGAAGAGTAGAGTATGGCATAGCACGGGATCAAAGTCGGGGGTCATTTATGCACAAAGTTTACAAATAAAGGTCCATAATTTTCTCATGGTTTCTCGTCGTCGACACTCGTCCAAACATTTCGGCGAGCTTCACAAGCTCGTCTTTCCATTCGTTCGGACATGTCAGTCGTCAATTTGTTGCGTGCACGCGTTTGGACAAGTGCGACGCGGAAGCATAGAAAAGAATAAAAGGCAAACTTCGGATGACCATGCCTACTAGATATATAACACGGGTGTCCCGTCTACTTTGGTAGGCAAATCAATCGTCAAAGAATCCGCGGTGTTGGCGCCGTCACTCGGCGTGAATGGAGTCCTCGATCCGCGTGCATGAGCTCGGTAATCGGACAACAACATAATGCTCATCGACGACTCGCTTCACGCAGAGTCGGCCCATCAACGTTATCACTCCCATTTCTCGATCATCAGCGGTCGGGCATCGATAATCGGTGACATCGATCATCACGTCAGAATCAGCTTGATCCTCACCGGGGATTCCTTTGCTGTACATGGTCGACATGTCGTCGAACTTCGGCTTCTTCGCTCCGTAACCGGCCAGAGGACAACCGGACAGGGACCTGTGGGTCGAGAACGAGCCGTTTATGTGCCCCATCCCGTCGCAGCCTGGTGTCGGACAATTCACACCCTCGAACTTCATCGCCGTTGCTGCAGCTACTGCTGCTTTGTGCTGCTCCACGGTGCCCCCTGACTCCAACAGTCGCGATTTATTCCTGTTCGCGATCGGGCAGCCGGACGCGCTGCAACAAGAGTCCTCAATGTTAGCATAATCGGGCCTGTATCCGCTGTGTCGCGTTTTTTCGATCGCCAAACTTAAGGAAGAACCCAAACCTTTCTCTCGAAACTGCTTCCCGTTCCTTGATTTTATCGCGTAACGATTGATCGATAGCCCAACATAAATTTTTGAAGACTTCATTGGATTTTAAATTGTAATTGCGTCGAGTATTTTGTTATAATCTTTCGTATCGTCTAAATTATTTTATCGCGCAGAACAGATGAAAGCGAAGGAGAAACACAAAGTTTTCGCTCGGAGTTGTTGTTCCTCGTTCGAATCTGATGGTAGCCCTAATTTCCAAAGACTTCGTTGACTCGTTTCATTAGTTATGCCAAATTCTTCCGATTGTCTTTATTTGGTTCGAGGAATTTTATTCTTTGTTGAACAATCAAAAACGAAGGAAGAATGTCAATTTTTCTGTCATATTTGTCCATAGTTCGATATAAATCTCTGAAAACTATAATTTTCGCTTGTACTTTACAAATATATCAATGCACTAGAACAAATGAACATCGAGTAAGATTTCAAACTTCTCTCTAAATATTGTTTACTTTTATAAATTGAGGACATTTCATATTAATTTTAGCTTCTATCGTATCAAATGCTTGCGACATTCCGTTACCCGGTCGGGACAATTGTTTCGCAAACGAAAATAAGTTTGACGATGGTTACTCGAAAGTTTGCTACTGTAACGAAGCGTACTTGAAGCTTGTTCAAACGTGCTCAGACTACGGAAGTGTTTGCAATCAAGGAAAATTTCGAAATTCAGAGAAAGAAGTCTAAGAAAGCGGACGAACGAAGGAAAGGTTTTATTACGGTAGAAATATAGAAGTCATTGTATGATTCGTTTTGGAAATGCTAGAAGGCCGAGAGCGAGACGACGCGACGCGACAGTTCACGAATCGAATTACAGCGAATTTTGTTTCGTCGTTTCCGAGTCTTGAATACAATTAGAAATGTTCCGTAGATGTTCGCGCAAGAAAATGACAGAAAGTCTTACCTGCGATGAGACAAGAATTTGCCAGTAGCATGGCCAGACCCGTCGCAACCAGGGATTGGACATCTGTAGTCCGAAAAGCCAACACCACCATTACCAACACCATACAATCCATCCACACAGAGAGCGAGCATGAAATGAGCGGAAACCGCTAGTTATTAGTCAGCGTCTTCGTCTTTGCGCGCTTGGGAAATGGACGGGGTTAAAGGGATATACGCGGAAAGGGTTGGTAGCTTCCCTTTTCGGCCTGCTGCCGGATCTTAGTACGTGCAATGTGGTCAGGAAGATAACCACGTAGCTACGTGCAACGTGCGAACACGATGAAAGCGCAAATTGAGATCGCGATTACGAGCAATACAACAAGTTGCAGAGTTTGCAAGAGACTGGTATCTCCCTCGATTAATTCTACGGCTGTCTGCCGATAAGATCCGAGTCAATTGCGCTGATTTCTGATAAGCCCGAGAATTTTGTCGGCGACAGTTACCTACAGCGGTTTCGAAATTTGTAGAGATCGGCTGAGAAAGCAGCGAGGATTATAGGGGATCGTTTCATTTGGAGAAAGAAAGAGATAGAGAAATAGAGAGAGAGAAAGAGAGAGAGAAAGATAGAGAGAGAGAGAATAAGAGAGAGAGTGTGTGTGTGTGAGAAAGAACAATGCCGATCATGAAGACAGACCTTAGAGGTTCAGAGTCCTGTCCATCCCGCGGCTTGCTCTTTGGTTTATTGGCCCGAGGACATCCGGATAAACTCCTGTGGGAGGAATAGTTTCCGGTCACGTGTCCAGATCCGTCGCAGCCTGGCGTCGGGCACTTCAGCTCCTGGGAATGTGCCTGAATCTGCGAACGGTCGGCCCGCGGACAACCGGACAGGCTGTAAACGAAACAAAACGGCTGCTGTTCAAACTCGTTCAAATTATACCATGACGATTCTGCGCTACTCGTCGTGCTTCCCGATGAAATTCTCCCGATCGTCGTTCGATCGCGTTCGATGATACCGATCAGTAGCGCACTAATCCCCATGGTCAGAGCCACGAACGCACACCTCAGACACATCCAACGATGGCTTCAGCAACACATCGCATGCAAGTTACGCGACGTTGCCAAGAAGTCTCGGGTACTTACGGCCGGCCTCCGGGCGTCGAAGAGGATCTCGATGGGTCTGTTAGAATCCCGTTTCGTCCATCACGAAAATGTCGCTATTAACCCTCGCGCGCTCCTCAGGAATAATCACACAGGAAATTCTAGGGTCGCCCATTGTCGCTTTGTAGGTGTCTCATTTTTTAAGATATTGAGTATAATAAACGTTCAGCCGTGTCTGGGGATGGGTGAATTTTGCTGCCGAGGAGTGTACGAGGGTCGTGGAGAATTTAGCACACCGAGATCGTCTGACTAAGGCTGCTGAAATCATCGGATGGCAGCCTACTACACAGTATTTTCTTGGACGACTTGCCTTGCGTCCAGTTCGAACGAAGACATTGAAGAAAGGCTCGAGACTCGACGATTTTCCGTCTGTTTCGAGCAACGCGAATATTTCATAGATCCCAACAAAATAGCTACCCCCGGCCAGTCGTGTGAATGGTAGCCGCACAGTTGAAACGGGCAATCAACGATGTATATTTATTATAGGTATATATATATAAAGATTATATATATTTATTTATATATAAATATGATAGCATGCAAATGGCAACGCCGTGTTCCAGTTGGATCACTCATGAGGTGTCGCTCGTACGATCGATGGCATCGCGTTCACGGGGTTCGTGTCAATACAAGGTTAGCCTTACTCTAGGAACACTGAAGGGGAGAGCAGGGAGCACACTCACACCTGACCCCAGTGAAACTCGTCAATTGCCAATTGTTTCATTTCTCTGCGGTTCCCGCGAGTCGACAAGTGAGCACGCGTTTCGCCGGACGTTTGCGGTGGCAATCGTTCGATTTCGTGAACTAAACGGACTGTGCGTTTCTTTCAGTCCTGGTCTTTACTTTTTATCCTCGGTCACTATCACGGCTCTGCTCTGACATGGTCATTGACAACAGTTCGCTACGAGGCTGCCCACTCGAGGCTGGCGAAGCGGTTCTTTAACGGGCGGGTTTCTTTTCCTTTTTGCGAGGAGATTCGTATTCGTACGCGAGGCGTGTCTAAACCGGCATGAGACAGGTATCGGTCCTCAGATGTCCACCATGGCATCAGCACCTTCTACTTTACCGACTACACATGTATATTCGTGTCGACTCGGTCTATGCTCTATCCAACGAGAGAACAGTACCGCGTGAAGACTAGTTTTCGCTAGTCGTTCTAATTGGTTCAAGAAAGTGAGGAGTGGATAGTGGAGTGAGAGATGATAGGCTCGCTGCGCCCCCACCATCTTCCAAGCTGCGCGCAACGGTACAGTTCTCTCGTTGGATATAGAATACCTGTCAGGAGCTATTTCACAGCCGGATTTATATACAAACTTGATACTAAATTTTCTGTTGAACTTACAGAAAAAATCCGACAAAAATGTTTAACGAGGGCAAATAATATGTCAAATTTGTTACTGAAATGTCCCAAAATGGCTCAGAGAAAAGGTTACCCACGATCAGCCTGAAATTGGTTGCTGCGTCACAATAATGCACCGTCTCGCACTGCAATGTTAGTCAACGAGTTTTCGCCTAAAAAAGGTATTCTTGTGGTTGCATAGATTTGAGTCCATGCAATTCTTCTCTTTTCCAGAAATGAATGACGTTATTTGGTCACCGTAGATAACATTTAAAAATTTCTAACTGATCACCTGGAAGCAGTCACGATAGAAGAATTCCAGCATTGTTACCTGGGAAATAACTTTGCAACGACGTTCTCTTAAAGGGGATATTGCTAATTTGCTATCAGTCGAGGTTTATGCGTTATCACCAAGGTAGTCTCATAGCTTTTTAGACACACTTCGTCCACGCAATACGTCGGCTGCGTCTGATATGCGAATATCGAGCGTACTTGAATCGAAACGAAAGTCAGACTTCGTGGAAGCATCGTAGACGTGTCTGGCCACCACGATCGCAGTCTTCCAATGATTTTGCCATCCCTTTTCGTAGGGGTCGGGTCAAAACAGGGAGCAAACGGTACTTCATTCAACACGAAACTCATCTACACACTTTGGTATAATATTAATCGTAATCAACGCAGTGAGAGGGGGGTGTGTGGGTGGATAGTGAAGGTGGGGGTGAACGTGAGAGGGCTATTTACGTACTCAAACAAGGTACACAAACATAGTGAGAACAGTGGAACAGATCAGATAGGCAGTCCGTGGAGAAAAAAATAAAAAGAAACAGAAGAGCGAGAGCAAGAAAAAGAGAGAGAGAGAGAGAGAGAGAGAGAGAGAGAGAGAGAGAGAGAGAGAAAGAGAGGTTAAACAAAGGAAAGTAACCGTATACAGTTGCTGCTAATTATACCAACGGGTGTCGTACACGTATAATATTATAATATAGATATATGCAACAATATCGAGTGAGTAGTACAAGATTGGCTCAGCTAGGAATGTGGAAGGTGGTCGGGGTATATTCTAGACAAATAATCAGTGTCACAAAACACTTAAGAAGCCACTACACCACGGAGCCACCAATATGCATCGATGCAAATAAATCCATCTATGTATAGTAATCTCGCAATTCTCAGTGACAATACGACTGATGTGAGTTGGTGTGTGTGTCTCTGCGTGTTCACGTGTGGACCACTGGTTGCGCACCGTTGCAAAACGAATTCTCGCTATAATAGGATCATACTACTTCAGGATGTCTGCGATTGGACCGAATTCGGGGGTAGGCTAGGGAGTGTTCCTGTATCTACGCGTGTGTGTCTGTATGTATTGGGTTGTGTAACGTGAAATGTCGGATTTCAAACTATCTGCAATTTGATTGTCCAAGTGATTTTTTATTGAATGAAAAACTTTTATGTTTCTAATGAAACTTTTACCAACGTATTCGTGACACAGGAGTGTTCTGATAACAGAATGAATCGTTTTAACTTGAATCGTATACATATGAAACATTCGAATAATAGCGAATTGTGCATCGACCAAGTAAATATGCTCCGAACAATGTCTCGTCTCGCTTTGATCAGATTAAAATGTCACAAACATATTAGTAAAAGTTTCAGATATCTCATCAGATATCTCTTTCACATGTATCGAGATATTATTATAATTAGAGCGGTTAGAGAATCCTGCTCATCAAAATTGCGCGTCAGCACAAACCGTGTTGACATTCGAACGAAAAACCATTTGAACAATCAAATTGTAGACGATTCTAAGCCTGTCATGTCATATCACACGATTCGGTTCGATGTACGAACGTGTCGTGTTCGTGTAGAGCGTGCGTGCGTGCTGCATCGCTATATCAATATAGAAATATACACAATCGGATGTTGTCGTTCATGTAAATGTCAGTGTCAATTGCCAATGCTGCCTTGCCTTCTGTGGGTAGCGTAGTTTCCTGAGACATGACCCATGCCATCACAGGACGACGTGGGGCACTGTATCAGCTCCTTGCCATCGCGACCACGAGGGGCGGGCCGAGGCGCAAAATTCAACGAATGCCGCCTCATATTCATACTGCACCGAACAACATCATCATTCAATGAAACAGACTTCAACGCGATTGCTCGTCTCTCGTATGCCTGACCGGTTAAACACGTGAGAATCGTCTCGTTCCTTGTATAGGACAGTTCTATGCTCGCTAACGACGTTACGCGATGGATCACGATTAATCCTAGAGGAGTGCGACGACCCGAAAGTGTTGAGTCCGGGCGGGTCAACAATCTTATTCGCGATCGGGACCTGCGCTCGAAAATTTCGAGATTGTGGAATATACCGGGATTCCCATATTCGGGTACTTGAATATATCAGGATCCTCAAACAATCTAGGGAGTCCCAAATGTTCCCGACATTTTTGGGTTCGCGCACACCGCTATTAATCGCGTCCCATTTCAACACGTACTCTTCGTCCACGAGAAGAATGGCACGCGAAATAACAGAGAGGCAAGGTGATATCTCCGAGACACCACTCGTAACGCTAGCACAGTTATGTTCCAGTCAAACTCGACTTGTTTCCTTCGTGAACCGATCCGGGCTATTGCCAGATACAGTAGTGCACAATTAAGCGCAGTGGAGACTGAACGCGGACACTTAACTGAGGGGGTGACTTCAACCGGAGGAAGGAGAGGTGTTGAAAGGAAGGGAGGGAATTAACCAAATTTGATGTGGCTTTTTAGGATATCGAATGGTCAAAGTATCCTCTGTTATCATAGATTTGGATTTTCTAGTTTTGATTCTATTGATTATTTTGATTCGATGGGAATTTTTGGAGATGATATTCGGCACTTAACGTGTCAAGCGTGCGCTACTGTACTTGTAATTAGAAGTAAGACGTATCAGGGGTTCTTACAAGTTTCTCTGTGTCTTCTTCTCGTGGAAGACGAATGATACTGATCCCCCGTGGATTTTATTGTGATCCACCGTGCTGCATCGCGTTACATCGCGTTGCACCGTACCGCGTCGCATCGTTAGAGAACGGGATGGCAACCCGGAAAGTTTTATTGCGCCTCTCGCAACTTTTCCTTACTCCGACGCGGCGAAGAGGGAGGGGTGCCTCGTGTATGATGGCGGGCGTGATAGCGACATATGAGAGAAAAAAAACATTCTGAAAAGTTCGGCTACGGTGGAGAAAGAGCAGGAAGAGAGCCGCGAGAGGAGAGAGAGACAGAGAGAGAGAGAGAGAGAGAGAGCGGGATAGAGAGGGATGAAGGGATGGGGAACGGAAGGAATATACGCGCGGATCAGAGCCCGAAAGCAGTTTGCTTCTGCTTTTTTCTCGTCTCCTCGTAGTCTCGTAGATGAACGAACTACCGCCGGCTATGAGAAGCCTCGAAAACCTCGATGGCCCTTGAGTGGCCACGATATTGCCGGGCAACCGAGCCGACGGATGCGGACTTGAGTGCAATCCAACGGTACACCCCTGGAACGCTCTACCTTCGTATTTTCCCAACCTCCGTCTAACCGCTTTCCTCTGCCTTCGAATAAATGATAAGTCGCGATTCTTCCTTGTCCGTCCCTGTATCGCAGTTTATTATCGGGAACGGTTATTACGGTGTAACGACCCTGTTGTTGTTGAGGGTGTACATTCCGAAATATTTGGTACTTACAACTTTGAGAATGGATAGCAAGTGGACTAACAAGATTAGACATTTCTCAGACTGAATCGGACGTGTTGTTGTTAATTTAATGTACGCTGTTGTAGTATTATATGACGGGCAACGTGAAAATGGTAAAATGGTATTTTAGAGACATTTAAAAAAATTCAGGATAGATGAGTAACATTAAAAATTCATTGTGTATAGAGTCTCTGAAGTTACAAAACTTGACTTTCGAATCGTTGTCCTTTTTCGTTTAATTTATACTGTTAGAGTAATTTCCATATTATAGATGATGTGGTAAAATCTCTAAACTCAATGGTACTTCTCCGGTGGACACCATTGGACTGCTTGGGTACTCTGGATAAACAAATTTGATAATTGTCTCGTTTCTTGTTTAGAATACTTTAGAAAAGAACTAGTTAGCTTAAGTCTTGAAAATTGTGACGAGTCCGTATTGTTGGAAACTCGAGTGTTGGCACAGTCTGCGAGTGATTCCCACTTTAATGACGATGTGCGCGCAGAGATACATAGAGGAAAGCCACTCCCACTTCCTTCATTGGTCAAACGAGCGCATGCAATGCTCACTGAGCGACAGAGTATACTTTTGTACCGCCAGTGTGCCAACTCCTGAGCTCTTCCAATAACAGTTTTCTAAAATTGCAGCTTATTAAAAATAAATATGAAAAATATATAGGGGATGTGGGTAAGCTAATCAGTAAGCTCAATCTTCCAGGGTTAATCTTGCGACTTGAACGTTCCCTCGGAGGAACCAGGTCTGATCAGAGGATGTGTTTGTCAGGGTCGATCGGAGAATCGAAAAAAGACGAGAGCAGTTTCGCAGGGCGGTACCCGAGGTGCATTTCAAGGATCTAACCACGACGGGACAACGGGACGGGATCTCGCCCCATAATCCAGTGCGGTGGCAACTGATTATACCCCACCTCCCCTGCCGCCCTGCCGACCTTATCCACCCTTGGCAGCTCACCGCCTCCCACACCCTCGTTCCACCTCTCGCCTTATGCGCCGCCGAACCGCGCCTTCTCCACCATACCGCCCAAGCTTTACGTCAATTAGAATAAGGTTGGCACTTTCGGTACGAAGAGTAATTACTTTAATTAACAAAATGGAGGTAGGTATGCGCGACCTGCGCCTCCTCCTCCCTCTACGCCGATGTTAGCCGCCCCCACCGTTGCCTACGTGCCTTTTCGGCCGCGAATATACCATATATTTCGCGAGAGAGATTCGCGCGACCCTTTCCGCAAGGCAAGTACCAAATCCGCGACGCCCGCATGCACGGTGTTCCTCGTGGACGTTCGTCCGGCTCATTTGGTCACCGTCGACCCACCAGAATTGAACGTCCGCTACGATTTTACTTCTGATTCCATTATCTCCCATTCTATTGCGTTACCCATGAGTAGGGATACCTGCGATGTGGTCGAATACACAGTTTTTAAATTCTTGGTCTTGTGTTATTTCTTGACATGGAGAAATATACAATGAACTCGGGACTCTGTTATTTAATTTGTCTTGAAAAAAACAAATACTTCTACCTTTGACTTTAACAGAATTTTAGGACTTCAACAGTTGTTCGTTGTTGTTATTCCTTAGAATACAGCCTTATCAAAGTGAAAACACTGGAACTAGTTCTTTAATTTCTTTGTATTTCTTTGAACATATATGGTACTATGATAAAATGAGCTGAAAGTCAAACTAAAATGCATTTACGTTGAAGAATCATCGTCGTATACTATTTAATGAAAGATCGTTATTTTTGTGATATAATAGCAAGGATTGAATATAATCTCGCGAAAGAGACACAATTTTGTAGTTTTTACAAATTCCATAAACTTCAAATAAAATCTTTCGAGATTTTCATCAACGCAACGACATCGCAAGTGTCCCTAACACAAGATCTCAAAGAGCAACAATTTAATTTGATAAATAGAGGATTTACGTTTAATGAACCGGAAACGTCATTTTAACAACCGCGACGCTATACGATTTATGGTAGAAGAAGTAATTATGTTCCTTACCTATCGTCTTTACCGGCGGGTTTATCAAGAGGTCCGACCGTGTGTTGCGGTGGCGGCATACTATAGCAAGGTGTCGGCGTGTATCCTGCTGGGATTTGGTAACCGGAAGTCACAGGTCCGCCGGGATAAGTTGCACCGCAATTGTAGCCAGTGGTGGGATACGGCGTGTAAGTGTTTCCAGGGTATTCTGGTTGAACACCTGTCATACCGTAACCTGGATGCGGGCTCATCGGTCCATATCCTGTCAACAAACACCATTTAATTCATAATTATTATAATTTCACTGTTGAACTCTTTTTCATGTATACTCTGTGCAGCAAAAAATTATAGTTTCAGTTTCAGAGAAAATTAAATTCTGCATCATTGTTCCTGCATTGATCTGGTTACTTGTCGACTTTTGAATTATCTACTACACTCATTCTTGGATGGACCACAAAATTTTGTCGTTTCGTTTTTCGGCATGGTGATAGTGTTGTGATCTTGATAATAATTTTGGATATTATACATTTATGATAAAAACGGGTGGATGTAATTTGCGATAGGAGGAAGATTAAATGAACTGGAGACTATCAACACATTGTTTACTACTTAATGAAACTGCAAAAGACAGAAAGAGACTCCTAGTTGAATCCTATGACCTAAAAGTAATGCACAGACATTTTATAAAAATGATCGAAATAAAAATGAACATTATAAACGGACAGGTACATTTGGAGATGTTATAATTCAACTGAACATAAATGAACAGTACCTGGAGTTTCGAAAATTTAATTGCATTCATCTAGGGAAGGACGTATTTAATCGAACGAAGCTCATCCCGTCTCATCACGTTTCTTTTTACTCCTTTCAAAAAAGAATATGAATTTTTATACATTTCTTTTAAAGGTTTGATTTCACAAAGCAGTAGCAGCATTTCGGTAGAAGCGCAAAAGAAGATGTAATTTTTTCGTCGGAAGTATGGAAGAAAATGGAACTTTTTCGCCTGGCACGGTGGACGCGATTATCAGCTCCCGCAGTACAATTCATTATTCGTGATGCACCGGGAGCGTTTCAATTTGACGAGGATCCCTTAATATGCTCGCGGGCCACAGAGAGTTGGCGCCGAGAGGAAGTGCAATAACGAAGCGAATAAAGAACTGTAACAAAACAGGAAGCGGTTGGCGAGCGGTGGAAGTTCCAGGGCGACCTGCGCGGCTTGATTAACCGTTGTAAAATCTACGCATTTATTTACTGGCAAGAATTCATTTCGTCCGCAGTGCAAATAGCCGTCGGTCGGGGAGGGCCGGCGTGGGTGCGACGGTCGCTTGGACACGACGACGTGCCGAACGAAACGAAACGAAACGAACGAAACGAAACGAACGAACGGACGAACGAAACGTACATGCCGGTGTGTGCTCGAATGTTTCAATTTCAATAACTACTCCCCAGCGTCGGAGTCCGCACAATATTGGCCGCGCCGGACTTTTGCTGGCTACGTGTACGCGAAATATTGATAATTAACAATGGTCGTGTACTGCCACAGGGGGGATGGTCCCAGCAGGAAGGGTGCCCGCGCACATCTACGGGAAGGGTGGAAAGAGGATGAGAGGAGTGAAAGAGACGGACAGGGACGAAGAGAATGGGCTGTAGCTTTGGAATGCCAAGGCACAGAGAGGCCGAGGAAAATGAGAGTCGGGGCCATAGGTGCCTATTATGGCAGTCATGTACTGTTCTGGCGAATTTTTATTCGACCATTGTAACCGCGTATCGCTCTCTTTCTTTCTCGCTCTATCTACCTCTCCCTCCTCCTCCTTCTCCTCCTGCCAGCACACCATCCCGTCGCCACCCCCGAGGGCGTCGAGCTCTTTGTCCTCTTTCGGATCCCTCATCCGCGGATCTCCTCGCTCGCGCAACCCCCTCATATCGTTCACCGTTACACGTCGACGATGTAGCGACATGCCGCCTGGCTCTCCTGTGTTTCGTGCGTGCACACCCGATGAAATTTAGAACACCGTGAACACCATGGTAGCTACCTGCTTCTCCTACCGTACACCGTGGCCCCGCGTTTGACCTCCGAGCTCGATGCCATAATTCACTTCGGCGTCTCTCTTCTCTGTCCAACACGATCCCCCGATCGCTCGGGCCGCAACCACGCGAACTTGAGAACCCTCGCGTTTCTTCCGAGCTGATAAATCGCGCGATACGATCGAAAGAGCCTGGAGACGTCAACCACTTATCGGTAGGTGGCCCCTCAGAGGGGTAGACAATTTTTTCAAATTTCTAGACTTCACAATTTACGCGTTTGTGACGACAATGAATGAAATTGCTCCGAGGGCAAACTATTTTTTATTAAATTATTAAACAAGGAAATAGAATCGAAAAGAATTAAAATATTTTGAGATTTTAAGGGTATCGATGTACGTTTATGTTCCACGCTTGTGCTGCAAAGAACAGTGAACGAGTAAGAAATTATAATTCAAATTATTGTACAGTTTGTGTCTGGACTTTCGTTTTTGAAAAGATCGAGATTCAAAATTCGTCGGTGAAGCGTGCTATTAATCATAGTCATTAATATTATACATATTATTATTAGTCAGACGCGTTTCGTCATGACCAGGCAATTTTACCAGGTATGTTACTAATTTCCTTTGAACCGAAATTAAATTGTATTTTTTGTTGTGCTATCGGTATAAAATAGGTATAACCTTACTTCTTCATTTAAGCAATTGTGTACAAAAAAGGAGTTCTAGTCAATGGAACCGCAAAACCAATCGTAATGCGGGGGTTTAAAGAATATGTTAATTTCCGGAGCTCTATTATCTCCCCATCGAACCCGGTGATTGAGTAATTACCTAAACGACAACGGCGCGGCGCGTTCCAAAGGCAGGTTGTGCGCGCAGTTTAAACGACAAGGGAGTTAACAACGACTTGCCAAGATGAATGTTCGCGATAGGATGCTCGGGACAGTCGCGGGTCATAAAGCGTTACCGGGAGATGGATGATGAGTTGTCTGCCAAGTTAAGCGATAAACAGTGATAGCTCACCGGTGGGATCACGGTAGGCGTCCATGTAGTGGGAACCGCCACTGTCGGGGGTGCTTTCTCGACTGTACGCAGTGACGTGCACACCGGGTGGTGGGAATCCTGGTACAGGCCTGATTCCTGGACCCCCGCTGAAATTCACCGGCTCGTTCGCCGTCGAGAAATCTACCGGCTCGGTTTGCTCCTCGATTGGTCTGGGTGCTGGGAATCCCGGTCCAACCGGCACCGCAACAGCCTCGCCGTGACCAGTTGGATACTGGGGGCTGGGCGCGCCGCTGTAATCAGATCACAGTGATGTACGACTTAATACGTCTTCCTGCTACTGCTGTTGTCGCAGTGTTTGTTGAAATTCCAGAAAAATAAGATCTCCGAGACCTGTTCCTTGAAATTGAATTTTTTTAGGATTTTTAAGCTCTAGTTCAGAAGTTTATGGGACTTTGTTAGAGATTATTGCTCGTGAACAATCTGTACTTGTCTTATCTCTACTGATGCTGCACAGTTCTTGCGTATGGAATATCCAATTTTATGATGTAAACGTACCGAAGCTTTTTGATCAAGAAACATTATATTACGATATACAGGTTCATTATACACCATTTCAAGGTACAAAGCTGATCTTCAAGGTCTTATCTTCAAGGACTTCTCTTTTTATACTTTTAAATAAAGTTTTGATACGAGTGTAAAAGTGATTTTTAACTATGATTCGAAAGATTTGTGATTACCTGTGGAGCCTGTTCACACTGAGATCTAAGGTCTGTCCCTGCGGACTCGGCACCTGAGGACTCGCCGTCAAATGTGGACTCGCTGCCGCTTGAGGACTGCCACCTACAGTCTGACCGCCACCGTACTGTGGGCTCAGACTGTTAGAACCGTATGGCGGTGCCTGTAAACAGTAACATTGATTCTATAAGCGTCTCTCAGTGATTAGAAATCGTTTATAGTGTCGTGGAGTTGCAAAATAAAGACGGACCTGTGGACTCGTGGATGTGACGCTGGAAGTTGACAAGTCCATCACAGAGCCGCCTGGCGAAGTTGGAGGGCCTCCAGGCTTTTGCATCTGCTGGACCTGCGCTACTGTGACACATTTCACTGTAACAGTTACACGTTCATTTTCTACATGATTGTGTAAACGATAAGAGCATGTTCATCAAACTTGAAATTCAGTAGATCTTCAACAGAGTGATTGAATGGCATATGTTAAATTAGTTAAAAAGTCGAATCCAGATGATGAAAGCAATAAAATAACGGGGGGGAAATAGGGGATATGGATTAACCTAAAGATCAACCTAAATTAGAAACGGTTCCCGAACCGAACATCGTCCCCAGCTCGACAAGACCACAAGTAACCATAACAGAACACAGTACCAAATAAGGAGACAGTTTAGAACATCGCGCAAGCATCTCACCATCCTCAGTCTTCATCATCCCAGCAGCCGTGGCAGCAGCCATCGCCATCTGATGCTGTTGCGCGGCGGCCGCAGCCTCTTGATGGTACACCCGTTCCTGTTCCTCCGCCGTCATCCCAGTCTGCCCCAGGTAATACATGTTCGTCCTAGAATGCAGCTGCTGTTGCTGCTGCTGCTGCTGTTGTTGCTGCTGCTGTTGCTGTTGCTGCTGTTGTTGCTGTTGCGAGGATATAGGTGGACAGCCTTGAGTATCGTATCTGTCGTACGCAGACGTGGTACCGGGATCGTAAGGCCGATGATTGGCAGCGCTCGCCACGGCGTTTTCGTATCCTCTCGCTGTTGCGATCTCATTCGAATAGGACACGACCGGTCTGGCGATATTACTCGTTGCCGGGTGCATGTAGGCTCTTGCGTGTTCCGCGGACCTGTGATGATAAAGTTCCTCGCTGGTGGTGGCAGCCGCGGCTGCTGCCACCGCCATCATCGCTGCTGGTTCGTATGGGGACCTTTGTGACATCTGGTGGCTCATCCTCGTGTCCTCCACCATCGGCATAGGGTACGCGACCGTGGGCTGCATCGGCAGGACGTGGTGCGTAGGATGCTGGCTTGGATGGTGTATCGTCGCCCCGATGGATCCCCTGGATCCCATGGCGTCCATCGAGGATAACGACGAGGAGTTCGAGTCTTGGTTCATGTACGAGTCATAAGTGGGTCTCACGGTAGGTGGCGGGGGTGGTGGAGGTGAATTCACTCGACAGGAGGCAGTGTCTTCCGTTTTTGGGACCAACAAGTCCGACGTCGTCTGGCCTCTGGCCGGTAACGTGTTGCAGCAACTGCCGCTCGGCGTCATGCTTTCGGTTTTGGGGACTACTTTCGCGGCGCGGGAAGACGGGCTCTCTTCAGGAGTCTTCGGCGGCTTCACGTTGAGCCCGGCGCCTTTCGTTGTCGCGTAGTAGTCATAACTCAGGCTATTCAGCACAGGTTTCGTGTCCTGCGTCGTGGAACCGTACTGGGAGTAGCTCTTGCAATCCATCGATGGAGGCAACAGGTTCGTACTGATGTACTCTGGTGGGATTCCGGACACTGGGGTAAACAGACAACGTTTATTTTGCGTTTACGTGAATGATGATTATGTTCGTGGTCGTATTGAAATATTGTTAATAGTGTGTCGTATTCGCTACGCAGCAAGTTGAAATGAAATCTTGCAACTACGGTGGCGCATACAGTGGTGCGAAGGGCGTGCAACCAGATGCTGAAAGTGAAGCTGTGGGTATGGCGTGTTGACAGTTGTGTTCCATTCTTTTATCGATTCTTTAGAATATTCGAAGGACTAGCCAGACAGTAGTTGCGTTTGGTTACAGGTGATACGTGAAACAAGATTCGAATGTTGCAATACTTTTATCGGAGGGTATTTCTTCTAGATCAATTCAAATTTTGCACTCTTACATCTTGCTTTTACGAAATTTATAGCCGATAGTATTTCCGCGAGAGTCATTGCCGGCATTCAAGTCTCCACGCTGCGATCAATTGATCAAAGTGTTCGAACCAAATCAGTGTTCCCCACAGCTCCATTCATCTTCCCTGGAATTTTCTGAGATCTAATATTGACGTTTCATTGTTCCGGACCTTGGTCATATGAAAAATACGCGAGGTACCCAGAAAGTAAGTTCCAGTTGGCTATATAAAAGTAACGAAACTTTGTATTTTCAAAATATTCCTCTTTAAACTATATTTGTACGTCATTTTCAACGTTAACAAGATTTCAAGTCCGATCTCTGCACAGTAAGTCTCCTTTTGGAATTATTTTCCCAACGTTACCGAATTGCAGCTAACTTTATCAGCGGTATTTTGTCTTGTACATGTCATCTAACCGTTGATAAAGCAGCCACGAAGCATGCTTGGGAGACGTAGAAGGAAAACAGTTTCAAAAGCATAAGGCGACCACTGAAAAGCCTTCCCGGTCGAAGCTGTATGGACGATGAAGTCCGGAATCTCAGATTATATATGCAGCAGTTTTAACAAATGAGGCTTTTTTTAGTAACAGCCGTTTCCTTTCGGAATTATTTTCCCTACGTTCCTGAAGCATTCTAACCGTTGGTGAAGCTAGCAACGAAGTGCAATGCGTGCGAAGCATTGCAGCAAGAGAACAGTTCTAAAAGTACTCGGCTTACAGCCTGAAGCCTTCGCAGTGAAAAGCGTCGGATGGCGTATGGGCCGTGAAAGTCCGAAATCTGAGATTACAGATCCAGCTGCTTGAGGAATGGCGTTGCTCGGATCGGCGATCGCAATCGGTCAATAAAAAAAAAAAACGGCGGAGAACTGTGGATCGCATGAACGGGAGAACCAGCACGGAACGATCCGGGGTCTCTCGTGGGCGGATTACTTAGCCCGGTTTGTGTGCTGTGGAGCTTAAGTCCCCCGATCTGATTTCGCGATGGGGTCGTGGCCACACGCGTGGATTTACGTGCGGGCGAAATTCCAGGCACGTTTGAGGGCCGGTTGGTGCCAATTCGCCTTACCTTGAGCCTTGTGTCGTGCCTCGCGTGCGGCCTGCTTATTGGCCGCGGCAATGGGACATCCGGACAGGCTCCTGTGCGTGTTCCGGTTCGAGCTGACATGGCCACGGCCGTTGCAACCAGGCGTCGGGCATTTCAAAATAGTCTCATGCATCGCCAGAACTGCGAGAACCCAGAGACACGTGGCGTGGTTACAGAAACGTTCCTCAGAACCGTGGGCTCGCTAGAACCGTCGAGCCACATCCGCGCGCACATCGAACACGACCGGAAGGATTCGGTGCTATCGTTCCTCTCGTATGCGTTGAGTATAATTGTTCCGAGTGTGATCGTTCGTTTCAGACACGCTCTTTGTCAACGGTATAGACGGGAGAGAACCAAAGAGAAACAATAAGGAGGAGATACAGAGAGAAAGAGAAAGAGAGAGAGAGAGAGAAAGAGAGAAAGAGAGAGCGAATAAAGGGATACAACAAACGTCACGGGATGAAATACAAAATCAATGTGTAGAACAGTACAATCAAGTATACCGAGCGGGTAGAGAGAAACTCAAGTAAAGACATAATCAATCCAGTGAAAAATTATAAGACAACAACTTGCAGTCGGTGTATACTGTGGTCGGGCTGTGTTCTGTGTTGGGACAGGTGGATCAGAGTCTCGTCGGACGCTGCATGTCACGTGCAAGTTCCTCAGCTTCACAAACAATACGTTCATGAATTCAATCAATCAGAGAGAAATGTCTTATAAATCATTGTTCTATCATTTCGAAAGCGTTCGAAGCTCAAAGTTCGAACTGTAAAACAGGGCTTTTAACACAATGTGGTGCTATTTAACTTCTTTGGAACGAAACTGAAAAGTAAGGGCTTCAGAGTAGACTACGGATTTTACGCGTTCGTGACAACAAATCTATAGCTGCAACTTGAAACAGCAGCAAGATTAATAGAATTTAAGGATACCCATCTTTCTAACATTATTACCACTAGAATTAGCGAACTAGTTAAACTGACCGGTTCCTAACTTTTTCTTTCACAATTAGTGGAATTATAAACACGTTTCCATAAAAAATTGTTTGATCCTCTTCATTAACGAAGATATTGTAATAAAACTTGTATAAAGCTTTGAGATTATTACAGAGCAATATACTCGGTAGTTCTAGTGTTAAAGACAGAAACATAGTTTTATTTGGCTGCTATGCCTCACGACATATGCATTTTCGCATAAGGATCCGCAGTCTGCCTGCGAGTTAAGAAACGAGGAGTTTCAACTCGACTAACTGGTCCCACGTATCGTTCTCAACGAGAGAGGAGAGAAGGAGAATTTATACAGGTGTTCTCTGTCCGGTTTTATTTGTGGGGGGTTCCCATACGGTCCCGAACGTGTCTGCAGGGGTTCGCAGGAGTGTGTGATCGCCGTTTAATTATACTCAATCGCAGATATCCTCCGTTCGGTTACTGGCGTGCGCTAATCACGCATCTACCGGGTGGCGGTGCCGCCCGTGTCTCGAGTTCTCCAGACGGCCAACTTAACCAAGTACGTAAAGAGTGTGGTGATAATTTTCTACTGATAATGAGTAACTACGAACAGAACGTTAAATCAAAACGGAAGTGAACGCAATCAATAAAGCTCTCTACCCCGCAAACTGAAAAGCACAAAGAACGTAACAGACAGACACATAGACACACACAGAGACGGGCGATTGCGCGCCCGTGTATCATTTTCTTTTCTTTTCTTTACCAATTATACGTAACGGTGAAGCAGATATCTTTCACTTTCGTTTCGTTGTGTCGCGTGGCTGTGTATCGACCGGAAGCGAGGAAGCCGCGGAATTTAGACGAATTTAGAAATGAACGTGTGCGCGAGTAAAAATGAAAATCACGTGAAACTATTCAAGATGTATCGGTGGAATTACGTTGGATGGTGCTGATATTAGAGGAATGAAAAATATACGCAGTATTCCCTCGCTATGGTCTCGTTGTTCAGCGAATTTCGAGAGCAGTGGATATTGTTGCGGGATCGTTTCATTGGCCGACGGCTTGAGAACGCGACATTGGATCCGCCCACTGCGAGTTGCCGTCGGTGGGGGTAGCGATCGTACGGAGAGTTCGAATAGTGGAACTATAGGGAGGGAATACTGAACTGTGACTGGCGCTCGCTCGTTTGCTCGCTCGCTCACTACTGCCTTGCCCTGTCGCGTGTAAAAGGCGATCTCGCAAAAAGAAGATGCATCTATGTAACTACGATAAGTAACAATGTTCACGGTGCTGGCTACTTACTTTCTGGCGTCAGTTTATCCTTCCTTGGACAACCGGACAGGCTGGAATCACAATAATAAACAACGGTGAAGTTTCCTTGTAGTTTACGTTCAGCAACAATCATTTTAAAATTACGGGAATACTACAAGCATTCTATAAAATTTCGAAACGACGGCAATACTACATCGATTATCAAATATTTAATCTGAAACGCGTTTCCAAACATATTTCATTTGATACTAAATTATACATTCCTGTTTGTCCTCAATGTATTTTTAAACATACGTTCGCAATTGAGAAATCATTCAGTTTATCTGCCAAATATTCCGCGATCTTGTTAGAGGTTAATTGAAGGATAGTTTATATGGGCTCTCTCGATGGTATCTATTGCAAAATCGACAATGTCTATTGTAGTAGGATTCGGTCACGATTCGATCTGCCAAATCGGCTTTGCCAGCGTCGTTAACGATTCACACACGGCTCGGGCGTCGGTGTTTCCCTCGTAGCGCGTAGGTGTCTAATCGACCAGGGCAAAGTGCAGAGCGCAGGTTAATTACCGATAATTGCTTACCTGCGGTGGTGAGAGTAGAGCCCGGTCACGTGACCCTGCCCCGTGCAGCCTGGGGTCGGGCACTTGTTGCCCTCTGTAACAAATCAAATCACCGCAATCGGTCAGATCTCGTATGGCCAATCGCCATGCTTTTCATCATGGACTTTAAACACAAATATCTAGTATGCTAGTATACTAGTATTCTTTTTATTTTCTTGGTACAGTTCCCAAGCCTCTAACATATTCACTACCATCTATTAAAACGAAATTCTAAATAATAACCCTTCCTACGAAACAAATTTGGAAAAATACAGGATTCGGAAAAATATTTGGATCTGATATTAGTAGGATACATTTTTGCCGTTGGACTTTTTTTAGTATACAGTAGAATCTCGATTATATTCGAATACGTGTTATAGACGCGGGTAATTTAATCTACATCGATTCATATGTAACACGACTCATTGTACAAATTAATAAAGAGCTAAATTAATAAACTGCTGTATTATCCGAACACTCATATTCTACTGATTAGTATGCGGTTCTGCAGTAATGAGAATGCGTTTAGAAATGTTCCACTGTGTTCAGTAGAGCACCATTATTTTTCTAAACAACGCTTTCCCAATTTTCTCGCGTTCCATTCACATCGTTTGACACGTGCGCACATTTAAATCGCCGCGAATGAAGAGGAATTCGCAGCGATTGCATTCACGTGTGCGGATTGTTAACGCGTGCCGTTCCACCGCGAATCGCGGACGCAACATCGATCTCATTGATAGCGAGCCATTTAATTTAAACAAACAGCCCGGGCAGGTTTGTTCCGACGTAATTGTAGTTTCCAGATAAATCGTGTCAGTTCCGATTCAGCCAACGGCGGAGTTTAAATCGATCATATTGTGCTCTTTAATTATTATCGATTATGCGTAGCGTAATTGTAATATCGAGTAAACTGCAGCAGCGCACTGTACTTTCCGCGGTCCCGCCGTCGTTTCCCAGCTGAATTTAATGACCGCGACAAGCCGGTTTGATTGTGAATAAAATACGTATCCGCCCATCGTATCGGAATCTCGGTTGAATTGTTGACTGTACGAGTGACAGCGGGCCCCCGATATCTACCGGGAAAATATTGTTACCGCGGACGGTCTTTGTAATACGGACAGCACACGCGACACATTCCGATGTCCACTTTCTCTCTGACCGCCAAACAAATCGTAAAAATCGATATCCGCGAGAGTATTCGGAATAAGAATAAACAAACCGAATAAAAATAAAATGTCTGTCGTTCCCATACTGCCACTGTGACTCGCCTAATCGAATCGGAATGCACTATCACATAGTACGATATTATTTAATAAAACTGGCGTGCAACTTGTGCATCGCTCGCTCCACGGTGTTATATCTCGAAACAAATCTGCTATTTTCTTCGTCATGTTTCAGAATTTTTCGGCGAGTATCTTCGAATCTTTAAGACTGGAAGAGGGGTACCGAGGAAATTAATATATTGATCGAGGGGATGAAAATGTCTGCGTGTGGCCATCTTGGATTTCATCGCACGATTTATGCATTTGCGAGTAACCACTGGGATTTCCCTGCCTCGTAACTAAACCACAGAGATTAACACTGTACTCGCGATCGGTGTGTGGCTATCTGTAACAGGAGGAAGCAATCCCTTCGGCGCTGTTGTAAAGAAACCGAACCATTGAATATATGGGCCACAAATTTTCCATTGTTTCATGTTCTAGTTTCAGTAACTCTTCACAATTATTAAACGTTGTATATGATTTTTTTTCAATTTATGGATATGAAATTGATATAACACCTCATACAATATTAAATATGTAGTAATTGATTGGATACCAACATATTTAATGATGTAAACGATATTGTGAACAATGGTGCAACAATGTTTAATGGTGACTCTGAGTCACCCCTCGACTGCTAAGGGTTAAGACCTTCGTTCAAGAACAACCACACAGTTCCTACGAAGAATTCGGCATCTTCTAAAATGTAGTGAGACAATTGCAGAAGATTACTTTAATATGTCACTACTTTCGTTTTATTCTCAAATCGTGCACGAATTATTGTAATTATCCAATAGAAGAAACCATAAAATCTGTGGTAGAAATAAAATGACATAATATTACACAGAAGTCTCGAAAATTAATACTTAAAATTTGTGTTACCGATTGAACTAATTCCCATCAATTAAAGCGTGCCCGAGCACACAAGCTGTTCGCGAAATTTTAATTCGCGTGGAATGATGAATGCTCGCGCGGGCATCGCCGGTAATAAAACGTCACAGGCAGCAAATAGCTGGCTGTTTCAATCTAAGTGTCGAAACTTTCTAAAAATCCTGTCCAATTTTTTCCCCGAACAGTTCTTGCGACCGTCACGAAATTGCATCGGGGACATGCTCAAGCAACCTGCACCATCTGCCGTGTACTGGCTGCAACTTAATGGCTTGTATGGTGCACGTCACGTACGATCGTGTTCGTGTTCTCGGGCTGACCTCGCGTGACCAGGCAATTATAGGTTTCCAGCACCCTGTACGTAACCCAGAAGTACCAATCCGCTTCGGATGAGACCATCTACTAGCTGGCCCTTCGTTCCTGCCGCGATTCACAACCTGATCCCAACGCGACTAACGCTTTTCCGCGATGATTACCATCCCGATTAGGCCTACCTGTGTCCAACGAGAATTATAATTCTGATCCGTTAAATTATAGGATACGCGCTGCTCGCTCTCAGGTAAAGACTTCCATCGTTCACTGGCAACTTAACACTCACTTACGAGCGTGACATAGATAGGGTGTAGAGCCATCGACGGTTACAGCGTAGATAAAGCTCGTTTGCTACGTTGAACTTTTCTGTATGAAATTACTGTCAACTTTCAGCTCGTTTTATTTCTTTAAAAAATCTTTTACGGTAGATACACTCGCTCACAAGGTTTATTTTATCCTTCATTTTTGAATAGCAATTTATGTACATGTAACCGTTCGGTTGTCATAAAAATGTTCAATTCATAGTAAATATCAGACTGTAAATTGTATGGATTATGATAGGAATCAGCATGCCCCATTTATAATAGGAGAATAATTGAAAAATATCAATGAATTATTTTGAATTTGCTAAAATGATCAGTCCAGTCATTATAAACGTGACCGACCTCAGTGCAGAATTCATTTGATTCTGCAAAGCTGCACAATGCACATCAAATGCCCAAGTCCGAATTAGATCCATAAACTAGCTTCTGTTGTCTGATCCGACCTCGGAGCAGCTCTGGGACGTATTCGATTCCGCGATTTCGGTGCGATAATCCCGTTTCATCGGAGTTTACGATCTTTATCTTACGTATTAAGTCATTTCATCCTACGTGCGGGGCCAGGTCGACGTTTGTTAACACGAGAAGCACGGCTCTAACGGCGAATAGATAGGTTCGTCACGTGTGCTAGAGGGGTTTGTTGGAAGGAACCTGAAGGGGAGTGGTGGGCTTTAGGTTGGTCGTGGGGGGTTGTCCCTTGGAGTGAGCACACTTTTATAAACTTTGTCGTCGACTAATCCTCCTCTGGCCCTGATCCCTCTCCCAGCCAACTACGGCCGACCTCGAAACGGTCACCAGGATGCTGGGAAACTTCATCAGCCCGTCATTTCGTGTTCCAGAAGGAAAAGAGGGAACCGATTCGATCCCTGCTTAGACGCTCTCCTCCTCTCGGTCCACCTTCCCGTAAATTGGATTACGATACGTGACGTCGTTAGCGACATACTTTATTCGGCGGACCGAAGGAACATGGGAACCCCGGGCGCCGTTAATGAAACGAAAAATTACGGAGCCCTGATTTTTCATCTAGAATTCACTTTGGTTAACGAGCACGGTCTTTCAGGACGCGAGAGGAGTCGCAGGAGTTATGAGAGTGATATAGTTTGGCGATGTTTCAATAGCACTTTGTCACTCTGCTGGTGTGTTGAGTTTTAAATATTGTATCTAGACTTAATGTATAATCATATTGGAGACTACTCATTGATCATTGATTAAAAAAGCAAAATTTACACATAAGAAGCAGATAGAAATATTATTTACTGCTTCATTACTGCGGTATAAAGCTACCGGGAGACGTGTCTGACCACTGTCTCCTTCCACTTATTCTACTGTATTCACTCGGCTACAGCTTAGCTATCTACATATAATGTCACTGTAAGTGAGCAGATTGAATTTACACTTCTAACCACAAGCGGACTACGGACAAGAAGATTCACTAGTTCAACGCGCAGATGATATGTTCACACAACGGCACACGATGGATTAATTTCCTGTCTTAGTAATCACACCCACGACTATGTACACAATATGCATTACCACAAGAAATATTGACCGCAAACCGACAGGAACATCGTGGCACGCGCAGCCACCTAAACGTTGAGAAAGGAGGCAGGACTCCGGCGAAAGAACGATAAACCGGGATTCCGGCGTTTTAATTAGTGGCAGAATAAAAAAAGAAGAGAGGGAGAGAGAGAAAGAGAGAGGGACCGGTAAACCGGCTAAGTGAGGGCGAGCGTGGTCGGCCGCCGGCGGGATTAATAAATTAGCCGTAAGGTTTTAAAACGGGTGGTCGGCGCCTAAGCTCTGGCGAGGAGAGAACGAAAGAGAAAGAGTGGAAAAAAGAGAGAGCAAAGGGGCAGATAATGGTTCCGGTCAACAAAATGAATACCGGCACGCGCTGTTCTTTCCGGATCTCTGAATAGACTTGTAACGAGTCGGTCGGACCTCTCCGTTCTCCCCGTTCCAAGGCCCCCACCTCTTTTCCCTACGGGATCCCATGGCGGGCACGTTGGTAGGAGAGGATCAGAGGGAAAAGAGGAAAAAGCGGATCCGAGGGGCGAGAACGAGGATGAGCACCGGCCGTAGCGAGGGTGAGGCCGTGGTCGAGTGTGTAATTGTGTTATTTTGTTGCCATTTCACGTGAGGGTCACCGCGGGAGGGCCAGAGGTGTACATAAACACCAGGATTGTTTTATTCATTCGGCCTGGTGACCGTGCGACGCGTGCCGCGTTGTCCTCTCTCTCACTCTCTCTCTCTTTCTCTGTCTCTCTCTAGTCCTCTTTTACATTATTCGCGCACTCCCTCTCCAGCAGAATCGCAGAAACTCTCGTGAGACGAAAGAAGAATCGCCGTGAAAGGAGACCTTGGGACGAAATTGCAACGATCGGAGTTCATAAATAGGGTCACGTTTATTTTAATCACCCTATATCGCAACCTTTCGCCGCGTTCTTTATAATTTATCGAAGAAGAAACGAGCAAGAATCTTCGACTCTACCGGGTATTTTTACACGCGCCTGTGTGCGTAAGTGCGAGAGGGTGCGAGGCTGACCCTAGAACATTTAGCTTGGAGACCAAGAAATTTATAGGCGTACTTGCTTAACATTCTTTCAAGAATATCTTGCCAAACTGTCAGTTAGTCCCCGGCACTACACGGTGATTCACTGGGTAGTGCACTCAATGTCAGTGCTGCCATCAAACCATCACAACGAGAAACGCGTTTCTTCGGCTACATTTAACCCCTCGGATGCGATGTGCTTTCATGCATTATTATCCGCTTCCTACAATTTGACAGTAACTAGGGAAAATATCAGAAAGTCTACATCACCGAGAGATTATTGCAACATCATATAACGGCACTCAAGCAAACTAAGAAACCGTCGTGATCTCCGAAGGGTTACGTGCCGGCGAAGAGACCGATATCACTTTTTCCGTCATTGGGAGGTTGTCGACGATGAACCACTACAGACGGTTGTGCGCGCGTATCTGTTAACTGGATAGTCCTAGGAAAAGAGAATATTTACTACCTAGTGAACTGCCCCGTTGTATCGAGGTTCGTGAAGAATTCGCGAAGAAGAGACATTCTAAGGAGCCGCGACGAAGATATCCTAACCGAGGCTCGAGCAATCACTTCTCGGACTTGGTGGACGAAGGAGTCTAAAAAAAAAAGAGTAAGCGGCTCAGGGAACAATCACGAGGCACGTATTTACACGGGGCGGCGCGCGCCCTTAACGCGAGGGTAGAAGCCCCTGCGCGCGAGTAAAGGTCCTTTTTATGCGTGCGGTCGCAAAGGCAGCGTAAAATTGAGTTACAGGGCAGTTTATTTTTTTATTAGCCAGGCCAACCCTGCCTGCCGCGCGGCGGTTTCAACGCGGAAAGGGTGGTGTTTGCGGCCGACGGATTTCCCGATAGCGGTTTTATGGCGTGTCAACACGCTCTTACGCGGCCGGGTGTGTTCGCGCGCGCGTCCAACGGAAAGGGAAAATAAAAAACCGCCGAAGGCGGAAGGGGAGAGAGAAAGAGAGAGAGAGAGAGAGAGAGGGGGGAAGAGAGGAAGAGAGACGCAAACGGTGCACGCGAACCGACGGCTAAATCGAAAAGATCAGAAGCGGTGCGGAGCGGAGAACGAGCCTGCCGATTAAAACTACGGCTCCGCCCGGGGTCCGGCCAGGCCTGTACCGCCGTCACGCTTGTAAGTATGCGATTAATCGTGGCCACTTATCGCGGGCCTGCGTTTATTCGCCGAGATTTCCGTGGCAGTGGATTGCCCGAGCTATCTCGGCCTCGAGATCTCTTAATGATCGACCGCGCCGCGAGATTGACAGCTCGACGGTGAAAATTCTCAAAAATAAACCCTGATAATGGAACTTGCCTTTGGGTAATTATCACAAAAGTGTTCCACGTAATGCGAGAAATACTTTTATAATCCCCCAGTGAGACCTAGCGATCTTTCGTGTGATCGATGCACGAGAATTTTTGCTTGTTCACCATTTCGACGAGAGAGAATTATGCGTTCGTGGAACTGCGCTACGGAATATCACCGTATTCCAAGATCATCGAAGAATACTGGCACACGACACGTTCTCTCTGCGCGTCTATCCGCGCCGATTCACTTCAGGAATGTTCATCTCCGCAGGTTCAGCCAGAGAAAACGCTAAGGGGATAATGAGGACAGGCAGCGGAGCCGTACGGTGGTAATAAGGTAGCGTGGTGCGGCCGGGATGCTAGTCACGTTTCTAGCTGCTGACAGCTGCGGCTTATACGTATGACGTGGTATCAACCCCAAATTTCACCGCCTAAGCACATCGTGTCATCGCTGCCCTAAGACCCCGGAATGCACTCGAACTCCCACCTGTCACACCACGCAATACATTCCTCCACGAAGCATGCAACATTTCTTCCCGATCCATCCTTATTTTAACTTCTGACCCTAAGCCGTTCCCTTGGTCCATTTAAAAATCTTTAGTAATTATTGAAACACGAACTTTCTGCGTTTCAGCTGGCAAATCGAAAGTCGAAATAAAACCAAATGATATTTTAATTCTTGTTGTCTCGTGATAGCATAATAATGAAGTCTGAGAACACTCAGATTATCCTTCAGATGAGAAATACACTCGAAAAACATTCGCAAAAGATCCTTTTTACCTCGTAAGTATAAAAGTCAAAAAGTCCTTTAGTCATAAAAGAAATATTCAAATTATAAAATTTTCAAGTGTTCTTACAATATTAAAAATATTTTATAAGATCGTGCAAACTCCGTATAAGAACACGAGACTCTAAGTCTAAACTATAAAGAAGTAAATTTCCAAAAATGTTTGCAACACGATAAACACCGGTGGTGCTAACTATCTTTATTAAGTAAGAAGTGTCGAGTTTCTCGTTGAGCAAATAAAAAATGAAAATTGAATGAAATTTCAGACTCTAGGAGGTAGACTCTAAGAGGGTCTCTAAAAAGTCGACGGTCAGCGAGTTCCCATGAGCAGCAGTAGCGTGCACGGTAGCGCGTCGCGTCGTTCCACAATCGAGCAAACAGCGTCGACGCGCTGGTAGAGCCGAGGACAAGCTAGCTGTAGAGCGTAGGATATGGAGAATAACTTTACTTTGAGAGACCTTGATTTCACCATTTGAGTCATCGCCCCTCGCTTCGTAATTATTGATTTTCCGCGCTACCCTAACTGCCCTAACTTCATAGAGAAAGTAAGAGAGAGTGAGCGAGAGTGACAGTGAGTAACAGAGTGAGAGAAGGCGAACCCGACCGAGCTAGAGCGAGATCGAGAGGGCGACAAAAGAAGAGAGAGCACGTGGGTGAGTCGAAAATGCGCTCCTCCCCCTGTCGCAGGGGAATGAGCGGACGAACGGTAACCCTACCGGAATTGCTATAGCCCTTATCAATGACTGCGCGAATTTCTTAAACCGTTCTCTATTTACCTAGAAGAGGATCGAACCAGGGGACGAGCGATTTCGACAGCAGCCCGTATTTGCTGTCGTTAAAGTCTCGAGACGGGTAGAATGGAACACGTTCGAGAGACCGAATCCCCGAATCGCTGGACTCGGAACAGGACTCGCGGGGGATGGTTGAGATTCCTTCTGCGTCGGGGCTCGGTACGATAAGAGATTGGAATTCTCACCTCTGCTGAGACTGGACGGAGACATGGACATTCCCGGCCTGCTTCCGTCAAATGTGCCAGACCTCTCCGGCATTTTCATGACATTCTCTTGCTGACCTGATCCACTTCCAGACAATACGTCGGCGTTGCTCGTCGGGCTGGACGTGGTCGTGCTGGTCGAGACAGCGGTGATACTGATACTGGTCACATTGCTACTGTTTCCGTTACTGCTGGGATTCACGTTACTACTCGGGCTACCACTACCGTTGCTGCCGGTGCTCTTGGCAGCGACGTTGCTGCCACAGTTACCGGCGTTCCCGGTCCCGTTGTTGTTGCCATTCGTCGAGGTAGCGTTCGTGGCGTTACAACTGGTCACGGCGGTCACACTGACCACTCCCTCTCTGGCTATGTCCTGAATCGCACTGGCCGCCCTGGAGCCAACCCCGGCCGGTTGGAGAATGGTGTACTGTTTCGAGGAGTCGGGACTCGTCACTGCAGGAAGAGGACCCGTGGGACTTTTGGTCCCTGGAACAGAACTTGCAGGAGCCTCCCGCCTCGCCACGTGATGAGTCTCCTCTTTCGAGGATTTCAACTGCAGCAGCGATACTGTGGAGGGATGTTTGTCCTCGGTGGAGGTCGACATGCCGGTAACAGGTTGCGGCGTGGGCATCGTGGGCCCTGGACCAGGTGTCGGGTAACCCACGAATGTGGCTGCTGCCGGGTACGGGCCGATGGGTGGAATTGCTGCGGAAGGCACAGCCACCGAAGGCGTCCCGCGGCCGGTAGCCTTCGAATGGTCAGTATTCGGTGGCCTGAATGCTGACGTCGCCGAGAATGGGGAATTCGTCGGAGGAGACGACGACGAGGGGCTCGAGGTAGCTATCTGTAGAGCCTTCAAGTTGCTTTCACTGTACTGTCTATGATAGTTCGCGTAGAGCTGATGCTGTTGTAGCCTCGCCGCGTTCTGAGGCGACTGGCCGTTCCTACACGTCCGGTCTCTGTCCCTGTCGTTCATCTTGTCTCTGTCCGCATCGTCTTTGTCGGTGGTTGGATCCGACATATCGATCTCCAATTCGTTCGAAGAGTCGTCCACCAATTCGTTGAAGTCAGGAGGATCGTACCTGGAGTACTTATCTACCTGGCGACCTTGAGGATCCACGTGACCGCCCACCAGATTCCTGTCATTCCGTTCCTTGCTCGATAACGATCTCACGGGTACCGGTCGGATTTTGCCTGGCTCGTTCACGTTGTTTAAATGAACCGCACTCTCGTTTTCTGATTTTATGAAACAGTCCAGGTCTTTCTTCACTTTCACGGCATATTGTTGCTGTTTGATGGCGTCCTGTTGCTTCAGCTGCTGTTGCGACTTTGCACTCCGGTCTTGTTGTCCGCGGAAGGTGATCACGTCCTTCAGGGAGCAGCCGGCCTCATTGCTGGTCGTCGAGGAGTTAGACACCGAGGACGGCGACAATTTCGGGTTGTCCTTCTTCTCCTCGAACAGGTTTTCGAAGTTCGACTCATATTTGTCCTCGTCCGAGTTGCCTCTCTGATACAGAGATCCTCTCGGGCCGGGCCAACTTCCGGACAAGCTTTTCAACGCCGCTTCTGTCTCTCTGATCAGAGTCTCGTCATCTTCGGGTTCCTCGGAGTGCTTGCTCGATTTTCTCGCTGGACTACCAGAGTTCGGTGCGTTGAACGCCCGTTTCTTTTGTGGCAACGGTATGCTCTTGCCCAGCTCGTTCGCCTCGAGCAATTTCCTCGTCTCGTCGTCGCGCACGCTTTTCCTCCTTCGTTTCGCAGCAGCATCAGCTGTCTCCATTTCTTGCAGTATGGTCGCTTGCGCACACTTCTTGTTGTTCAGTGGTTGCTGAAACTGCGGCAGTTGTTGTTGCTGTTGTTGTTGTTGCTGCTGCTGCTGCGGTTGCTTAGGATTCGGGCTGACAGTCTCTGCTTCCAACTTCCGTTTTTTAAGATGAGCCATCGCATTCTGGCCACCCGGCACGCTGGTCAGTTCCACCCTGGAACACAAAAATTCCAGAGGATCAGGAAATCTGTTCCCTCATCGGATGCACGGATGGCAGTAGTGACCGGTTCCGAACTGTTTTTTTTTTTTGTTTTTTTTTTACGTTTGCAAGCTTGTCGCTCAAGGTCGGCCGCGGTCTAACGATACTTTCAAAGTTCGTAGATAGAGGCTCGAGGGGCCGGTTCTGTCGGTTCCAAACACGATCTCGGACCAGCCGAGTCCGTCTTCTCCGTCTGACGAGACGTCGACTGTTAACTTCGAGGATTCGCGCACTCGAAAGCCTACGGGACGATCGCTTTGTGTTTGTTTTTTTTTTTGTCTTTCAAGAAACGTCACCTGAAAGCCGTCGAGGGCGGTCGAGGGCGATCGCCCCGAATCCTGGGACCGCCCGTTCCATCCAGAGTCGAGACGTGTCCAGTGTCACCAGCCGGAAAGAAGAACCGTCGCTCGCCGATTCCCTCCTCGTCGGTCGGGGGTGGCACACTTCGGACGCCGTGGTCTTTCGAAGGTAAACTCGGCCTTTCGAACAGCCACGGTCCCCGCTGACACGAACGTGTACAACAGTACGTGTATACGTTTTAGCGCGGATACGCACGCGCGCGCGCGCGTGTTCACGCGTCGCGTCGGTGACACGCGTGCTCGCCAAGTCGCCGTACACGTATGGACGGACCTTTTGCGTCGGCACGGGTGCGCGTCGAGCCCTTCCCAGACAGGGTGCTCGCGAGCTACTGTGCTATGTTTAAGTCCGTTCAGGGGTGGCGATCTTCCTGTCCCAAAGGAGGGGATGAAGGCTTGCGCGAGCAACCGGCGGCTTCTGCTTCGCCGCGAAAAGTGGGGGCGGGTTCTGCGCACTGTCCACCCCTTTCAGCTTAGCTGGAACGCGATTCCCAGCCTCTCAGCACATCCCCTTACTCACCTCACCTCTCCGCCGAGCCAACCACCCAACCACCCACACCCCCCGTTCGCGATAGCAGAGGAGGGAAACACGGCCCCCGGATGCACACCGACCCAGTCAGTGTATTGGGGATACGTGTGCTTGCCGTACACCTTCGCCGCCCCTCACACTCACCCACGTCTTAACTTCCACCGCCCCCGTTCCACCACCTCTACCTACGTGTACCTGTGCTACCTGGTTCTCTTTGCTACCTTAAGAGTCCTGGCAACGCTGGTTCCCGGCCAGGGACCTCTTTCTCCCTCTCTCACTCTCTCTATCCCTCTCTCCCTAGCTCGTTTTTTTTCATTTTTTTTTCACCTCTGCTCCGCTTCACTCCGCTTCGATTCTGTCTCGTGTAACGAGCAGCCTCGAATTAATTCAGCATTAACAGCAACTTTCGAGGCGATGCTTTGCCCAGCGTCGTTCTCTATTTACGCTCGATCCTACGCACGGAACGGTGAACACAAGGGTCTATGCAGTTTTACGGGAAACTACGAGCTGGAACATACTGCCTTGACCTGTCTATGGTATACTGGATTTTTTGCGTTTCCCGTAGCTTGGTGGACTCGCTTACGACAGGCCACTGCCTTGACCTGTCTACGATTTACTAAGTTTTTACGTGTCTGATCGGGTCTACTGAGTTTCGAATGGAAATTGGTGGAAGCTAGTGCCCTGAGTCAACTAGATTTTGTAGGTTACTGATAGTCTGGGTTCGTAGCGTTTTATAGTAACATTGTCCACTGAAAGTTAAACTTTCTAGATTCATCTATAGTTTTCAGATTGCCGATGGTTAGGGTCCACAGTGTTTTCTAACGAAATTTTCTCGTAGAAATCACTGCTTTGGATCGTCTACGTTCAATTGTATTTTCTGCATTTTTTATAGCTAGGGTCCATAATGTTTTATAAAGTATTTTTTTTTTCTGTTAACAACCCTCGAATTGTTGATCTTTAAAAAATGAGGGTGGTGTAAATGACGGAGTCACAATCATCTAGAATGGTATATCTAGAATGGTGTAAATTTCGCGATTTTTCTTTCCACAATGAAATGATCGTGTAAAGGTCTGTTTCCAATCGCGAGACAACACCCTGCACGTAAGGTTTAGAGCGATAGCGAGGACCTCCGGTTCGAATTAGATAAACCCAGGTTCCAAGAGGCGGTGCAGGAAGAAGAAGAAGAGCAGGATCAGCGTCAGCGCTTAGCGGAGCTTCCAAGGATCTCGGGAGTGAGAGGGCTTTTCCTTAAACCCTAAACCCACCTCAGACCACGGGAGCTCGGGAGTTTAGAGCAACGAACTCCTAGAAAGGACTGCGGGAAGAGAATGTGGTCTCGACTAAAATCGGAAGTTAAATCGCGCCCGGCGGCTTAAGACATTATCACTTTTCTTCGGCGGCCAGTTGTGCTTGGTCCGGCGGCGGCTGTCGGTAGTCGATTTCGGGCAGCGACAGAGAAAGATAGGATCGGACGGGAGCAAGGAACAGCTTGAATCCCTTCCAGTTAGGGATCAATGCTTCCTCGTCCACCCTCCAATTACGTGTCATCCCTTATGGCCTGTGGGGAATAATTAGAAAGCAGCCCTTCTCCGGGACCGAGTGCCTACGAGTCCGTCGACGGATCGTGAAAAGATTAGTTTCGTTTTCGTTGCGTTAGCGACGCTGCTGCTGTTCAAGTCTCTGGCTGGACTTCGAGGGCTCCGAGGACTCTTTTATCCCGGGCAGAACGCGAAAACAGCATTTGCATAGCACACAGTGTGTAAAGATGACCTGCGAGCGTGTCTGACCACTGCCCCCTTTTCTACTTTGACATCGCGTTATGTCGTATCGATCTTACTTCCTGCGAACTGCCACTGTGTTAAAAACTATTGCGGGCAACAGATGAACAGATTAAGACTTTTATGGAAACTAACAAGTTGTAAGTTGGTACAACTCACGTTTTTATTCTCAACACTCTTGATTGCTTTATGTCTGAGTATATCTATTTCTTCACATTATTTAATTGCTACAGGGGATCAAATAGGAAGTTTACGGGGATTTTGAAGTATTTTGGTGAAACGTCAAGCTCCCGAGTCTGCGTTGGCAGATAACAGTCCGCTCTCTCAACGGACATGAAGATCTCGACACCTCAAAATCCGTACTCGTCAATTAATTAGCAAGTGCCGTTCGCAGTGGAGGAGATGGTTACCCAGGAACGTCAGACTGTAGAGCGGACGATGGTGCCTCCACTGAAGGGATTAGAGTATTAGGCGACGTCACGTCACCAGAGTCTAAAGGAGCCTCCTTGGAACTGTGCTCTTAGAGATA
Source organism: Lasioglossum malachurum (assembly GCA_028455605.1). Lineage (NCBI taxonomy): Eukaryota > Metazoa > Arthropoda > Insecta > Hymenoptera > Halictidae > Lasioglossum > Lasioglossum malachurum. The sequence goes on along the minus strand of CM052314.1, from coordinate 10,786,072 downwards.
GCCAAACTTACACACCCCCTGCTTTACCGATGGTTCTTTACTCACCCTCTCGTTCATCTTCACTTTCTCTCCCCTCCTCTCCTCTTCCTTCCCTTCCCTTGTTCCTCTCATTTGGATCGCAGCGCTTTTAACTTTGTCTGTAGACTTTCGTTAGTTTCTCACCCTTCGGTAAGTGTAGGACAAAAGATTCATTTATGTGTTAGTTGGTGCTTAGCAAGTGTGATATATGTTGTTTCTGGGATTTTTCTACCAACCCTCACTTTCTCTCCCATGATTTCTATCTCTCTTCTTCATCTCCCTCGTTGCTTCTCTTTCTTTTCCACCCTTTGAGGATTATAATGGTTCTAACTTCCTCTTTCACCTTGCTTTGCTTCTTTCTCCCCTTTCAGTATACGATGGAAAATGTATTAATAATTTTCTAGGTATTCGTTAAATGTGAAATATGGGCTTCGCAGGATTTTTCCATCAACCCAAATGATTCAGAATCTTTTTCGTCACTTGCGTTCCGGCTGAACACCCGGCGTGGGTGTTCTCGCGAAAGAAACTCGTACATCTTTTTCTCGCCGACGTTCAAGGTTGGAAGGGCCGGATGCTGGATAATTTAGGGGTCTCTCACGCGTGGATAATGGGGAACTTGGCTAATGCACCCTACTTGGCACCGCGTGGATTCGCTCGAGCTTTGCTCAGAATCTTCGCACTATACATCCCATAAAGCCTTCTTCATTACATTTCGACTGCAAACCCTACGTTTTCGTAAATCTACGTACTATCAGCCGCTAAACATCGATAATAGAAATAACAAGATAAAGATCAATATTCTAAAAATCTTTAAAAATTGCCAGTAAGACCACAAAAATTTCAAGGACAAATTGGAAGGCGGTATCGACGAATTTAAAGAAAATTTCAGGGGAGCATCAGCACGGACGTCAAGAACTCTTCTGTGATGCGCCAGAAGCAGTAGCGAGCGGCATTGTCTGACCGTGGACGATGGCATTCTACTGCACATGATTCGCGTCGGAGAAACCTAACGAATTGGCTTTATTTCGAAAGGGGATTGCCGTGATGCTGGCCGGTATTCTCTGTCGAGCGGCTTTCATGGTATCGGGGGCCGAGGGAAGATTTTAAAGCGGACTCGTGTCGTGGCATTAGTGCAAGTGGAGGAAGAACGCTGTGACTGGGACAGCTGCCGGGTTGGACATCAGTTCGCCGGTCGGCTCCCGGGAATACCTCGTCCCTTTACTAACTATCCGCCCTTACGTCAACCACTCCTCTCTCTCTGTCTCTCTCTCTTTTCTCTTCACTCTCTTTCCTTCCTCTTCCTTTTCTTCCCCACCTTAAATTTTCGACGTGCGGTACCCTCGCCGGTGGACTGACGTCTTAAACCAATCGAATTCTGATCAAATATTTAACGCTGCCGGGACCAACGCTTTAAGTGGCTCTTCCATCGCTGGACCCTGTTCCTCTTTACGAAACACCTTACATCCTTGCCCTGTCCCATCGGGTTCCTCTTTTCCAAGCCGTTCTAAGTGAGAAATATAGTCCCTTATTTTGGAAGTTTTAAGTGTTCTTCCTCGAGCAGCTAAAACGATTCCAATGACCCTGCCCTGCTCACTGACCTTACATCTTCAACTATTTCCCGGAGGAAGATAGTTTCGACTGGAAGCGGTCGTGCAGTGGAATTTTGTGTCACCGACATCTACAACTGCTACTTCTAGCTAATTATACACTGTCCTCAGAATTTTTTAATTCCTTGGTCCTTCTGGCGCCATCTTTAAGCTTCGTTCACCCCTCGTGCTAATTTCATACAATTTTCACATCATTTTGCATGTGTGAACGCCGTGAATAAATTTATTCAATTCTACCTCAGTTTTGCATGTACAAATAAAAAATTTGTCTAACGATATTTTACCAATGTGTCAATTTGGCACTGACGGATAAATTAAGCTAGAAAACTGACTGGTGTGTATACAGGTTAAACAATCTTCAAGATAGTACATTTTATATCATTCTACTGGAGATAGCAACAATAGTTTCTTAAGCTCTCGTCACACAAAATTGATTCATTGAGCCAGACTCGTGACGGAGATTCCAAACAGACTCCACTAAATATATATATTACTCATTTCTGTTAAATCGAAGTACAATTACACAATTTTGTTATTAACGTTGAGCGATTGGACTAAATTTAGGTACACTTTATTCACAACACAGAAATTGTGAGGCAAGTGGTTGAAGTAGCTTCAAGTGCAAGGGGTTGAAATTGATCGTCTTTGGTTTAGAACATCACGGCCCCGTTCCCGTCGATCCGAGATGGTTTGGGGGTTTCTGGGCCCGGTACAATGAAAACGGTTTTTCTGTCTCTTTCAGCATAGTGCTGTACGTCACGGGTCCCGGTCTCGGGGCGTAATTAAAGAGAGCGCAGAACAGCGTGACGCCTCGGGCCTGCCTTGGGTAAGGAGCGGGGCGAGATGGTCGGGGAACAGGGTGTGGGGTATAAGGGATGTGTTTTACCGAGGGATACTTATACCATCCCTACGCGGCACATATTTTCATATAACAAAACCATCTGCGTGCCGCGCATAACAAATTTCAACTGATTTATAGTGAGGCTGGGGTAGGCGAACGCAAATTTTCGCAGTTACGTCGACGCCGACGCCAGAAGAAACTCTGTACGAGTCTGTGCTTTCTTTGGTCGATTTATACCCTTGCGAAATCGGTTCTGAATGAAGACGATACTATTCAAAGCGGTTCGCAAGGTAGTTATGTCTGCGAGCTGATACAAGCAAGTCTCCAAGTCCTGATCATTTACTATCATTTTTATTGGAGACGCTTGGTAGATATATTTTATGTTCATTATGGTATTCAGTGGTACTTCGAATTAAATAAAAATGAAAATGGAAACCTAAGTGTATTATAAATACATATAATTGATTCGTAGCAGCATTTTAATAAAAGTTATAAGTTTAAAATTAGAGTCAATTACAAAACATCTGTACTTGCTTGTAGTACTTGACTAATCCTATGCATTTAAAGTGCATTTAAAATATATATAAAATTGAAAATATTCTACGTATGAATGAATACTAAGTGGTGTAAATGCAGTGTGATTAATTCTTAAATTAACGTGAATTTATTCTCGAACGTAATTTGTATATATTCCAGCTTTTCAACCGCTACACGCACGAGAAATCGAAAAGGATGCCCCTCCAAGTTTTACAGTGATATCTGTGAGGAACGCGACCCTAAAGGGTTGCACGAGGGGGTTGCAAAGTCGGGTATGTACAGAGTAGGACAGGGATGGTTGGGGGGTTGTAAGAAGGGACCGTACTCTGACCAACCGACGACGGACCGAGCCATTGGATCGATAATGTCATAGTGACAAGTACCAGCATGTGTTTCCTTCTTGTGCTCCCAGCCATACATATATGTAATATACATATATACGAATATATTCAAATTCTGCTTCGTTTTCTTTTTGGTCAAACGATCCCCGTCGAATCTTTGGTCAAACGACAATAAACGTATTGCTTATAATAATTCTTCTACTTTCACCCCTTTTCAATTACCTTTCTAGGAAAATCAGACTGCGTTTATCGAGACACCGCACAATTATTTATGTCTAGCAAGTATCCACAAAAATATGTTTACAATCTCAACAATTATGCAATAAAGAATCTTGTATCGGCCATTTTGACGGGTTCGTCAAAGTTTCGTCTCTCTTTTACTTTAGTACTTGCTTCAACATCATGCAACAACTGAGAAATACAAGAATAATATCGTTACCATGAAATTGTGGAATGGTTGATGAATGTGTAAAAAATGAGTAAATGGGTGCAAAAGTTTACTAAATCCAGCTCGGCATAGGACCGGAAAGGGTGCACGATCAAAATTCATTTCTTAGAGCGATGTGGAAGGGTATATTTTCTGAAGGATTAACTAACTTATGATTGACAATTCCGTGACGGCCAAAGAGATAGTGGCATCTGTAAACGCGGCGAAAACTAATGCGAGTCGAAGAGTTCTTCCTGTAAAACGCGGCGGGGCAGTAAATCCTGAAACGAACCTGGAATAAACTGTCCGAGGTACGACCATAATAATATGCCTCCGTCGCCTCCGCCGCCGTCAGATTGTTACGGCTTGTTGGAATTGCCTCTCCGAAAACCAGTCCGCTCCGCAGTGTTCTTGGATTACGATGCAATTTCTCGAGCCTCATGGGCTTGCACTGATGACGGCCCTTAAAACTCAGAAGCCCTTTCTGGCCGGGCTTTCTCCGCGGGAATTATGTGTAGCCGTGTGTGTCGATGAATTCGAACGATGCCCTCGGCTGTTTCCGGTGTCACAAAAGTTTTTCGACGAGTGCATCTCATGAATAAACGAATCAGCCATTTCGGCCTGGTCATAACTCCGTGCCCCGACAATGTGCTCAGTTTTTGTTTCCCCGGAAAATTTGTTCTTCGGCGAAAATCCCTGAATAATCGTTCTCGAGAAAGATGAGTGTAAAAATTAGACGCGTCTAATCATGACCTACTGATTCTACTTCTCACTAGGCACGCGAACTCAACTTGAAGATTTTCAGTCTCGAGTGAAAAAATTTATTTCATATATTCCATTGATTTCCTCGCGTAGAATCATCTACTCCAGGATTGTACCATCGATACGGGGGGACACTCCGTATAATATCCCTCCGCTATAATTCTGACGGCTCTGTTTTCGGATCATAAATACTCGGACTTCGGCAACTCTCTCATTTAGCGGCGCGAAGAGTGTTCTATGTGCGTGTACACGGCCATAAAGTGAAAAAAGGTCCACGGCCGTTTGTTACCGGGAGCAGTTGTAACGGAAGGGCACGTATCGGGTAACATGATTACAAATATATCATAACCTCCTTCGCCCTTTCTACGGGAACGTTCCCGGAGAAAGGGCCCGAATACGGGAGAGCGTGTCCTTCGACACGCGATACACGTGCGTCGCCTGTCGATGCGGCTTTATCGCAGCAAATCACTGCCGACCCGAAGAAATAAAGACAAAGGGCGAGGGGGTGTAAGTGAAAAGGGCACGTAGCACATCCCTCTGCTAAATCGAATTGACACAGCTCCTTGTTGTGTACGCTACAAACGAAAAAGACGCGCCGCGAAACATTTTCTGGAGACATTGCCTGTTGAATTTGGAAACAGCTCCTTGACGACTTTCTAACATCCTCCGGAAAATATAGTGTTCTGCGGCAGCTATAGTTGTTAATTCCCTCTTTTATCTTCAGTGGAGAACATTTGTCCTGCTTGTAATCGAGTTTATATTTTGAGTTTAATTGTAGAACGTAAATAAGCAGTACATAATCTTATTGCGTGCTTAATGGCAACATTAAGCTGCTAATGATAACGTTATGTCATGCACGACCAACGAGACATTTATCCCTATGAATGTATTGTATTGTATTACATCATTAATGGAACAGATAGAAAAATAAAATTATCGAGTTCCAGCTGAAAAGTTCATGTATTCCATGCATAAAACCCGCAGTCTACTAATAACAATCGTCTAAACCGAATGAACTAAATTCCACGAAACAGAACTCAATTAACATCCGCAAAATGAATCTATAGATCAGACGGAAGGAAGAAGTAATCATAATTGCCCCAGATTCCGCGCAATCGGGCAGATTATTCAGCCAAACCGATCGCCTTACAACTAATGAAACGTTTGCTCCAACGGAAGAAGATAATTTGTGCGAGAGCAAAACGATCCTAAAGAGCATACGTCCAGCCATACGGGATTAGGGGTCGGCTAATATAAGAATATTATGGACAGGGGAGTAATCATCGTATCGCGGATCAGCGTCCCGGAAACTGGGACCGCTCCGCAAGCCAGACAGCTAGATATCTCGGAATGTTTTACACCTCATTAGGCAACAATGTGTTGTTGCCAGGGTGAATTATATCGGGCATGAGACGCCCGTCAAGACAAATGGCTCGAACCGGAGGTAATTGTGGGCTTTTATTAGCTCTGGTTTCTCCCGTTGGCTGCAAATCGCGCAACGCGCCTGGATCGCAGACAAGGAGGCAGCAACGCACCGGCTACGCTGGAAGGCAACCCTTCCAGTTCCTTCTCATCTATTTTCCTTCTCTCTATACGCCTATCCTCGTTCGTCTTCGAGGTTCCCGTGGACTTCCTCTTCGTCTCTCTCGATAAACGCCCCCGCGAGTCGCGAACGCTACCGCGTAATTACTCGCGTGACAGTAATACTGGAATGCGAATCTCGTCGCTGCGTATCCTGTTGTGTCATCCTAGACGCTCTGCTCGCTGCTGACGCCCCCAATCCGATCTATCTCTCCGTTTCAGATCCCATTTTCACCTTTAACCCCTCGCCTTGTCATTTATTCTACGACCACTGTGATTGGGACCTCTTTCACGTTTGTCAAACTGCAAGCCTGTATTTTCTTTAATGGCTTATCTACAAAAAGATAGAATTTCACTTTGGCTCAAAAGAACTCGATCACTGGACTGTGAATTTTATGTATGAATTATATTTACGACAAACATGAATAGCTGTGCATTAAAATAGTAGCAGGGTTGAAAGGGTATTTAAAGTGTAGATTACATTCGACTTACTCTACAATCATGTTTCTTGCAACAGGAGCAAAAATTTCTATTTTGCCTGAAGGTTCCCAGTCTATTAATGCTACATACATATGTATAATAGATTGTTCACGAGTCTTTGCGCAAGTCTGATTCAATATTATAAGCCAAGAGCAATCCTATAATTAATGTTATGAAATATTGATGCTTCATCGATTCAGTCTTGGATTTATGTTGCTATTTATTTAGATCCAAAGGAGCAGAAACCGCGTAGAAATTTGTTCTTTGTATGCATAAGCGTTCAGATTTTGATCATAGAAAATTTCGATCTAAAAGAACAGAGACAGGAATCACAAGAAATCTGATAAAAATTATTGTTGTAAAATACAGTGAACCTGCCGATGTTTATAACTGTTCTGTACAGGAAGCGTTTCGAAAGACCAGCCACCCGTGTTCCCCCCGGATTTATTTCGAGGGGAATAAACTTCCAACAAATTTCTTAGTCGCCGCAGACCCCGACCACGCCGGTGTTGGTGGACTCTGTACAGGTTTTGAGTTATTTACGTGAAACCGGCAAAGTGTAGCCGTCGACGTTGGTTAAAGTATGCACGAACGGATCGGCAAGATTAATGTGGTCAGCGTGTTTCTTGAGATATTTCACATACTTGCAAGGTTAATTACTTCCCCGCGCAAAATTGTTGTGGCCAAGGCACCCCCTGTGACCGGCTCCAAAATATTCGTCCACTTCGCGCTCTTCAATTATCTTGTTCGTCAAAGCTTTGGCTACTTCGCCCACCGAGATTCTAACCCCGTAAAATGTGTAGAGAGAACCCTGCCGAAGTTTCTACGAACAAGCAGCTATTTGATTAAGCATCTCTCAGAAATATTTATTTAAATGTTTAGTAAGTAGAACAATTATTTTCTTCGTTGGAAAAATGCGCAAAAAGAAGCCACGACTTTAAATATTGTGTTAGCGTTTACTTACTTGTGTAACGTCTTAGTACGACTGCAATGGTATTTTAGAGTTATTTAAACTGAAATATCTCCTGAACTACTAACTTTTTTTCTCAAGAAAAAAGTTTACAAATTCTGTATCTGAAACCCTTCAAACCAAAAAAACCCTGTCTATCTTATACGATCAGTCACTTCCATGTGAAGTATCTTTACTACCTTGCCTTGTCTGATTAAATTACACTAAATTGGTAAAATCTACAAATTTACTGAAAATTGTTGCAAGGTGGCTGCATTCTTTTCGTGCCAGTATTCAAATAGGGAATTTTTCGAATTAAAACTACAGCGTGGTTTAACGATTCGGTTGCCAAGGCGTTTACCATAAATGCCGGCGCGAACCCGAAAGGAATAAAATTCTCTGTCATTTCTCATCCGAGCGAGCAAGTTCTCCCGGTCGAAATCGCAGTATTTTTTCGAGGGGGGAACCAGGACATTCCGAAAGGTCGCATTTTCGCGAGAAGAGAGCGTGGTATCCACGCGTTATTACGCCTCTAGGAGGTACAACTCGCTCGAGGCATATGCAGGCCAACCTTGTCCCCGTCCCTCTTTCGCTCGTAGTTTCGCCGTGGTTCATGTATTTATGCATTTCCACCCACCCGCTGCTTCTTGACTAGACTCGACGCACACACAACGATGCAGCATTGTGTGCCAGACGATTTACATGTATTGCTCCTCGATGATGTGCCGTAAAAGATGGCCGGCCGAGGGGCGAACGTGTAGTCGAGGAGTTAGAGAATTGCTTTTAAATTAGCGACACGCAGTTTCTGTCGTTTTAATGTGATTTACCGTTGGCGATATGAATTATTACACCTGGGGACGAGAACAGTTCGATTTTCGGAGGAACGAGGTCCATTGATGGCGATTCGCAGCTTCCATTTGCCACTGGACCGTGGATTTTATGGATTTATGGTTCACCGGAAAGAGAGAGACACATTTTCCTTATCTGTATTGAAAATTCTATTCTATATATATTCTATATATATTTTACGTGCAATTAGTCATCAATAGACTGCGGATTTTATACGGTACAATTTAAAGCAGTGGACGAATTAAATTAATTTCAGCTGAATAAGGCAATTAAAAGAAGAAAGAAATTTCTATTTGGCTCCTGTGTCTTGCAAACAATGTAAACATTTTTTATTTTCCATAAAGATTCGCAGTCTAGTCATCAAACAGCTTCAACTTACAGATCTACGTCCATATTGAAAACTGTACTACAAATATTTCTATTTTTGCTTCCCTATTATTTTCGACTCAGAGAACGTTATCCATCATCGAACAAGTAAATGGTCCTCAAATAACTTGAGCGAATCCAATTAAATAAAATTGAATATCTGGGAACGGTGCGAGCCATTACATAGTGTCACAAAGTTAAATCGTTCGCTTACACTCGGGCAATTAATTGTCACACATCGGACCATTAATTAGAACACGCTGCTACTCCCAAGTTCGCATTATCGCTGCTAATTTAATCGAGCTCTTCCCGAATGTGCTATCGTGAAAATTGTTATCCGAAATTTCTCGAGATAAATTTCGAAAGACGACCGCGTAATGCATGCACAGCTGCGATATCATAGTAGTAATTTTCATCCCGGATCTCTCTTTCATGAGGGCTGGATCCACGGTTGCCTTTCATTATTCGACCCGCCATATTTACTCATTGAATTCAATTCGGATTCACTTACGGTATGATTTACTCTGCGGAGGCGTACCTGAGCATGGAGATGGGAATTTATTGGAGACGGAGGTCGTTCTCCGAAAACGGGAAAGGAAGACGCAAACAGCGGCGGTGTAGAACACCGGGGAGAGGTCGAGAGCCTGGCGAAAGGGACAACGGGCAAAACCAAGGGAGAGGAAAGTAAAGGGCGGTCTTTTTCTCATATTCTGTATCCCATATGGTCCCTCGTAAAAGTTACAAGAGCATCTTTTCTAAATTCTGATTTACCGTACCCTTTCGCGGCCGTTTCGTCGGGCAATACATACACATACATCTGCCTGTGTTTAGTATGAAACATTAGCATTCGAAATTAGTGGAAAATTTTAATAATAAATTGTATAGCTGTGCAACAATTTCTTAGAATTTTCAGATAATCAGGATACTTGAAATCAGAATTTTAAACATGTAATGTGAAACCATTTTTAGATGTTAAAAAATGATGGTAAATTGGTATTTTCCTCAATTAAATATATAATTCAAACTATTCTTATATGTGAATATAAACACAGAGGTTGAATCAATTTTTCGAAGTTTCAGATGAATAAGTGGGGACTTGATTTTATAGTTACTGCAAAGTAACTTCAAAAGATATTTTTTATAACATTGTGTGACCAGAGGAGATTCTATGGGTGGTCATCGGACAATAAATGTCAGTCCAGCGCCGCTATATTGCTCCGAGCGCGAGGGATACAGCTTTACTGGCGAATACTGAATTTTTATTCGACCCCTGCGTAAATAAAGCCATGTAGAGCTATCCTATACAGCCATTTTTAAAAACACGTCGCTCTTAAATCAAGCTAACAATAAGTACGTCCATTAACTGGACACGGCTAATCGATCCAGGAATATTTATTGACCCGAAATCGAGTTGACAACATTCTTAAACAGAAGTTCTCGACAACTATGTATCTCAATCTTTTTATTTTGCGAACAGCGTCAAAAAATTTTATCATGTTGCTATCATTTCTCGTTGCTCTATATTTTGCAGGAAATATTAAAATGTCCGTTCTAAATGCAAAAACGAACAAGAACGCGCAGCAATTTAGACTAAAATCTGGTCGATCAACAGGGGGCTCGGAACGCCACAGGCCGAAGCGGGGGTGCCATGGGGTTGGTTGGAAGAGAAGGGAAGGACACCCTCGCCCCCCCCCGCGAACTCGAACATGAATTAAAGTTTTAATTTCTCTAAATCACTGTTCGCCCTCGAGCGCTTTCCACCAGACGGTCCGTTACTTATAGCCTTTGCCCTTTTTACCGCCTCCTTTTTTGCCATTCGCCTCGATCTTACCACCGACCAACCCTCGCCAATCGGGAGAAATCGATATGCACTTATCCGATGACTCTTGAGACCCTTCTTTCTTTTTTTACCGTAGGCATAACAGCCAGCCATCGTTTTCCCGATGAGATTCAAATATTTAAGGCCAAAATTGTCTTCGCTATTCCCGAGGACCATTTAGATTTATCCGATACAAGGCCATTCTGAATTAACCCTCAAATAGTGCGTATCCCAATCATTTGCGAATGATATTGCTAAAATTAAGTTAATTTTTCAGATGTATTTACAAGTTTTTCAAAGACATTCTTAGTCGATATTTAAGTACACTGTGTTTCATTGTTAGGGGTCCCAAAGTTTCTTAAGGATCCCAAAAGGATAAGTCTCCCTAGCACGAGGACAAATCATGCGTAAAACAGACATCCAGGATTTAGTCAAACAATAATACCAATGGTACATTTTAAAATTCAATTTTGTAATACTATTAGTTTGTAAACACTTCCATATGCATAATGCAATGTATTTCCTTAGAAAGAAAGAATAAACATACACATTTTAAAGTGTCTAGTATTCTCCTCACATTTTAATTTTTCAGTTCCAGATTTCTTTAAGGATCGAAAGCAGGGCAACAGAGGTTCCCCAGTGAAACAAGGACGACAAATTTCGTGCCAGGTGGATCGATCGAGGGAAACACCGATAACTGGATCAGAATTCGCCCCTTTCCGTGGACTCGACAGCCCGAGACCGGCGTTGTTCATTTAAAATCATGACGCCGAGCGTAGGGCGCAGTCACGGCGGAGGCGTTAGTATTAACGTTAGGTGCCACCGGGCCGGGCCATCTACAAGAACTTCGCGCACCCCCTTACCACCGGTGACATATTGTTTCCATTCTGCTCTCGGGCTAAAGCGCAATAAAAAACTGGCATAAATATCAGCCCCCTTGGCCTCACCACGTCCCGCAGCCACCGATGCCATCCGAGCTCGGTGGCCCGCGACACCGTTGCTACAAGCAAGAACACTATGGCCCCGGATACCGGCGGTCTACAACTACGTGGAAACGTTCTTTCCCGCGTGAGAAACGCCGAGGACTAATTTGTCTGAGTGGCTTTTTCGACGCTCGTAAGGGCAACGCGGATTGCCAGCGGAACCCGTGATCTTTCCCTCGGTCGCCGATCGCTGGGCTAAGTATTTGCATTCGTGCCCCAAGATCGTTTAAACTAATCGATTTTTAGACATCAGGGCGTTAACCGAGAGACACGTTTAATTTTTAAATTGTAGGTTTCATTGATTTAATATAATTACTTTTTTATTTGAGGCTCCAGTTGGTCTTTAAACTAGCCGATTTTCAGTCATCGTCATGTCTAATGTGACAATCTTGTTTTATTTAAAAATTGTGTATTCCGTTCATTGATTTCGCTTAATTATTTTGTTATTATTTTGTCTTGTTAGTTTGGGACATCGTTTTCGAACATTTAACTGGTACTTGATGTACTTATCTTATATCAATCAATGAATCGATGCATCTTAAAAGTGTATACGATTGAACAGCACGTTTATCGATCTTCCATCAGCATTTTCTGTACGAAAGCTTGTACACTTGCTAAGTGTTTTCCTCTATTTTTTCAACCGTAGCAGAAAAATGATTTGCAGAGTTTAAATTAGGTTTTACTTACAGCGTGACAGGTTCCTCAGGGCTCGAGGGTGAAACTGAGAGTGACATGGTGGCGGTTAGACATCGTGACGTTCCTGGCGACCTAACTCGATCGTTCACCTGAAACAGAAAGGAAATTGTAAGTATCATATCCGGGTAACAATGTTTAATGATGTACAATCGTCTTCACAAATTCATCTGACCTGACAAAATGAAATTTGATCATAAAGATAACTTTGTTCCAAAAAGGATCCACCCCTTATATTCTTAAAAATTGAATTATTTTTCTCAATGGTATTTCGGAGACGTTTCCAACCTCAGGATAGTACGCACTCCGCTTTTAAGAGATTATGCACACGATCGAATTGAAAAAATACAGAAGAGACATTGCTCCTTGTAACTTCCGAATTCTTTGCACGACTCTTGCTGTCGTCGATGGGGAATTGAGCAACAGGTAGAGCAGATATGTCCTCGAGGCATCATGCTCGACAGAGCATACGCGTGATTTACCGTATAAGTGACTCATCGAAATCACCCTTTTTTTCTCTTATCTTCGAGTCTATGCTGGAAACCAGAACTGGAGGAAATAATTCTTTCACCTAAACGGTCCGAGGAAGGGGAAACAAGGATTTATATTCGAGGGTGGTACCCATGTACTCTGATAAATTGTCAATTCCAGAGCTATAAAATTTTCGTAATATGCTGCAAGATCGTCTCTTAATCCACTTTCGCGTTCGATATGTCTATACAGAACCCTTCTTTTCTAAAAAAGAATGTCAGCAATCAGAAAAAGCTAAATATATTTATCAAATTGTTAAAAATAATACTTCTAGAAGAAATAGTTCACAGTAACATTTTTATAATGATAATAACAAGTGATTATGTCTTGAGAATAATTAAAAAAGAGGTCGAATTAAATTAATAAACACAATCATTACTGCAAGGAAAAGAGAATACAGCTATGCTTCCATAAAAATGGATATATAGCACTATTTATGTGTCTGAATGTATGCAACAAATTAACATTGGGAGTTTATACTTTACTGAGCGATAGGTTATCCATGAATTATAACGATTGTCAGAGAGATATCACAGTGATTTTCTGAATGAGGGCACCCGCGCGGCACTCGAATCAGCGGGGGCGGATAAATTCGGTTGGAATTGAGCGGCCCTCGCTCAAAGAAATATTACACCCATATTTTTCTCCGGTGAACGATGACTGAAGCTCTCCCGCGATTTCCAAGGGATTAATAATGGCAGCAGACCGTTCTACGACAATCGTAGAGCGAAACAAATGCAGCCCGGGGCAAGTGGACCAGACTCGCGCCGACATCAATCTGAACGAGCGAGTCGCACCCCTAACGAGCCACCGAGTCATATAAATTTTATTGCCATTTCATAAATCCCGTCGACTGCCGCGAGTTACCGTTCCGCGGCTCTCCGACAGAGATTATCAGGAACGTATAAACTTGTGGATCGTTGCGCCGGTTAGGGCTTGATTTTGTCTCTCGCGACACTCATTTCGGGCCCGAGTTTCCAGGGTGGCCGCGAGAAATATCGCGAAAATGTTTCCATAATATCGCCACTTCACGATCGATCCCGTTCCGTAATCACAGATTTATTTATCAGCGTCGAAAAATACCTAATACGGTTTATCTCGGTTCTGCTCGTTTCGGAATAGTGTAGGACTGATTGCGACAATATTTGCATGGGACATGCAAGATGCACCCTGATCCAGGAGGTGTAAGCGCAAGCATAAAATACACGTCGAGCAAAACCGCGGCGGCATATAGATGCCAGGATCACGTTTATAATAAATAAGACAGAAGTCTGTACGAGGAAGATGGAGACGGAGCACAGTTAATTCAGTTTTATACGACAACACTTCCGATCCACGGTAAGCCGGCGACAGTCTCGAGCTCCTTACCCTCGGCGTTCTCTTCATCTTAACGCAAAGACGAACCAAAACCTGATTTACATTTCTTTCTCTCCGCGCTATAAAAATTCTGCGACGATAACTTCCTTTGTTCCACCCTCTATGGTCGTAGGGGCGAGCAACCCCTGCGGCTGGGAAGCCACGGGGAGTCCCCATAACCCCGACTAGTTTTCGGTTTACATTACATTCTTTTCCTTAATTAAAGGCATTGCGCACTCGGGCTCGTTGGGTGCTTTATCTCACTCGCGGAAGCGTTCAGCCTTTTATTTTATCGGACGTTCTATTGAAGGTACAAACTGCGAAATATTAGAAATTATTTGAACATGTAGCCCCCTCCCCTCCTTGTAATCTCATTCTAGAAGTTATAGAAATATTTTCTAGTTAAATTCTTTCGTCTTTATTCAAGTACGCGTGACCATAAAAATCCCACGAAATCTCTGAATAAATTCAATCCTGTTAATTATAAAGAATTACACATCGGTCTCGTTTGGGGCTCTGTAGCTCTAGTGTTAAACTAGGACCAATTAAGCAGGCGATTAAAAATTATGAAACTACTTAGCTAAAAGCTGGCTGAGTACAATTCAAACTTTCGGGGACGATGATGGATTGTCAGTTTGCTTCTGAATAATCATTTTGATATTTTCTTTACCTATAATAAAATCTGACCTTCTGTAATCAATTTTGAAAAATTCCTCAGAGTCGGTACAAGATGGACTATAACGTAACGAATGCGGTGTTCTTGTAAAACAAGTAAAATATATTTCACAGGGAATTAGTACGACTGTTAAACGATGGTTGATCGTATTCAAGAAGCAACAGTCAGTCGAAGATGACGGTCGTTCATTCAGCAGCAGAGATCGCGTTCGTCGTGGAGGACGAGGGAGCGAAGAGGGCTAGAGAAGGAGGGCTAGATAGGATCGAAATGTAATTAAGAGAGCAAATAATCCGAGCCGAACAAACTCCATGAAATGGATCAAAGAACTGGAAAGCGAGAGGGAACGAGACGCTGTGAGGGTAGAGAGAGAGAGAGAGGGAGAGGGTGGTACATGGTACCGATAGAGGACTGAAAGGTAGCAGGACGAACTACGACCGACTGATTCTCCCTGTCGTCGTCCTGTCTAGCCCGAAGGAGTAGGGCAACGAGCGGGGGCCTCGGCAAAGACCCTCGATAAATATTTCCGTCAAGTGACCGGGGTTGGAATTCAAAGAGAGCCGAAAGGTGGAATCGAGAGCAAAACGAGTCCATCCTCTCTTCAACGGCGGTTCAAGGGATGGCCGGCGGTGGATGGGGTTCGAAACTAGGGGGTGAGAAGGGGCGCTCATGGGGGGAGAGGCAGGCAGCCAGTATATTTGCGTTACGTTACGTAGTTGCGCGTTTAATCAGCCGTATACCCGGAAAGGGCGCGTGTGAGAGGGAAGAAGGAAAAGAGGGACGGGGACTAAGAGGAACCGCCTCGACTTCCGGATACTAAAGAAGGACAGGGGCTAAACAGCATCCTACCTTTTGTAAACGCAAAGAGACCAGATTCTGTTTGCCGGCGGACTCTGTCCTCTGCGACCTCGTACGACTACCTTCACAGAATGTCGCTTGCTCAGCTCGTTTTTCTTTATTCGCCTTTTTACCCTGGCAAACTACAAAGCTGACGACCATTTTCGGATTTTTTTACCGAGGAAGTTGAAAATGTTTCTTTTTGTTTGTCCAAACTTCAAACGGCATTCCGACTTGTGGACTGCCGCTGATTCGATATTGTCGGATCAGTTGCTGCGAAGAATTTACTGGGATTTGAAAGTGCTCCGATTTGTTCAGTGATTTTTCGAATCGATTAACCTCGTTTCTGGATTTTTCTCGTATTTTTCAGATAGATTATTCGCGTTCTTATCTTACGATTTCGCGCCAGCAAGTAGAACAGGAGAGAGGCCAAGGGAAAACAGAAGAGTTGGCGCCTACGAGACGTCGATGGCGTGACAGATTGCCTCCAGTATTTTCCACCACATATATCATCGGCATCCGCCAACCCTTAGTTCTAGTTCAATGCTCACCACCGTCGTCTCCCTTAATTGGCATCACCTATACCAATCTACCTGTGCCATGACTCAGAAAATTTCCTACCACAGTTAATTACCACAGATTATATTATATTTACGCAGACTTGCTTCCTGTTAATATTACACGCTCAACAAACTACACATTTAATTGCAACTGATAGTTATTAACGATAACATAAATAGTTATAGACAATATTTTTTATCTCTTTTTTTCTTTTGCACACGCACTCTCTCTCACGTACTCGTCACTGACCTACCCTAACGCACCGTGACTTGAGGCAGGTCAGTTTTTATTACTATTACTATTACTGTGTGCGCACTTCTAAGAAATTATTTACGAATGGAACCCCCATTCCGTACATCTTACTTGAACATTTTGATCACTTATATCTCGAGAACGGATTGAGATATCGAGACGGGACAAAGCGCATTGGAAAGAACATCGACTGCACTCGCTGTCGCGCGGCTTGACGGTGATAACGTCTTTGCCCACACAGTTGTGGTATAGTGTAGTTTAAAATTTATTTCCGGGAACAAAACATAATTTTCAGACTGACAAACATAACTTGATTTTTCATCGCCGTATTAGTTCTGTGGCAGAAATAAAATATAAATTACTGCTTCGCGTATCTCAATGGCGTGAATTCAAAAGAATAAAATTATAAATTCTCTTATTTTAGCAATGATTGTGAATGTAAGTTTTATTATTGTTAAGGGAGAAAATAGAAGGACCCATTTTCCTAAACCCCATTTATCGCGCGATTGTTACTCCCGATCTAGGACGTCCTGTGCCCGATAGCCACAATCATTAATTATCTCCACGCCTACGAGATTGGATTTCGAATTAAACTAAGGAACCGAGTAATGCGGCCGGGTGGATAATATATCGATAACAAACCGAAGGGTCGGTGACAAACTGCAAACCGCACTTTCATCGTCAGGGATACGATTAGGGAAAAATTCGTCCTGTTTTAATGGCCAGTGAAAATTAAATACCGCGGTGTGTCCACCCCTTAGGTCCGGCCACCTAATAATTCATACGAGGAATGTAAAAAGGGCGAGCCCTTTTTCGGGAAACCCCTGCGATACCAACGCCGCGGAGGAACACCGAGGACGAGAACCAGAAAAGGCAGAAAAAGGGGGTAGGAAAAATACGAGCTCGTGTTTATCTTGAGATTTGTAGCCGGTCCTGTTCCTGATATTTATTGGCTGAATAGGGAGACGCACGCGGCTTGACGGACCGTTAAATTTTATTATGTTTTTTCACCGATGCCGAAATAACGCGTCGCTGGATATGGCCTGTACACGGCTGTAAAGATAAATCCTGATCGTTCGCGGATCATCGTTTCCGCGAGGAAACAGACATCGTAACACATTTGCTCCGAAGGTTCAACGTCTAGCAACCGAGCTGCACGCTAACTGTTTCTAGAGTTGACCTGGCACAGTTTTCTTACCATAACTGCAGTTTCAGATTATTTAATGCTTGGTAATAAAATTTTTGCGAGTTGGACACCAAGTGGTCCATTACCTTACATTTCACAAATTAATATGTTGTTGTTTAAAATCGTTATAGGAAACATAATATTCGGAGAGTACACTATAGTTATAGATTATAGAGTATACTATACTTTCTTTTTTTTTTGTGCTAAATTATTTTAATACATGTAGTGGCGCGTGTAGTTATAGGATTTCTTGGGCTTGAATTCCCTCGATAAAACGAAAAAGAATTTTTCATGGGATAATTTGTTTCTGTCGATGCGTGAATTTATTAGATGAATGCTAGTGGAAGAATTAACAAGTAATGTTTGGTGGCCACGGGGTCGCTAAGAAGAATGAAAATTTATAGGGCTAGTGAGCATCGACGATAACCCGCGTCTTACCCCAACGAATTCATAAAGAAGGATCTCGAGGACGCGAGGGTATACGGAACAGCCTAACTGCCTACCGAGGTTATATTTAGGATTAAGGAGGCGGCGGTTGCAGCCTCTTCAGGGCCGCGATAGTTGCGAGACGCACTGGAGACTTAGACCTCGTTATATCGGGCCGCCCATTATCTTAACAAATCTAATCTCGCGGTGGGTGTTTATAAATGTCTTGTTTTCCAGCGGAACGACGTTGCGAGGCGCGAGGGCAATGGAAACGCCGCATTTCTAGCCGCGTTTCTAACCGCATTTCGGTTCCTTCATTAATGGAAGGGCTGGCGAGAAATGAGGAATACATTTGTAAACGTAATTTACCACTGCCTGGGGACAGCTTCGGTTATTACTATCGACGAACTTCCGAATTTTTCGACGATAAATGGCCCATCTAAATAATGACTGCGGACATTCATGCAAATTGTCGTTTCTGTACGCAGCTTTTGCGAAATGCAGTCCAATTTTATTTCGCCTAGCGGGTGAAAGACAACCGAAATCTCCGAAATCTATCCACTTCGTGTAAAATTAAATTTCTTTTTAATACTAAGCGACCAAAAGCTCGCTAGCGTCTTATTCACCGATTAACAGTGTGTCAAGGAATTCGACAAAATTCTGCGAGTATGCTGCGAGAAGCTGAGACCGTGTACGGGCGCGAATACTGATAAACGCGCAGCGGAGGCTGCCGGGGCGAACACAACTATGGCATTCGGGAAAGGGGTGGATTCTTGTTATTATAGGACGGAGAGTACAGCTAGCCGCAAAACTGGCGGACCTAATCCCTTAAGAACAATAATAAGAATCCTTTCTCTGTTACTCCTGGATCCAGCGTTAAAATTGCCGAGGTGTATGGAAGACAAAGGCGCAATAGAGGGAGAGAGAGAGAGAGAGAGAAGGAGAGCGAGAGAAACAGAGAGAGCGAGAGAGGACGTTCCGAGACTTAATTCAAGGCCTCTAGGAGGTTGCGCCGTAATCTCCTATTCGACTCCCCTTCAGATCCTCCGAGACCACCGACTAAACCTCCGTTCACGCTTTCTTTTAACCCCTTCTTACCGCTGTATCTTACAACGCTTTTCATATTTTAACCGCCGCTGGGGATTACCTAACGACAGACGATTCCCCGGGTAAACGAGTGCGATTTCTCTAAACACCGTCCTTGTAATACTAATAACCAAAAGATTCTCTGTCGAGCTGGCTCAATAAAAATGGAGACCCTCATTCTTGTATGAGGTCCGGTCGCTGAGAATGATAAATATATTTGATGTAATCAAAATTAAAAACGAATTATTTCTTGTCCTGAGACATCTCTTCCCCCCTTGTTCGTTTCTAACATTTCTTCCTATAAGACCAATTTTGCATCCAAGATTCTCATTTCTTTGTCATTAATGACGATTAAGTCTGAAGCAGTGATTGGATCAGATGCAAATGATGATATGATACGTTCTGCTTTTACTATCACAACGGAAAGAAAGTTTATGAAAAATTATATCTGAATTTTCAATTAGAGATTCACTCACGTACAACGTTCGTGCAGTCACTGCCGCAGGTAATGTTCACAAATGAATAAGTGTCTAGAAGAACAGCGCATGTTATATTTTACACCGGAGCTGTAAAAACAATTCATTTTTCACTGCAGCAACAGAAAAAGCAGCTGGTGCAGCGCCCTTCTTTCACTTGATGGAATGAAATTCTGCGTTGTCTAAAATTTTATTTGAACAATGTCGGAAGCAATGATTTTTATTCACGATTTTATGTCTGCAGTTAATAAATTATTTTTCGTTTATTACTTTTGTATGAGCTACACACACTTATTAAATTGCTCCGCAGAGAGCAATGAATTCTTTCTACATTCCCCAGTAAATTTTATGGAATATAGTATACGTCCTTCTGTTAGACATTTATTCCTTTATGAATATTACGTGAAGTTACTGTACAAGCATGCACACGTATGAATCTCTGATTGACTATTTAATTATAAAAAGAAAAGGGCGGTCATTTCAAGTGACAGCAATTACGCATATTATTTACGAATTATGCATATTTTTGACACGCATAATTCCCTCCCTAATGTCGTCAGAAAAATCTTGCGTAAAATCAGTGTTGAAGTCAATTGTGCAGTTCGTCTCCCTATGACTCAGTGACACACATTCCGAAGCAGTTATCGCATTTACAGCATTTCAATTCAATCAATTTCTGTTTCTTCTTTTGTTCACTGCTTCGCCGCGGTGACACGCCGCCACCGCTACGCTCAGTAAAATCTGCTGCCACTATACCGGACTACCCTCCCTATCGCGCGCCGAGGCGGCGCTCTGATTGGTCCGTGTTTTACGTTAATAGCTCCTTAACTAAGCCGAGGTGGACAGTTTTTCAAATGAAAATGTCATTCCAAATGACCTCAGGAACCGCCGCTTTCAAGGTTGGAAGACATTTTTCGGACACCCTGTATATATTACGGAAGCGCGTTCGAAATTTAGTTATTCAGTGGTTGATCCTTTTCCAAGTGATTTTTCAAGCAACCTTGCGGTTTCGATCAATATTAACAATGAAAAAGGATTTAATCAGGCTTCCAGAGGTAGGACGACCATGCCAGGAGGAGAACTCTTTCGCTTTAAATTTTCATTCGGCTCTCGTACTAGCAGGCTGCGTCAGGGACTTGTTTCATCCATGAAGCCTGGGCTGAGACTCTCTTCTGCGTCCTCGTCCTCGGCGTAATTTGCACACAAAGTACTGAAGACATGTACTGCTCGGGTACCACGGTGCTAGGTTTATGTGTTGTGAAGACACAGACGTGTTCACGTACGTTATGTATGGTACGTATTTGAAAACATTATGCTAACGTCCCTCTCTTCTATCCGATGCGTTCATCTAAATAGTTATTGCTTGACTATGAACGATATCGTATTTCCATGTTAACGTGGTAATTAGAGAGAAACTTTGTTCCATTCTGAATCTAGCAAACACGCTCACGAGTCTCTTTCCCTTTTATTTCTTCGATTTCTGGCTGTCTACTTTATTGAGCGGCCTTCATAAATTTTACTGAATTTAGTCTCTAAAAAATAGCTGACGTTTCAGCACTGGAGTATTGTGAACACTAATGCACTACTCGATATTATTCCAGCTACGTGTCTTACTATCAATTCTGGTAAATAAAAATGTATTAGAACAATTGATAAGTATGGCTTTCAAGTAAAAGTTGAAAGCCTCCGTGAATATTTTTTTTTTAAGAACGTACATTTCATAAACAATGATTCTTCTTATATGATGTGTTACAAAATACCTATAAAATGCATTGAAAACTCCTTATTTCTGTCGAATATGATCCAAAGAAATTTTAGTTAGATTTTTAAATTTAAGGATTTCAATAGAGAAAAGACTTTGATAAGTTTGAAAATTTGACGATTTTATATATATATTTTTCTTATATATATAAGATTGAAAATAATTTGGTATGTTTTCAAGAGATTGGAAAGACTTTGGTATATTTCTGAATAGCGTGATTCGGAGTAGGTAAGCTGGAATATTTTCAATCTAAAACTGATTTTCCAATTTGCCCTCGGCAACGCTAATAGGGAATTAGGTGTGTCGCGTATATACATAGCTAACGAGCTCGATCAGTCTCCACGGACGAAGAAGAAAGTCTTTCTATCAGATAATAAAAAACCTGTCACGTAGCGGCGGGTCCGCCGAGGACCACAGCCCTGAAACCGGAGGGTAGTCGGGAAGAAGGAAAAGAATACTAATTCATTATTCAATCTGGGTCGAGT
This sequence comes from Lasioglossum malachurum, assembly GCA_028455605.1. Classification (NCBI taxonomy): domain Eukaryota; kingdom Metazoa; phylum Arthropoda; class Insecta; order Hymenoptera; family Halictidae; genus Lasioglossum; species Lasioglossum malachurum. The sequence goes on along the minus strand of CM052314.1, from coordinate 10,764,188 downwards.
GATTAGCATGCGCCGGTACCCGGCATCTTCGTTCTCGACTCCTTCTAAATAATGTAAGACGTACACCACCGCAAGAACGTGGTGGTACAGGCATCGTCTCGAATCCCTGCTGCCACCCTTACAATTTTGCACTGCTTCAACGTTCGCATTTAAATAATTATGCGCGACGTTCTGGCAACGTGCATGGGAAAAATATTTCGCGGCCTGGGAGACGCAGAAATTAGCACTAAAAACGCCTGAGCGAATCTCGCGCGACTGAATCGTAATTTTAGACATTGTTCAGACTTACACAATATTCATATTTAGATACACAAATTATTTACAAGCTCACTAGATTTACAATTGTCAGGATGGACTTGTAAGTTTATAAAAACCGGCGTAGTAGCAGTTCCATTTCTGTATAGTCAAGTATCCAAAAATGCTTCACATGTAAATAGATCAGTCCATTTAATTTAAAGCAAAGTATTTGTTGCATAAAGCAATAGAGATTGAATCTAGCACTGTAACTAAACCACTGCTGTATTATACGAACGTTCATGTTTCCCTGTTCCGTACAGATTAATCGAGGTTCCACTATATCGAGAATTAAACAAGTCAATACGATCCAAATAGTGTATATGTTGTCAAACTTCGCTATACTGCTTTTTATAGCTTCAGACGACATCGTTGCTGTTCTAACTTCCTTTCCTACTTTCTACATTCAGACCGTAGAGCTATGAAGGCTTCAATTCTGTGTTTGTATATTGTAACATGTTTGTACCACTTGCAAAACGTTCCTGAAGATGAAAAGGGGCGCAGAAAGTTTAATTTGCGCGGCTAAATGACCTCGGCGGCGGCCGAAAAAGAAAAATCCGGCCGATCGCGGCGGTATTACAAAATACCGTGACCCGCGAGGAATTCTATTTTCATAAATTTCGTCGCGGAAAGTTTGCACTATTACGCCGGACCCGCGGCGAGCAAAAAAAGCCCGAGGAAGCGGAATCGCGGGCTGTCTGCGGGCATTAAATCAACCTTCGTCAACGGGAGAAGAGAGAAAAATCTCGGGACGGGTGAATTCCATGGGGCGAGGAGGAGGAAGCGGCCGCGCCGGCCAGAGATAAAGCATTTTTAATACAATTAAGTGAGAATCTCGACGGTATCCGTTCTTCTTTCCTCGTCGTCGGAGCTGGGAGCGTCACCCGGGGGCCCCGGTGGTCTCGGTTCGAGATCTGGATGTAAGAAGGGTTGTACTCAGCTTGCCTCCGGGGCATGTTAATGCACTCCAAGATCTTAGCACTTACACTCCAACACGCCCGTCCTCCTCGTCGTCGTTGTCGCCGTTCCTCCCGCCCTGCTTTTCCATCCCCAACCATTTTCTCTTTCTCTTAAACTAGCCCCGACCAAGACTCCGCCGCCTCCAGAGGGCTTTCACGGACGACGCCTTAAATCCGGATCTCTGCCTTCCTCCATCCCTCTCTCCGTGGTACCTACCCCACCCACGCAACCCTGCCACGATTCTTATTCAGCCACCTTCTCAGCCGCCTGCGAATCCGACGTCGCTGCCGCGATTTTCTTCGCTGGAACGCCCGTGAATCAAGTTTTCGAAATGTACGGCTTCCGCCTGCTTCATGCCATCGCCTCCGCAAATTCGGGATGCTCCTACGGATTCCCACAAGCTGAAACGGTGCCACGGGTACTGACCAATCTGGCTTGACGGGTAATGGAACCGCTCTGCCGAGAAGGTATCGGCATCCTGTTCGAAAGAACTGGTAGCTCCGAGGGTTGAAGCCTTCTTGTGGAACGTCATGATGTTTCGATAAAAAACGATTTTTGTTCGTTGATGAACTATTGAATGGAATCTGTGTTTTATTAATTTCAACGTCGTATTGATTTTATAAATTGTATTCTGTGTTCGAAATTTGTTTGTACAACCCGTGGAACCCAACTAAAGTGAAACAATCGAATCAGATCTTCACTAATGTGTAATCACAGATCTGTCAAGCTAGATGGATTAGTTTACTAGATGAAGTGCAGTGAAAATTGTAAAAAATAGTAAACGTTGCTTTTGACAACTTTTTCATCCGGACATTTAATGAAAATTTGAAAAATATTCGTATAAGTCATGGGAACTGTTCAATTCGATAAACTGTAGGTTTGGTCCGTCTATAAAAAACTTATTGATTTAAAGCGAGAAATCAGTAAATCTGTTACAAAAAATGTAGGTTTAATATACTGTTTGGCAGTCTGTCCAGTGAAATTGAAGGTGACGAGGCTGTCAATGGCGGCGATTTTTCATAGTCATATTCACTTTACAGCGTCGATCTCCTCGGACTCGCTAGAGAATCGCGGCGTTAATCAATCCGAAAATCCGATTAGGGTAACATGAAAATCGATGACGCGCGCTTGACACGATGAAGAGCCATCAATCCCCGTTGAATCAAAATTCCAGCGTTCGCCTACATCAGAATCGTTCCAATTACCTCTAACGAACACGCGACGCGCGGCTTTCGCTGATCGTTTCACGCTAGTGGCCGGCGTGGAGCGATTCGCGTAAAATCGGATCGCTTCGCCGAATAAATCGGTGGTTTTCCACGGTGGAAGCTGAACGAAGTGGAACCTGTAGGGAAGAGAAAAGAGGAGAGAGAGAGAGAGAGAGAGAGGAAAAAATTGAAGCAGAAAGCCCGAAGAGGGACGGCTATTGCCGCTCTGCAGAAAGAAATCTTAATTAACGAAGCCATTGTTTCGGCGGTGGAAACTCGACGAGAGGCGACAGCCACGAGGATCGAGCGTGGCTTACCGGCCTTGAGGGGGTGAGAGTCTCGCTTTCCGGGGGTCGTTTCGTTCGTGGCTAGGGGTGGAAAGGAAAAAAAGGCCGGTTTTTTTCAAGGACGATGGGCACACACCGGCCACACCGACCACCGGCGGTGCCGGGCACGCCGCTCTCTTTCTCTCTCTCTCTCGCAAGGGCACACAAAGCCCTTGACGGATGGGTAGCCACTAGCCTGTGCCCGCAACCCTCACGGTTACGAGTGACCACCTGTTGAAGGTCCTGCACGCACCTGTCTACGCACACACGGGCTCATCCTACGAGCACCCCCGCACCGGACCCGCTCGCTCCGGATGATATTTCCATCCGTGATGACCGAAGAAACGGCCCGGAATAACGAGTGCCGAACGTTCTGTCCGACACGCGTCAACCCGCTCGGAACACGATCTGGTTAACAGCTTAGCTCTGTTTGACGAGCGTAATCGCCGTCGAACAATGTTCGTTACTTTCTATTTGCATTGCCACTCTTGTAGAAGCTCTACTGTACTCGTAGCTTTCAGACATTTTACCAATGCACAGAGACATTTATCTGTGAACGGTAGTCCGCGGATCTTTATGTAAATTTTATGGCTATAACTGCACTAAAAACCGTAATCTACAAGGTATTAGAAAATCAATTAAAAATCAATTTCTATGGTTCTTGCAATTGAAGAGCCCCCGGATTGTTAATATCAATGGTTCCTTCACACATTTGTCCTGCATAGAAAACTATTATTAAATCTGTATGTACAATGTTTAATATTGAACATTGTGCAATAACTTCTAGATACAAGAGACTTCCAAAAAATTCTTAAATATTGTAACATTGAAAATATGTACCTGTTTGGTAGACTAGGTGGTTGCTCATACAAGGGTTGAAAAATTCTAGACCTCCGTACCACAATTCTCTTGGCTAGATTAAAGATAACCAACAAGTTGCGAAATCGCACTAATCTACAGTCCTAATCCTATTTCATCTATAATATTTTTTCTAAACCTGATTGAAGGGTAAACCGATTTAGAAAATAGACGATCGCGCACGAAATGGCATACCGTTTGCATCTAACGAGACTGGTCAGCGAAGGATAAACTGTAGGATCAATTGTGGCAATCTCTTCGGGATCGGAATCGTCAGAGCGAATCCAGAAAACGGTCGGTCCACTCTTCGGGGTTGGTGGAAAAGTGGTCTGTCGTTTTTACCGGTCGAGCGCTCGTCAATCTGCAGATCGAGGGCGGTTTTGTTTTATTCCCTGTCCCATTTCCCATCCCTGCGTCAGTTCTCGGTGAGTGAGCCACAACCGGAGGACGACGGGAACGCTTTATTTCCACCCCCGTCGCGATCATTCCATTTGTTTCGCAGTCGGCATTGCATGGCTCGCGGCGACGAGCTTTCTCTCTTAGTTTCTCTGTTTACCCGCCCCTTCCACTAGTCTCTCTCTCTCTCTCTCTCTCTCCCTCTCTCTCTCTCTCTCTCTCCCTCTCATTCTCTCTCTCTGTGTTGTATCTCCTCGCGCTGGACGTAGTTCCCCATACACCCCATGGCAGATTCGACCGGTGGACGAATCGTCCCTGCGTTATCTCGACGTATCCACAGGTATTCGCTTAATACGTCCCGCCGACGTATTTATTCACCGAAACACTCTTCCACTTTGATGAATGACGTGTCCGTTCGACCGCTTCCAGCGTATTTGCGATCCCACTCGCATGCGACCGTTCAACTCGCATGGCGAACCATGAAGCACCGGAATCACGGACCATCGGCTGCTGAAGAGATCTTGAGCTTTGACGGATAATGCTCGTGGAGCTGCTGGATTTTTATTACAAGCTAAAATTTGTGTTTCATTGGTCTCTTTTTTTCCACAGTGAATTTTAATTTATTTAATAATTTTGCACAATATATTATTTAATAGTTACTTCTGCTTATTACAATTCATCACGCAAAGCCTTTTCTCTTTTTTGTCAATTGGTAGTATTATTCACTAGAATAGAACATATTTGTATTTATTGACCATATTTTGAACAAAGTTAATATTCATGAGACCACCGTTTATTACTAGACTCCGAATCTTTATGCAAAATAAAAACACTTTGTGCATCAATTCAAAGACACAGGAGATAAATATAAATTTATATTTTTTACTAATAAGTTTAATGCAGTGAAAATACTACATTAACACTGTTAAAGTCTTTTAATCTTTTCACTGTTTTAAATTGCACCTACTCGTTTTTCGGAGTTATCACAAACGATATTCTGTTTCCGTCTTAGACATACAATTTCCGTCCACCACGAGCGTAATTAATGGCAAGATTAAGTGTGCGAGATAAAGAAGCAACGGGTGACATAGATAAAACGATTGGCACCACAGGGCCTTGAAATACATCGCCCAGAGCGATGCTGATTAGTAATCCGAGATCGTCTTAGCCATTACGCATTTAGACTCCGAGATAACCTCCGAGATGCTATTTCCAACCCCCCATTCACGTTTCATCTTCTCTTTGGCAATCCTTCGTCATCGGTCGGAACCACCTTGTCGTCGCGTAAGACCGAATATTACGGTGGTTAAGGACGTAGGCACGTCTTCAAATTATGTTCGCTCCTGTCATTCGGTAGAATATGCTCCTGTGATTTTATACGAGGAACACGTATGCTTGACAATAGACAATTTCATTAATTCATTCGCTCATGTTTCCATAAACTTAAAGATACACTAGGATACGTTATGTATATCGATGAGTAAATCATTAAAATTTATAATGTATTCCTTCAATTGGATTGTGGATTGTATGTATTTACCACAGAAACGAATTGTAACGATTTAAAACATTAAAACAGAAAATTTTTTCGAACTGAATACTTTTTTCCTCTGGCCTCTTTCCTATCACAAAAAATGAGCGAGATATTTAAGATGATTCAGTTAGGTGAAATACCCTGGACATGTATGCAGAGTGACGGTTAAGAATATTGATAAACATCCGAATAGACCCAAGTATTCCTTTCTACGGGTAGAACAATCCATGAACGGTTAATTTGCGACTAACTTCTGCCGTTTGCGTAGGAATTCGTCAAAGCGGTCAGAGTAGTTCGAGGGTGGGTGGCTGTCAACGCCGGGGACCGGCCGGTTGCATCGAAAGGCAATCGACGAAGGAAGTGGCACGAGTGGGCTACCGGTCGACCGGCCAAGCTTTTTCAACTTCGTCGTTGGACGACGACGACGACGGAGGAGATCGCCGTTTAAGTGGCGGTCCCGCTAACGATAGTCCAACCCTTCGAGGACTCGACGAGCCGGCTCGCCGCGGCCTCTCGAAGTCGGCCTGCATCTGATGGTAACTTCAATCCGTTAATTGGTGTACAACTTTTTCCCCGTGCTTCTTCTTGCCTCCTCTTGCCTCCTCGGCCCACTCCCCTGTCACCCTTTGCCGTTCTACATCTCTCTTCCTCCTTTCCTCGTCCTCATACAAGAGGAAGGAAAAATTTTATTAAATTAACAGACGACAGGCGACGTCGTTCGGTGGCTTCACAGAAAAAATGTTCCTCTGCTCTGCAATCCCTCTGCAACCCCTCTATACTTTTACTCTCTCTCTCTCTCCCTCTCCCGTTCTCCGCACCATCCGCCGCACACTTTATCCGGTCGGCCCTCGCTCATTCTCGACGTTCGTCGCTTGAAAGAACTTCGGAAACTCGTTTAATCGCCAGGCGAGTAATTTTTAAGCCTTCTCCTGCTGGTCGCTGGTCAGCAAACGCGACTTCACCGGCTGGAACCCTCTTTGACCGTGGAACGTGAAACAGAAAGTAGGTATTTCACGGGTTGCATCACAGAGCGGGCTCGTCGATCGTGTCACCGTATAAATTATATATAGTGCCCGGACCCCGTGAATTTTAATATTAATTAAAGCGAGCGTAGTTCCGAATCGTCGCGGATCAAACGCGGATAGAACGAGCTTTGAGGCTTGAACGCCTGGAAGTCGGGGAAATGGAGAACGCCAGGGTTGCATTTGCAAAGTGTATTTTTTTAGTAGAACTGTTTACTCGAACTGGAAGACGAAGATGGATGTATTATTACCTAACGTGAATGAAATACAGATAAAACGATTTTTGAGAATTGAACGCATGAAGTCGGGGAACGAAGCCTCATAGAAGTTAGCCTCCCACTTTCAAAATTACGTAATTTCAACAGTTGATAATAAAAAAAATAGAGAAAAACGATTTTTAGAATTTTTTTGGCATTTTTTACTCGGAATGGGAGGCACAGATGGATGTATTATTAATTTGTGTTAGACTTATATAGTTTGAAGAATGGATAAATTACTAATGGGGGAGGTAATGTTGGAATTATGACAATATTGAAACGTGGCGGATTATTTTTATCGATTTTCACTCGCCAGAATGATCAATTAGAAATGCTAACGAAAACAATCGGCGTAAAGAGGGACAGAAGCGGCGTGGTTTCGAATCGATTAAAGAAGGAAGTGGATATCACCGGCGGTATTCAAATCGATTACAGGACAGCCAATGTAAAAATTATGCAAATGTCGTTTACAAGTGAATGGGACCCTCGCGACGAGCAAGGTTACAATTAAGCGGCAGCCAATTCAATATCGAGGTCTATTCGACGGAATATTCAACGGAACGGTATTAAGCGTCGACTACTCCATTTATGCGAAAATGAATCGCCGCTCAATCATAATCGATGACTGTTACACATACCTATCCTATATATAAATTACATGTACTTCATTCTTTTTAATAATTTTTAATTATCTGTCCTGTAGAAATTGTTGACCAAAATAAAATAGAAAAAAATTCATTTTTGTAAGACAGACGTGCTATTCACTTTTAGCACTCGGTAAGTTTAATATTGAATGGAATACTTCTTCCAAAAATTATGTTCAACAATGGATTGACATTGGAACTAGTGTGTTCACAGCTTACAAAAATGTCTTTCACAATTTACATTGATAATTAATATTTACATTGATCTAAATAAGGAATATTATTGCCATCAATCAGTGTCATTTTGTTCCATTTTCATCTCGATTTTACTTCACTCAACTGGGAGTAGCATTCCCAATGAAATGCAATCAAAAACGCATTAACCATCGATGTCCCGAGCGCACGTCGACTACCAAATTCTGGACTCGGCCGAATAAAATTACATTTCGAGAGAACACCACTATGTAAGATTCCAAGCACGGATACATCTCTTAAGCAGGCTTTGCTTAAAGCATCGATGGAATTACCGGTGGCTGATGAGTTTAGCAGAAGGGATAGACGAGATGAGAGGTCTCTCCTCCCTCTTCACCTTCGTGTTTCTTCGCATATCGGTCTTGCCCTTCCCGTCTGTTCTATCTCGTGGCAAAGCGTGTTCTGCCGCGTCAAGGAACCGCGTTGATATAGGCCTCCATACCCTCTGTCTTTATATTTCCTCATTAATATCATCGTAGTACCTCATATTTCCCAACGCTTCGTGACTCGAAAAGAAGTCTACTAATTGCTTCCACACACAACTTGCTGGACTGAAATATTTTATAAAATCTTATACACTCCAGGTAGTACAAATTTATATTTGTCTTGAAATTAATTTAATTCTAATATGAAACGTAATAAGCGCCTGGGAATGGAAAGAGAAATTATTATATGCTACTATATCATAATATTTAAAACAATTGATTCCGCTTTACTGGAATGACGAGATCAGCACGTCTTGAACTACAGTCGTAAAGAGTTATAGCAATAATAATCAATTTGTTGCACAACGAAATTGTAAGTATAGTTAACCACTGTTCTGTAAATCAAAGAAACATCAAACATTCTGCAGACATCATCGCCTGCAAATAAATTACATCGAGCTTACTGTAGCTTGCAGAAAATTGCAAATGCATTCGGCAGAAAATATGGAGATCCCACAGCGGTTTTCGATAAGCTTAACGATTCGATCCTGAAAACGAATGATTTAGGTCCTCCAGGTGAATCCTTCGAACCTATCGCGATATTATAAGCCTCTAGCTCCTCGCGCCGACCTTCATCTACATATGTTCTCGTCAGCTGCTCTTTGTTTCCGGAATAAGGGCTCATTACGAATGCAAAACCGTCCATTCATATTCAAAATTTTATATCTCGTCTGCGTTCCCGCGGCGGGGCTAATTTATTCGGCTTCGATCCGCGCCGCGACAAATCCAACGACTCTTGCCGTTCCTCTCGAACCACGTTTCTTCTCCGTTTCCCTCCGCTTTATTTCGACGTGGCTCTCGCGGCCATTAATAACGGCCTTTTTTATTACATGACTTTCAGATCAGATCAATTTTTATGATCGAAGGAATGGATGCCAGCTGACGTGCTCCTTGAATCGAATGGATCTCGATATCAAAGCAAATGCTTCTTAAATTATTTTGATCTGTTCAGACAATAATTTCTCATGTAGTTGTTCGTCTAGTGTACAAGCATACATTACCCGCAGTACCAATCCACACAATAAAAAGATTTTCATTGCAAATTTCATTGTAAATTCAACAGAATGCAGATACTACATTCGCCACAAAATGTTGCATACGATAAACAACGAATTAATTCACGGAATACAATTTAAGTATTCGGTACACAGTGAAACGAAGCAGCGATAATTAATTTCGATCGATTAATGCGCTAACCCAACAAAGAAGAAGATTACGATGTCCTTTCGATCCCCGAGCATGATCGTCGTTGAATGTTAGCGGCGTAGACGCGTGTAAACTAATATTCCTCAGCGTGTCGCGCGGGAAGGACAAATCGTGAGGGGTAGGTTCCGCGGGCGCGCGCACGGCAGAATCATTATAAATAGTCATAATTACAACAGTCGCGCGTGCCTAATTCAATTAGGCTGATTAACGTTGTACGTTGCAACTTCTCCCCGGTTTCGCCCTTCTGTCGGAGCTTCGGTAGGCAACCAGCGACGACTAGAGAGAGGAGAGTCTGGCTGGCGTGTTCTGGATGGTGTATGTATATATAGCAGTGTGTGCGCGGCCGGGCAGAGCGCGTAAAATATACCCCGTATCCTGGCCAGGATCCCAGGACCACGCCGCCACGGTATTATGCTTATGCATAGACAAGTTATAGCCCGGTTAATATGATTATCTCTTCGACGAGAGGCAAGGCGAGTTAAAGAGAAACGGAGGGAGAAAGGGAAACGAGGTGCAGAGCCCGATACGTTGCCCAGGATCTGGTTCAACCGCGTCGAACCCGAAGAGTTAGCGCTGCATGCATATATTATGCAGGCTATGTGCACTATCGAATTCGCCATTTTCTCGACGACCGGCCAGCCGAATGGTGACCGACTCGGTTTTTCGCATATCCTTCGCATTCTTGTCTAAATGTCTCAGTACCTACATTTAATTTGAGTTTTAAATTTTGTGTGCATTCCTGTCTACAAATAGTGAAATTGCTACTCGTTCTACCTTCTCGGATAAGTTTCAATCAATCTACTTTTGCGGCATAAGAACGTGGCTTGAAGTTATGAAGACTTATTCAAGGTCGTATAAAAATTTGGACGTCGATACGAGGGTTAAAAACAATTAACAACACTTTCGTCAACATTCTTCTGAGAGACTACAGGCTACACTGTCTTGTTTGTAATTTAGAGCTCGCTGAAGTAATTATAATCTGTTTCCTTTCTTCTAGAAAGGAGATCTGATGTATCCCTAGTTTTAAGAAGATACACAAATGAAATGGAATGTACAATATCTTGCAGTATGTCTTTCGAGGTTGAATAGAAATGATGAAAAGTAAAAGTTTAGCCTTCTAATAGACTTATGTGTCTCTAGTTGAAGAACGCGTTACTGTTAGTTGATTCTTGACATGTAAAATAGAAATATCAAGACTTTATCTTTTCACATAAACTGCGCCAGGTGTCTGAGAAAGTCGCAGCTTGACTTGAATAATTGCGAAGTGAAAAGCTGGGCGAAAGAGTCGAACGCGTTTTTCCGGCAAACAGCGTAACCTACTTATCTAATTCGCTCCCTCTTTGGCCGTAAAGATGTGCTGAGTAAACGTAGCGTGATAATGAAAGCGGGTGTTTAGTCAGGACTTCCGGCCGAGTCGGTCTCTTTGCACCTTTCTCTTTTAGCCTCCGGCTGTGTTTACATCCCTCTCTACCGTATGTTCGTTTTCTCGCTTCCTCCGTCTCTACAGTGTCGACGGGCGGCATGCATCGGAAGTCGTACTTCATTAAGTCGGTAACACTTCTTCCAGCCGCGTTACTCATCCCTTTCAGGAAGACGGGACTCTATGAGCGAAGGCGAGGATCGAGAGGGAGTAAGATTAATTGCATTCCGTCAAGAGAGGAGGCGTATTTTAAACGAAACCGCCGGTGCCTCTCGCTGAAACGACGACGCCGAGGTGGTTGAAAGGAACGGGACGAGACGCAGGAGAACGGAGGAGGAAACCGACAAGCACCCCTGAAGAGAGGAAAGGAGAGACGGAGTCGTGAGCAGAGCGAGATTCCTGCCACCGATGATGGAAGAAGAGGACCCCGTTTCGCGCCGCCAAAGAGAACCCCGGAGAAAGAGGGGGTGGGATCCGCAGCAAAGAGAGGAGACACCGCCTAAGGCCTTGTTGTATTTATCATATAATTACCATAATAGAGCCTCGAACCACCCGTCGCCACCTCCCACTTCGAGAACCTCCTCTCTCACCCCTGCAGGACCAACCACCGACCCCCAACCCCTCAGTTCTAACAGCCGCAACCGCAAATTGGAAACTCTCGAATACATTTTCCCTTCGTTGCTCTCTCGTTCTTCTCACCCGAAATTGTTGCCCGTAGGATCGTCCCGAGGACGACCGAGAGGATGTTAACGACGCAGGATCATCGAAGCCGACCCACTCAATCCCAGACCGCGAATCTTCAATTCCCTCATTCTGCCGGAATTATTTTTCTGCCGTCAGGTCTGAAAATATTCTTCTTTTTCAATATATTATGCATTCATTACAATGACAGTAATCGGCCATCTTAAGCGACGAGAGAAAGAGAGTGTCAGGGGTGTGTGTGCTTTTGAAAATTTCATTTCTCCAGAGGATTTCGTCCACGGCCGACCGTGGCAAAAATTCGCGCAGCTCTCTGATCCTTCGAAACCTGGAGGACTCTTCATTCTCGCAGGATCTCGCGACGCATAGATTATTTTTCGAGTGCGAAACTTTTCGCGAGTGGCTTTCTTTCTTCAGTTTGACGACGACGGAGAACGAGAACGGTGGCGTCAGTGAATGGAGCAATTTATATCGATGGCTTATTCTCCCGGGCTGCGAGCGATCGGTCCCGAATCTATTCTCAAGGTCTATTTCGAGTCGTTTGTATCCTTTCCTCGCGATATTGGCTACGACATCGGGCTAAAGCACGACAGGGCTCCGAAGATGGTTGCTTATGGTTCTCTCGTCTGGTCGTTTCGTTTCCAACCACCCTGCGACCGAGTGGCACGCGCAATATCCTCCGCTCCTGATAGTTCTCCACGGTGATTCCTTTCAATAAGGGTATTTTTCTTCCAGTTTTCTTACTACTGTTCCATTAAGGCGCCGGTATATTCTGTGCGCGGATAACTTATCGGTGCTTACGGACCTCTAAATCAACTTTATTCCGCGGAAATATGAAGCCGCTAGCCGGTTATAGTCCGGGGGAGATTTAAAAATTTCGTACGGTTCACTCGGGAATTTTATAGATCAACTCGAACGGCATTATTGATTCAGAATTTATGCGGCAGATGAATATTTTCCAAATCCGTCTTGGCAATCCTGTACTTTATGCCAGGAATACTTCGTCGAACTTCAACTATTATTTTCTTACTACCCTACAGAAAATATAGACAATGCCCATCACTCGAGACGAAACAATCCTGTGCTAATTACCATCCCCACTTCTCGTGTTGTCTATTACGTAGCCAAGAAAGTTAGAGATGTTTTTATCAGTAGAGATAAACGATGCAAGAAGTGGATCAAGCAATACCTGATTCAGAAAAATTATAATTACACTGAGGGTTTCATAAATGTATAGCAAATGTGTGTAAATACATTAAATAATGTATCAATCCTAAAACACTTAAGGTACCCTCATTGCTCTGTATTTCACTTACACTTTCGCTATAAATGCATGAAAACAGTCGAATCATTAACTAATACAAAAAGAAAAAAATTTCCACATGTTTGGTATTAAAAGAAAGTTTCAACTCGTAAATGATTCCCCATACCAGTTAAATAAGATTAACAGACTCGTTTTTAGTTGCTACAATGTGTGTGCACGAATATTTTCCGAATGATAAAAGCTGGAAGCAGCACGAACTTTCCCGGCCGGCTGATAATTACAGCGTTTATTCATCTACGAATAGACAGGCTAATCAGAGCGTTCGCGAGGCAAGTTTATCAGTATCGATTACTCGCGGACGTATTCACACTTCCTTAATTTCATCTGCCGAATCAGGCCAACTAACTTTGAATGCGCCGGCCAGGGGCGAAGGGAGAAAGAGCGAAAGACGGTGGAGAGACGGTTCTTGAAGGAGGGCCGGAGGTGGCTTCTCCGGTTTCTTCGGCAACCACGAATCACCACCTCGACTCCTTTCCTATTCAACCCTCTTTTGGATCCCCGGGCCCCCTCCTTTTCTGGTCACCGATGTGCAGCCGCTGGAAAGATATTGCAGCTAAACACTCGGTTCTTTGATACCACCTCAGCCACGTACACCCGTCCCTAGATCCGAGCCCGGCAGATAATTAACGTTAAAGGTTAATCCCGCGGAGAACGATGGCCAGATAAAGATAGATCCGCCAGGAGGAGATTTAATAACAGGGCTACCTTTTGCCCGTGTCCGTCACCCGTAATTTAAAGTTAACGCCAAGTTCCTTGCAAGCAAACAAATTATTCACGCACGTCTCGGCACGAAAATGTGACGTGAATGAATACGTGATAGAAGATACAGTATAAACTCCACAAGAATTAACGACTTTTGTGTCCTGTCCAACATGTCAAAATTATTTAGAAGAGAAATTAATTTCTCTCTCTCTCTCTCTCTCTCTCTCTCTCTCTCTCTCTCTCTCTATCAGCTTTCAACATGTTTGACGAGTGTTCGAGGCCTAAACTCGTCACTGCTTATTTTATCCATTTAAAATACGTTTCCAACTATCAACTATCATCAACCTTATAATTGGTTTGGACAATTTTTATTTTGCACAAAAATCCGCAGTCTAACAAACAGCTAGTTACCTGCTATATTTACTTTAACCTTAAAACAAAAATTCTACAATTAATCATTTCACCTCGCTCGATAATACCAGTATCAAAAGACTCCACTCCTAATAAAAATCAATTTGGTACAATGGACGTTTCCGGGCAAGAAAGTCGGGTATCAGCGTCGGTTTACGGCCCGGTAACCGTGGTGTCGTTTACACTGGCGGATTTGTATATTCGCAGCTCGCGGTAAACACTCTCTTTTGTTGGTCGCCGGGAGTTAAGCCGAGGTCTCCCATTAGCGCCGGCCAGAATTACAAAAATAACACTTGTCCCTGCAGCCGCGCCCCACGGGTAGCTCCGGTGTAGTTAAGTAAAATTAAGCTAAAATTTCCGTCGAGCCGCGGTGTATATTCAACCCCTTTTTCGCTAGAACTCTCTCTCTTTATCTGTCTCTCTCTCTCGCTCTCAGGCGGTGGCCAGCTCCGGCCAGGGACAACCCCAGTCCTCTCGGAAAACCACCCCCGCCTACCCCATATTCCGGACACTCTCTCTCACGCTCGCTCTCACCTCACTTTCCGCGTATACGTTACACTTCACGCTGCCCCTTTCTGCCACGACGGCATTAAATATTTACCTTTCAATGAATATGCAAATATAATTATTTACGCGCAATTTGGACGTTTTTACGCGCCTCGCGCGCCACACCGGCCATTTCTCGACCGTTGGCGATTTCCAGCAGGAAGAAACGCCCGTGGCCCGACGCCGATCCCCTAAATTCATCGCTTTTTATGATTCATTAATTTCTTTGTTTGCGGGCCGCGCTCGTAATTAACTGCGATCCGCAATATCGCTACTTCCCGAGTCCCCCGACGGTGTAATTTCTTGATTAAGTCTCTGTCCGAAATAATCAGACGCTGCTTGTCTGCCCGGCGTTCGCATATTCTCTATTAATATTCTCTTATAATATCCTTTATTAAAAATCATCAGAAGCAGTTTATTTGCCATTGTCTGCGTTCATAGTAGCAGTTTAATACGAACAAAATTGTTTAATACACTGTCGACCAACTCCAAATTTAATTCTTAATGTATTTATCGATCGAGCCTCTACCAAAAATAATCAGAACATGTTTGTCTATTTGTGTTTAAATTATCACGTGGATACAATAACAATGTTTTCATACATTGTCAATGAAGTATAAATTTATTTGCTAATTTGCAGGAAGGATCTATTCGTTGAATATGTAACAGGGTGGCTGCCATGTCGATCATATAAGGATGACACCAAGAAACTAATTTATTCTAGAATACGTCAACGAAAATAAAATTTTATTTGAATGCAGAAGAATTAAAAGACTGATAACAGAAAATCAAATATTTTATTAGAATGCGAAAGAGTTAAAAGACTGATCACTACGATACAGTCTGTCTTTCCAGTTTCGATCTGCTCAAACAAATCACTTCGAGTTTGATGGATGTCCTAGGACTTCTAACTCTGCGATTAACAAATTAAAAATTTACCTCACGAACCCACTTCCACGTTCACCGAACCACACGTTCCTCGTAGTATCGCGTTCGCGAGTCGTTGGCAGGACAAAAGGCGCAAATCACCGTAGGTGGGAAATCAATTAAAAGTTTCGGGAATATCGTGGCGGCGCGGCGTAACGTTTGGTTTTCAGCGAGGTGAGACTCCGGCGAGCAACAATGCCCCGGCAAAAACGTTCTCCCTTGGAGAACGAACGAACGAAGTATGTATACGTTACTCAAGAAGACGTGAAAGGGACGCTGATGAGATTCGAGGGAAAGTGTACAGGCATCAAGCGTCGCAAGTTACAGAAGCTGGGACGCGTATCGAGCGTGAATATTACATCGATCAGGGTTTGACGATGATACGCTGCCTGGCTAAGGGTGGGCTAGGGGGTTCGAAGGGAGGTCACGGGGGAGGTAAAGGAAGTGGGGATGATGTCGCCTATTATCCGGTGAAACACCTGAGCCCCCAGGTTCCCGGTTACACGTCGCTCGTGCCTCTCCCATCGTGACAGAGTGTATGAAAACCAGCACGCACTCTCCAGCGGGGCGATGCCGGGCGTCGACGTCGGCGTCGGCGTCGGTATCGCGGCTAAATTACATGGGCTCCGCGTATTATCCGGCCCTAAATTATTCCCTGCTAACCACAAAAATAGCCCCTTGCCGCCCCTATTTCTCTTCGCATGGTTTCCCGGTTTTCTCCGTTCTCACCGGTGTCACCCGGCACGGTCATCGTCTCAACCGCATCGACAGTATATTCTACGCGGTCGGCTGCTGAGTCTTCTTCGGCAAAATTTCCCACTCTCAGGTGGCTGCACCTGCTGGCTCGGGACCGCTAATTTATCCTCTGGTTTCTCATTTTTATACTAACAACGCAGATTGATATAATTCTCAGCTAGAGTGCTCTTCGTGCCGGACTGTTCAATATTATTTTATTATTCCATTTGATTGCATAGTGAACTAATGACATTAAATTAATAATAATAAATAAAGAGTCATTTCAATATTGACACTTATCATGGACACCAGCTTAAAAATTCTATGAAAAATCAATGGAATTTATTGAATACGAAGTGAAGATTGTATACTTTTTCAAGCTCCTTACATTTTATATTTTAAAAATTCATTTTTCAATCTGGTCATATAATGTCATCCCTAGAAGACGTGACACTGAAAGAATTAATATTATAATAGTTTGCAAATAGAATTGATCTTAAAGTATCCAAATAAATATTTTATAGTAAAAGATCCCACAGGATTGTAGTCGAAACCAAACGATTGCACAAACAAACTCTTACCAAGTAATTCAGAACGGGTCTCCCCAGTCCCATTAATTTTCCGAGAACTATGTTAATTGAGTCTATTGAAGTGTGCACCAACATTCATATTGCACCAATGCGAATCGTGGAGGAACAGAACGTGCCAAAGTGAATAGTCATGCTAAAATGAATGGTGAAGGTAGAATGTGGTGATGGAATTACCGTCTCCATGTCCCTGGTAGCTAGAATTTTTACGGAGGTATTATTCCGTGTTGTTAGCGTCGGACCGTCAACGTCGAAGCACATCCCGCAAATAATGACGTATTATCATGACGTCAGTCGGGCATCGTGGTCGCATCTAACGTGCATCAATAATCGTTAACAAAATTCCCAGCACGTCCATCGATGTTGAACTTTCTCCTCGGTGGTATCGGCCGGCACACAGGTGAATATTAACGAATGTTTGCCTAGGGGAACGTGTTCTGTCCAGGCATGATGGACGCTTTCGAAGGCAGAAGTTCGGATAGAAATAAGCTTCTGACGTCCAATGTTCGACCCCTGTTCGACAAGAGATGGATCATCCAATTCCCAGTACACTTATTTCCTCTAAAATACACCCGCACAATTGATCTCCATAATTCGGACCTTGATATTAAACCGAACAAACTACACGATTATTATTTTTATCACGGATTAAATCGTCAAGCTATACGAGAAGAAGTTCCAATCTCCTTACGTCTTCACGCGACGAACTGATAAGTCCCAGGTTAATATTAATAAACTTGGAGACGGGATAAGCGCACACACACGAGACAGACGAAAAGTTTAATCATAAAAATTGAACGTGGAAGCGGACAGCTGACCGGCCGTGTCCGATGAAAGATATATCGCTTGAATCTTGTTATATTTTCGCGAGATGAAATATTTACGCGGCACTTCCGCGAGAATTCCCGGCCACTCGGAAATGGTTAGAGAGAAGGACGTGCCCACCGTCAGGGATACTATACACGCCAACAAAACCACGTTCTTATAGTAGTTAGATCTTGTAACATTTTTAGATCAATACTCTGTCTGTGGCTGTCATTAAAATCTTCAAGTTACTTAAAATTTGTAGAAATTTCACTAAACTTTGGTATCTCTTTTCTTCAAGAAGAAAACAGACCAATACTGTGCACGTAAGACCGCGCGATCGAGGTGAAAACTTCTATTCTATCAATCGATTGCATATCTGTCTGTTTCTCGTTCACTCGGCTAAACTCGGCTCCTCGAGTTTACCCGAATAGCGTTTCACCTCGGAGCGTGACGGAACAAACTCATTCACTGTCCAGCATCTGTCTACACGGTGCGCCTAAAGAAGTTTTCACTTCAAATAATTTGAATCTAAAGTAATTTAGTCATTGTAATAAAATCTGCAAAGTTAAACCTTGTTACAAGAATTACTTTGTGACCTTCGAATAAAAATAATTTTTGAAGATAGAGAAAAAATTGTGTTACCAATCTATGACTGATGTGGCTTAAGACATTTGCATAATAACACAATTTTTACTATGATTAAAAGAAATCTTCCTCTGGATGAAAGGAATGTTTCACTTAATCTGATTTTCCTGAATTAAACAGATTAAAACTTGTTTGAACATTTACGACCCACTCATGATTGACACGATTTTTCTACGACGAAGCTAAGCGTTAACACTATCAACGCACAGTTGTCACTGGGAATGGAAAACAGCCTCTCTCGAGGCAACAGTACCGCGTAAAAACATCGAACTATCAGGTTCGATTCGATAAAAGATGGATGATTCGACATCGAGCGTACGGCCGATCGGTCTCCGAGCTGACGCTCTCGAAGATGAAATGCACCCTTGGCGACGTCGAAGCCGACCCTAACGCCCTGTCGGCCGAGAAGAGCCGAAGTCCTCTCTCTTCCTCTCTCTC
>CM052314.1:10501672-10745408 GCA_028455605.1 Lasioglossum malachurum | reverse complement strand
TCTCTCTCTCTCTCTCTCTCTCTCTCTCTCTCTCTCTCTCTCTCTCTGCCCCTTCTGTTTTTGCAAAGGCGAACGAACAGGCCACTCGACCAAACCAAACAGGCATATTTACGACAAAGACGCGTGCCCCGCGTTGGAAGCTACGATCATCCCTTCGATATGCCCGATTTCGAATACAAATTCCTCCATATGTAACTTCGAGAAACGGTTATTGGACCAACTAAAGGTTATTAGGTCCGGAGGTAAATGGACCCTTTCTCGGTGACCAAGCGTATCACGTACTGACGCCATGAATTGGCCAATGTGTTCCAGATGCAAACACTTTCGGTTTTATTTATCGTGTACCGTGCTGGACACACGGAGCCGGGATAATGGTTTCCCGTTTCTAGCATTTGCTCGTGGGAATGATTTCCCTTATCGAATATTCTAACATTTTTCGATCGTGACTCTCCGAGATCCTTTTAACTTCTTCAGATCCTATCAATGTATTTTTAAACACGTTGCACAAATCTATTCTGCAAACGTGCTGTCGAAAATTTCAAAAATTTATTGCAGGTAGACCCCACTAATGCCGAACATAAAAATTTTATTAAGTGATTCACACACGAAGAATATAGCGAGTAGAACTTAATTGTAGCGAAGAGCCTAATAGAATTAATGGTACATGTGTAATTTGCTTACAGAATAATGAGTTCAATCAACCAGATGTGAGGGGTGACATTGTTTATTTCTTTAAGTAGCTTATAGAAGATTCACGCCAGCAAATATGTTTCCTCTTCTAGTGTTCTCTGTTCCAAATCAAAAACTTTGTATGTCTTCAGAAGAAGCTTCCTCTATCTCAATCGATATTCACCTTCATCTCGTATAAGCTGCGATAGAAAGAGTTCTACAAACCGTGAAACATCAAATTAGCCATAAAGAACCATTTCCCCCAGGTATCGAGAATGCTGCTCGTTGTAACTTAAAGATACATAACGAGTGTTCGGACGAAGGTGTAGCAGATTTATACGAAGGGACAAGAAGGAGTATACTCAAAGAGGGCGCGTGGGGTTTCTGGTTAGCTTCCGCGAGGTCCCCGCACGACGTGCCGTAGCGCGGCAGTACATTATTTCTTGATGTCAAATAAAGCAATTAGCATGTGCCCTGACCAGGGTCCACGGGTTCTAACCCGAGTAATCTCGCCCAGGGTCCCCGGCGTGTGCGACATCTTCATCAGAGACGGACCCTCCTCTTTCCACCTCTCCTTTCTCCGGCACTTTCCTATCCTACCGCCCCCTTTCGCAGGACGATACGCAGCTCACGTGACCATCCTGCACCCCCAGAGACGAAGGGACAGGCTCACGATGGCCTTGGGAGCTGGGAGGTAGAGTCTCGGTTAGAGGAAAAGAGCGAGAGATATCCTCCGAAGTGGAATTGGAGTAGGGGAGAGGAGGAGTGACGGTGTGCGGAGGGCTTGGAAATGGCAAAAGGCGGCGTGTCCGGCCACGATGCAGCCGCTTCCAAGGGAAATTTCACAAAGGCTGACCCGTTGCTAATGAATGTTATATAACCCTTTTAATGCTTTAAGCCTCTTAGATTTTTCAGAGAGCCATCCACGCGCCTCCTTCTACGCCCCCGCAGCCCCGAGGACTCTTTCCTCGCGCGGTGCACCAGAAGTGGTTCAACGCCACGGGAGAAAAAGAGAGCCGGCCGGGTCGTGCCTCGGGGGTAGGTAATTATGTGGCGGACGTAAATTAAGCTTGTTTAGATTGGGATTTTTATTAAGGTCCTTTATGAAAGAGTGCCGCCACTAAATGGCGCCCGGAACACTTCATCCCTCCGTGCTCCTTTAAATGCTGCTTTAACGGAGCCTCGGTGCTTTCGCGCGTATTAATACGAAATTTACCGAGTTCTCGGCACGATCTACTATCGTGCATCAAATTTTATATTTGTTGTAATTAATGTATCTTTTCTCGGTTTCGTGGTTCCGTTCTGGGACGGTTTTCATCTTCGAATCTTCCTCCGGATGTCCCAACAAAGTCGTAACGAATGATCAGGAGCGAGGTATATAAAGGCGGAGCAGGATGTACGCGCCGGGGCGAACGGAAGAAATAACTAAGGGTTAGTTTAATCGTGTTTTAGGAGCCGTGGGTTTTAACGTTTTCCTTATCCCCCATTTACGGAGGGTAAGAAGTAAGAAAGCACTGGGCGGAACACTGTGGAAGCAATAGCGACCCGATTTTGTTTGCGTCGTTACCAAAAAGACCCCCGCTAATCGATACCTTTACAGTTTCAGGAAAATTATAATGTCTTTAATCCTAGACAAACCAAGGGGGTGCTCCTCGGATGTAATGTGAAAAATATGCTACATTTGCTGCTGACATTTTACAAAAATTTCATTCACAATGTAGCCACTCCTGCAAGAACACGCATAGCGGCGGAAAATCAATTTTTACTGAATGTTAAAGAATGTTCTTCGCCTTCTTTTCTCCATCTTTCTATCAAGAGCTAAATTACAACAATTGCTGACCCGTGATTGCACATACAACCGGTTGGTTCGAGGTGCCAATCGAGAAAACCGTGTCCCCTAACGACGATGCTAAAACCTTGCGAGCAGCATAATCCCGAGACTTGCACATCACTGCAGGCTCCGCTAGCAATTAACGATCTAAACAACCGTCAGCATGCGCTTCGCTCGCATCTGTTGTCGGCCATTCGCCTTGGAGTATCGAAAATCGAGATTCAGCAGCGTCGATTTTCTTGTATAGCTTTCGCGAGGCGAGGCCGGGTATGCTCGCTCGTTCTCTCGATTAGGCTTTGCCGTCATTAAAAGTTTATAAAGAAGCAGAGCTACCAGCAGCCAGGGCACACAGTGGTGAAGAGGAACGAAAGGGGGCAACGTTGGCGGAGCCGGAGGGGGGAGGCGAAGGTGGGCGTGGGTGGGCGAAGGGATCAACACCACCCACCGTCGAATAGGAGCGGAGGCCGACGGCCTTGGTAGAACGAAGAGGGAAAGAGATTCCAAGGAAGTTTTCTCATGTACAATGCATAATGAGGAAAGGCAGACGGCGCATAAAGGGCCTACAAATGAGGCACGGGTTATACATATACATTCCCCCTGGTAGATACGCGTAACCGACGCACACAAACACGCCGGATCCTGGCGTGAAGGACTTCATGTAACATCCCGCCTTCTTCCTTCTACCACCCCCCTCCGCGTCTGCTCCTACGTTACAGCGTTACCGACTTCTAAGCGTGCAATGAAGTTAAAAACTTTTCTCTCTGATTTTAGTTATCCCCGGCAACTTCGAAAACGATGGACTCGTAAAGTTTTCTGTTAATCTGCTGCTTATGCAACGCATCGGCGTTGTATCGCGTACCCGGGCCACGGTGATTTCTTCGGGAATTATGATTCCGGTGCATGCGGAATGTTTACACGAGAATCGATTCGTTCCGTCACCGGTCGCGTGTGCCCCGAGAGAAGCGATGAAAATGTTCTGCGTAAAACGAGGTCGCACGGAGAACACGATTTTCTTGCGGACGACGCTATTCTTCCGAGGCCTACGGCTTAGCCTCCTTTGTCTCTTAGTAGAATGTGCTACATCCTCTTTTGCTGGAGTACGC
Organism: Lasioglossum malachurum; assembly: GCA_028455605.1. NCBI lineage: Eukaryota > Metazoa > Arthropoda > Insecta > Hymenoptera > Halictidae > Lasioglossum > Lasioglossum malachurum. The sequence goes on along the minus strand of CM052314.1, from coordinate 10,741,805 downwards.
TTCTGTAAATGGCTTTCGTAAGCGTTCTTTGTCGTTTACTAGAGTATCTTTCAGTAAATGAATTCTGCAAGCGTTCTCCGTGTTTTATCTAAATGGATTTTACAATTTTTCTTCACATAGTAATAAACGTTGCACGTCCAAAACGATTAAATAGATAAAATGATCTGGAAAATTACTACTAAAGCCGTGAGATAGCGTCTTGCAGGATTCGAAAAGGAGTTATTTGAGAATTTGACCCGTTCGCGTGCAACAACCGAGTAGCAGAGGCCCGTAGAATATTTCATACGGATCCGTGTTCTGCCGTTGTTCTACCAGATTTCAATAATCGGCCGGGATATGGGTCGTCGAGCACCGTTACGGCTCTATCAGTGGATTTTCACTCATGAAAGCGTTGTTGATTGCTTGGCACAAGCCACCGAAGTAATAGCAAGCAAAAGTACGAGCACGCAATGAACCGGGGTGGGGGAGGGGGGTGGCATGTTGCATGAAAACCGATTAAAGGTGTTGGATCGATCTTCCCTAGTAACTGACTCGCTTCTACTCGCTGATGGAAGGTGCAAATCGTCGATCGTGTTGGTGGTAACCGTGGCGCGCAACTTTCCTCGTATCGAAGCGAAACACGTTGTGCGCCCCTCTTCCGAGAATCCTTGCGCTGATTTCCACGCTTTTGCTTACCAATTATTAATCAACCCGTCTGATTAACGTCGCTGCACTTACCTTATTCATGATTTGGCGGGGATAGTCCCGCCTTGCGAGGGCCGACTCTGAAACAAACGGAAAAGTTCCCTTTATTCTCCAGACGTTCTCAATTATAGATTCGAAGCGGACAGAAATATTATAAACAGATATACAGGACTCGTTGTCACAATGTCGCAGATTTTAAGAAGCAATTCATATCAGTAGACTGTGGATTTCTGTGGAAAATAAAAAATGTCTGCATGAATTGCAAGATACAGGAGCTATACATATAGACGTGTGTTTCTTTTCTTAATAATTCAAATGAGCTGAAAATAATACAACAGCTTTTTTAAATTAAAATGTTTTCACTGTTTTATATTCTACCTACTGACATCAGTCATAAATGCATGAAATCCACGCCCTGCCTATTAATGTAAATAATTTTAACACAAACGTAGTGTGTACTACACAGTGTGCATGAAAAGATCCATTCATTTACAGATCCTCTAATAAACGTGAAGTATAGATTACATTTCTATAATCTCACTTCACGTAGAATAGTTTCTTGTCTCTCAGCTGCTAACATTACTTTGGTCTGTGTTTTTTGCTGAACTTTCTATTCTGTTCACGATATTTGTAATAGATTGTTTAAGGGAAGTTAGTGATCACATATTTCGGATAAAATCATCTTTCCAAGTTTTCGGCAGCCCGGTTCTCTGACGACAGCTTATGTGTGCAGGGTTTTGGTCCTCGATCGTGCACACAGCCCCGCATTTTCACTCCCCGGAGTCCCCGGTGCCCCCTTCTCAACGGGTACCGCCGAATTCCCGTAATCTAATGAATGGCCTAACCCCAATATCCTCTCGGTTCAACCTCACCGCCACCTACCCTCTATATACCTAGGCAGAGTATGTACCATGCATGTAAATACGTTCACGGGCGAAAGATTCGGGAAGCGGTATCAGGTTGGAGCGGCCGTGTTGCGACTTCTTCAAAACTCTCGAACCCTCGAGCGATAATTAATTATTTTGACATTATCGCGAGCGTAGCCCCTCGATCCAGCCGAGAGCATCGAACTGGACGTTCGGCCGAGCTGCCTCGCCCTCGATCGTTACTTCGCGGAGACTCTTCGGCGAAAATAGGAAGCGTTGATTATTGACAGGACAAATTAGTATTATAGACCTTGAGGGACGCGAGAACAATTCAGGAGAAATCGTTTGGGCATGAATGCTGGTACACCTGATGAAGGACATCAGGATTATTGCGACCCAGTAAACTTGCTTGGTATACTATTAGTCAAATTATTTTTCACTCTACTCAATTTTTTTGTATCTAATACATTACTAATGGTCAAATACAGTGAGTAAGCTAAGTATCTCCCTCTTTCTCTCTCCAAATGATCAAAGCGCTTTCGGCTGCCATGCGTAAGAGACAAAGCACTCGAAACATCCCTATCTAAAATTATGCCCCAGCAAAATGGTTCCATCGCGAAAGGGATAAAAATCTGCGAAGACACAGTAGCCAGAAAGTCGAGCACGTGCGGATCTGTAGGAACGCGAATCCGGTTCGCATGGACAAGGTCTAATTACTGGTGCAGCAAGGCGAAGTTCTTTGGTCCAGAACGAGGGACGGACAAGTCTAGCTGGCGGCGAGGGCTGCAGGCTGGCTCGCAAGAGGGCAAGGAAGCGCAAATGTGTTTATTTTCGGGTAATCATAAAAAGGGTCTCTCGTGCAGCGGGTCGGTGACGCGACGCGGACGGCGATCGTACCAAAGTTGCGAATAATGTTTCGGACACGACGCTCGTCTGGCTTTGCCCTAGCTCCTCCACCCACCTTCACCACCACCCTCCCTCCCTCCTGGGCTAGCCCCCTGGCTGCCTCCCTCCGATCTACACCAGCCTACCCTTATACGCGTGTCCGCCGCAGATTCAGACTCCTAATTAAGACGAGGGTGCGAGAGGGGTTTCAGGGGTTTCTCCCGGGTTCTCCCCGAAGGGAGGTGGGAGGATGTGGGTGAGGGTAGTAGAAGGAGGGTTTTCACGAGGTAAGGGGCACCCGTACCGCGCCGGAGGGGTAAGCCAAGGCAAAGGGGGTAAGGAATATTGATCACGGGACCACCACGGCGAGGCAGGGACTGCCCGTTCTCTCCTTCTCTTTCTCTCAGGAAACTTCTCTCTCTCTCTATCTATCTCCTTCTCTCTTCCCCCGCCCCCCTCTCTCTCACTGTTTCTCTCATGCTATCTACCTCGTTCTATCTTCCTCGCTTCCAACTTCCGTCTCTCTCACGTTCTATCGTCTTGTTCTACGCTAACCGTGTCCCACGCTCTCCAACGTAACCGTGGCCGTCTTTCGTCCGCTCCTCTCTAGGCGCGCAACCGGCACAGGTCCATGCCAGACTAAACCACCAAACGCCAGATGCGTGAAATCAGTCGGTTAGAGGCTGCCCCGCAGCCTTTACGAATTATTGACGCTGAAACCGCGACCGCGGAACAGATGATGCTGCGCTGCGAGCTGTTTGCCGTGCTGGAAACGCCGACGGAAGAACGACCGACCCCGACATCCACCACGCGGAAGTATAATAAATGCGAGAGGAACAGTGACATCGGGTACCGACCAACGTCTCGCGGTGTTGACGCTATTATTCCACGTCGACTTCAGCCGCGATTGGAACAGTTGGCGCCGATGCTCGACGAGCAGATTAAAAGCACCGGCTCGGGCTCGGCTGGGTCGAGATTGGTGGAGGTCTTGGAGGAGATTCGAGGCGAAAGGATTTGGTTACCGTTTCTGCTTGATTATTGTTCTCGCTCGGACGTTCTTATTGCAATTGGTACTCGGCGATCGTGTTCTCAGAGGCATCTGAAATTTATTCCCGAAATTGGGACACTTATTTTAAGAATTAAACTGGATTGCAGTTGAACATTCAATGCTGGAGAAAATCTAGTTCTTAATTCGTACGACATTCAATTAATTCATGTATTTCGGCACAAAGAATTGAAGGCTGCACTAGGGTTGAACGTGTAAGGTGTAAATTTCCCAAGCACCTCCATCGGAGGAAAATTTTTGTTCGTCGTTGTTGATCAGAACATTTCTATGCTACACTATCACTGTACTGTCTTCTCATCGGCAAGTATGACAGGAGTTCCAAACGAAGAACTGTATTCCTCGTGTGCATGATTAAATAAACTAAATTAATGGCAACGCAATATGCACGTAATTATTAATTGTAAATGAAACCCATTTTGAATGCGCATTTTCAATGTACATTAATCAAACATGGTAACTCGGACAATGAGTACATGTTCGACGATTGAAGAAATATGTTCGGAACTTGTTGAGTAACTTGCCGATTTCACCGAAGCGAAGGGAGCCTCAGATTCGCAAATAATCACGCCAGCTCCCCGACAATTCCGTACAGGTGAGCAACATCCTGATAACGCGGTCCGGGCTCCCGGTACAAGGTCCGTGTAATGTCGACAAGGGAAACAGGACCGGTTGGATGAAACTTCAGCTGGCTGGAATCGGGGTGGGTGGCCTGACGAACTTTGACGCACACGCTCGGTCGGACAGATCTACGTCGTAGACGTGTGCAGCGTTCTCACGAGTTTTCGAGAGATCTTCTAGAATGGTAAGAAGGATGGAGGACGGTCCCGTCCCCGAGGCTACGACAGGGAACGAGGGAGAGAGAGGGAGCGATCGGGGAACGACGGACGGGCTCGAGTTTACACGACGTAGCGACTCGTCTTTCTGTCCGTCGTCGCTCTGCCTTAATTAAATCTCTCGACCCTTCCCGAAGAACTCGCGGGTTCCTAGCGGAGTGCTAGAAGTAGAGCTCTGCCCTCGTCGTTTCTTGCCTCGACTCGCCTCGACCTGTCTTGTCGTAACGCGTCAGGCTTGCGGGATTTTTCCCGCTAATTGCCGGGACTGTTTACGAGGACGATGAAGTACCGTCAACTTGTCCTGCGAGTATGTCTCACGGCGCGGCGGCGCCGCTTGCGCAACTTTCAGTGAGAATTGACGCTTCTTCACCAGATAAGATGTTCGCGTTATTAAACGGCGCTACGCTAGATGGTTGTGAAATATGTTGGTGCTGAACATGTACGCCCGAGTTGGTAAAAATAAGATCAGTAGTTCGAGAGAAACTTCAGGATTCTACATTTGAATATAATAATAACGCTGTGATAACGCTTCAGAAACAGCCTGAATTAGCAAATAATAGCTTTACTGTATTTAGTACACATACAATTTTAGAGGATCGGAGGTGTAACATGTTGGTTCTTTATATATGTATAAATCTTTCATAAAGAAGATTCAAGTTTTCAATGGAAGACTACCGGCTCGCTAGAGTGTTAATATTGCTACACATTATAGTACATCGCTTGGAGATTGTATTTTGCAGTGATTTATTCGCAAGAAACTGTTTTCATTGCGATATGTTCTCAAAATCAAGTCACTCATAACACTGTAACCTAGTATTATCTTCCGAGATTCTTATTTAAAACAATATTGCGAAGGTTCTATTCGATGTAGCATGTATCAATCGTTAAAAAACCTGCTGACAGGTGCACATATAGAACTTGGATTCCCCTAGAGACATTTGCTTATATCAACTATGCAGATGGGAAGTTTATCAATTTTGACAGGTTGCAAATGAACGGGCTAGCTCCAGGTCCGCGGAAACGGCAAATGACAATTACGCGTGTGAAAAGGCAGCGGGCACCGGTCTCGGGTACGATGGCTGTCCGATCTATGACGGGCTCGGTCTTTTCTTAGCGGGGCTCTTCAGGGATTCAATGCGCCACCATTTTCATGGCTCAAGGTGCCGTTATTCGGTCCGGTAACGAACGTCAAGGGCGACCTCGACGAGACCGGAAGAGATCTCATTGTCCAGGAGCGGAGGCCACGATAGGAGGGTTGCGCACTGCCGGCAACCAGCCAACTCAAACTTTGATATGGTTTCCTAAATAACCAAGGCGACCGATACCGCAGCACGATAGTCCTCTCCCCCCTGGCCATCCCCCCGTTTGCCCCCTCCCTCGTTCAGGTCTGCATCCACTCTGATCTATGGCGGGTCCAGGCTGGGTATCGTAACTACTGTCGAAGCATATTGAAACCCTCACACCATCGATGACCTAACTCGTCGCCCGCCAACCCTATCTAGCCTACCGACAGGACCGCATCGGTGCCCTTCCGTGCAAAACCTTCGAGTGCGTTTGTCGTTCGCACCATCCGCAAAAGGTTCGCGTGCAGTCCTTCCACAGCTCGATCGACCGGTCACCAGTTTTAGCAAACGCGGTCCGCGTCTGAGCAATTTGAAAGCGGAGTGACAGGCAATCTGCAAGGTAGCCACGCTAAGATGAGAACGGAGGGGACTGCGGGACACGCGTAATGACCACCGATTTATCCGACCGGGGACGAGTGAAGAATTTGAAATTAAAATCTCCGCTCGTAATTGCACGGACAGAGCTGCGCCCGGAACTCCCGGCCCGTGGGAAACTTTGTTAGCGACCGGTAGCGTTCCACCGAACGAAAAATTAAGGGAATTGTCCTCTCTATTAGTTCAACGGATTCCACTAATGCGCTCGTTGCCTGGAGAAGTGGTACGTTCACCATCGAAATTGATTACTAACTCTGGGATTAAAAATTTCTTATAGTTTATTCCAATCGGGTGGGGAAAATATTGGACTCTAATCTGAGGGCTAATATCTGAGGGCCACTATCATTAGTAGGAACCCATTATAGAGGCTTTGATAGTTACTTTTCTCACAGCTGTATTTTTGAAGCAGCGGGGAAAAAAAGGAAGGGGTAGTTTAATAATTTTATACAGATTCAAACATCTCTAGCGAGCTTAACAAATTTTTGTTGGTACTCCGACTACCGAGGATTTTAAGATTCAAGTCTTCTTACACTTTTATCACATTTTGAATGAAACTTGTACCTTGATACACACCATGAAGAGTTTGATAAATAGAAAATAGAATAAAAGGCAATATGAAATCGTAGTACCAGTATAGTTGTAATGAGAAAACTTCAATCTTCGAATGCATGGTTAAATCACATCAATTTTTTAATTTGTAATTGAAAGACAATTCAAAAAAGCTCAAATATCTACCATTTTTCGTCTAAGACTTAGCAATCCCTGATTCGACAACTGGACATTACACAGTTAAAAATCGATTCCCGTAGCAAGTTGGCAGAAAATTGAATTATGGCTCGCTGGGATGACGTTCGAACAGAACCAATTCCTGGAGAACCTCAGGATCCAGGGCTTTGCTGGTCGGATTATTCGCGACTAATTACCGACGAGAAAAATTTGGCAGGTCGAACTTTTCCACCGACCTAATGCTCGTAGGTTCGTTAGCTTCGCAGGCGGAAGAAGTGCATGATAAGAATCGGGGGCAGGAATTCACGTGCGCTTGGCTTAGAATATCTTTCGCCTAGACACGGTCGAGCGGCGAGCTGTATCTGGAGGTTAACTGTTTGTCCGCTAATTAGAAGCTAACAGCGGAGCTAAAGTTCGGAACTTTAAAGTTTCTTGCCTCTGCAGGAGCCTCCTACGCTCAACCGGTACCCTCTTCAGGGGAGGGGGGCGGACGCAGACACCCCAGGGGCGAACACCCTATCGTCCTTCCAACTCTTCCTCTCTTTTACTCCTTCCTCCACGACCGGCTAGCGTTAATTACTAATTAATTGTTTCGCATGTTTGAGTTTTAAATGGATAAGTTAAACAGCGCATAAGAGGTCTCTGGACCTCCGAAGATCGAAAGAGAGAGTGGGGGAGTGTTAAAGCCTGGTTCTCGCTTTTGCTCCGATCTCTCCTCGTCCGTTCTTCTCTCTTTGCCCCCTGAAACTCACCGCGTCTCTTCAGCCCCCTTTCGCGTACGATTACCCTGCAAACGGTGTACTGTCGCTTAACGAGGTTAGGATGACCGTGTGAGCGAGAGCCGGGCAACCGCGCGCTCGTTCGTTTATTCGTTTTTCACCTCGTCATCAAAACGCCGCAACCCCGCGGGTTCGTTACATACATAACTCTCGTAGCTGGAAAACTTTGATGCGGCCGCCGTATCGCGTGAAAAGTAATGGACTGTGTCACGGCTCGGGTGCACACGGGTCCCTTTGACCACTGGCTTTTTGCGGAAAAACACCGGCCCGAGCAACGCCCATATAGAAATTGAATTGTGGATTTCCTCCTTTTTTTCAATAGATGAGACATCCTCTGAAAATCCTTCCCATACAAACTGTCCAAAATGTGTGTGCTAGTAAGACACAGTCAGTAAAATTGGAAGTAGCAGAACCAAAGTTACAGACATAGCGTGAAAGTAAAAATCATAGAACCAATGCAACAGAGACAGTGTAAAGTGGGACACCACAGAATCAAAGCTACATACACAATATAAAATTGAAAATGTAAAATCGTAGCTACAGACACAGTATGAAATTAAAAATCACGGAACTACAGACACAGATTAAGATTAAAACCAGAAGAGACTCCTCTGTTAACGTCGTTTACCCTGATCAATTCAATTTGCGCGGCTGATTCGATCCGACAAAAACAGCCAGCGTGTCCTGATACCTTCCCGCTGATACAAATTGATGTTTCAACTTATTCTCGATCAAAATCCTGATCCCACGGGAACGTAAATCCCCGACGACTCGCGTGTGTCGCGGGTCTACAAATCGTTTTACCTCAATCTTGCGCCTAGGTGGAATCGGGGGCGGTTCACCCCTCGGAAGCGGTAACAGGCTTCCCGCAGCTCTAATCGGCGCTCAAATAAAATGCCGTAATGCCAGATAAAACATCCCATTTGTCTAACGACGATTTTTCTCTCCGAGGCAGCTTCTCTCTTCCGCGGCCGGTGGGGGATGAGGCTCGAGAGGCCGCAGGATGGTAATCATCTTAAACACCATTGTCACAGACACCTTGCGCAGCCCCGGCTCTGCCACTCGGTGCCACGCCACCTGATTCTTCCGTAATTGAGATGGATCGATAAGGACAGTCCCCCCCCGTCCGAGAGAGAAAGAGGAAACCAGAGGGTGCTGCTTTTTTAATTCGATGAGCTAATGTACCGACAGTTACATTAATGGCGTCTCTGGGGTGTCGCGCTTTTTTTCCACGGTGCCCCGATCCCCTCAAAACAAAATCCTAAAAGCGATTGGTCTCTTTGCATATTGTCGAATTCCCAGGAATTGAGGATCATCGGTTCAGGATTGTAGCGAATGTTATACAAGTTACTCTACAATAAATATAATATATTGTGATTCCCAGCTGATTTCTTGGAGGAATAACTTCTTTTTGCTGTCTCATCTTTTATTTCAACCTCGTCTTCAAATATTTGAATATGTAGTTATTACTTTTTATCGTTCGTTTGAGTACATCATTTAACCCTTAATGTAGAAAAATTTATTTGGCTATTCGAACACGCAACTGTTATATTTTATTTCAAGTACCCAAAAAAATCAACGCACGATGAACATAAAATGTAATCCCGAACGCTGATTCGTATTAAAAATTAGCTCCACATTTATCGCTAAGGATGAAGAACGAAAAGAGCGTTCTATCTCGATGATCCAATGAAGCTTGCGAAAATTTGTTCGGTGAGTGTTCGTCAGAATAGAAGAAGCAGACTTGCGGATTCGAGTAATTGTGAAATAACGAGTCCGGTTGTTTTGGCGAGTGCGGGGTAAAAACGGACGCGCGGGCGTAATTCCTTCGAGCCGGCCTGATCAGATAGCGAGTGTAGTAGGAAGGAAGTCCGGCGTTGGTCGTTTCGCGCGTTTCCTCCCCAGGAAGAGGAGGGTTCGGTAAACGCGTGCGAAGGCTTCGACGAGGCCGTCCCTCGGCAACGATGGTCCGTGTCACTGCGTGGCCCTGACAGCCGGCAATTAACAGCCGCGGACTCTCGCCTCTCGTCCTGGGCGCAACGGTAGCGTCGCGCTAGAACGTCGTACTAGACGCCCCGGTAAATAATTGTCCCTCCCGTCGGCCGGTTAAGACACCGATCCTTCCTGTCCCCTCACCGTTCCCCTTCCTCCACACCCTTGTTTTCTACCTTTATGCTCTAACACTCTCGGCAGCCCCCGCGTCTCCTCGTCTTTTTCCACCCCTGCTGGTTGCTGCACGCCAGTCAATAACAGACCTCGATTTCGACGACCCGTTTTCCGATTATTCGAGATTTATCCCAGGGCTAGCTCGCCCCCATCGTGCTCTACTCTATTCCGCCTTCATTATTTACTCCGGATTGAGAAGAAGCCTATCATCCGTTTTATCCCACTCGAGCAACCGTTGTTACGGTTACCGGGCCTAGAGAACCGTGGAAACCGTGGCCTCTCGGCTTCCGGTGCCACGGGTTGCAACAACTTTTATTAAACCCGCTGATAAGTGGGGACTACTTGACGGACTCTCATTATCGAACTGTTCTAACGTTTCTAACTTAAAATACACAGTTATTGACCGTTCCAGATATCAGCTTGTTCGTCGAGACTAACTGGGCCGTTAGGATTCCCTCTAACCCCTTCATGTCCACCTACATTATACATGTCACACATTTCTCATTACCTTCTTCTTAGTATATGCATAAATATACGTGATGCTTCTTCCTAAAAGCTGTGTTTCCTACAAATTCATGGACATCTTGTAGTAAAATAAAGGAATAAAATGGGCCGGTAAACCCACACATCGCGAAGAAGATTACTTAATACTTTATCTACTCGAAGCCTATAAATAGGCCTTGCAATAATTATGTTGAAAATCTTCTACACAATAATCCCAAACAAAATTATTAGATTACGTTATAAGTAGCTCTTGCTGTTGTGTGATCTATTAAATAATCCGTAACCATGGGACATAGAATTAAAGGAAATATGGTATAATCGCTGGTAGTTAATGTGTTATATGAATAATTATGAAGAAACAATTCACGTTCACGGTTTGCAAGAAAAACAATTGTGTCACAGAGTAGATGAGAAATCTGCGATCAGAGCCAGCTTCAATTTATCGCGAACCCTTCGATTTCTCTTCCGGGTAACGCATAAAGAGGTGGAAGGGCGGCAAAGTTGGGCGCAGGACGTAATTTGAACGTTGACAGGTATTTATCCTGCGCGGCAGGAAGCGGCGCTATGTCGGCGGTCGAGAGAAAGTGGGAGGGAGGAGCGGAGAAGTAGCGTGACGACGTTAAGAGCATTAAGGAGACGTTTTCCGCCCGACACTTAGGTTTTCGTTCCCGCGCCCACTCCATAGATTCCCGGCCTATCGGCTTAGCGCTTGGCGGGCGGTCCCGCGCCACCCCTGGCTTCCTTTTCCACTGTCTACTACCAACGGGCTCCTGCGAGCTGCCGAGAGGAGGACCACGGGTTGTTGCTGGAGCCGCCGTTACTGTTTCTCTCTAGGAAATATTTTCCTAAGCGTAAGAACTTAAGTACTCTCGGGGGCATACGGTGCTTCCACTCATTAAAGAATTTTCTTCGCGGAATAACAACGTTCTGGCTCCATAGAAGGAAACCATGATGAAATTTGAAGCCACCGTCGCGTCGTGCTCAGGCTTGTAAATGTTGGTGACGGTATGCTTTCCGATGTGGTCCGAGAGACTCGAAGTCTTTGAATCGAGTTAATGAGGGAAGAACGAAAAGGAACCTTAAAGGCTGACTTGCACTACTTGCTTTGCAATCGTTGATCTCTGCCACTTTGTTGTCTGATCGTGACTGCCCAATTTTATTAGGTCACTCGTGGCCGATTTGTTCTGTTTGTCTGACATGGCTGAATTCTACTACTTGTTTTGCAATTCTGTTCTAGTAGTAATACTACTTGCTTAGACACTCATCTCATCTACTTGTTCGATTATGAATCGTCTGCTTCGCTTATCAGATCATGACTGTGCTATAAGACTTAATCGGAGAAAAAGAATTAAGAATAGTTTTAGCAAATCTTGCTGTCATTCCGAAGAGATTTTGGACTCTCTCGGCTATTTCAACGATACTTTCAGGATATTTCTTACGTGTGTCTTTCCTAGCTTCATACGTAATTATAAAACAATTACAATCTACAATATACATTTATACAATTTACGCGTCAATTATCCAGATAATATATCATATTTTCCCAAAGAAACGGTTCGGTAGAATCGGTAGGAATGCTCTTCAATCGTCGAAGAATTTCAGGAGACGTTCGAGAACTCCGAGTGCGTAAACGACTGCCGATTGGCAACACGCGAGACTGAGCACGTCATAACGGTGTCTTGGCTTTCGTCTGGAACTGATAGTCCTCCTTTCCCCAGCGGGAGAGCTTCGTTAAGCACGATGCTTGCGCGCTTTTCCGCGTAAATCGCGCGGCTGCCGGTGTGTGGGTTCGTTCGTTCGTTACCCAACTGGCAGTCGAGGCCGAAGGTGTTTGATATATAACTCGATGTATCGGATAATAATGCGCGATATGACGCGTGAGTTGTTAATTCGCGCGTCGCGTCCGTTGCACATGACGCCAGGAGCTTAACCGACTCCGATGAGGCAGCTGGAACCCCGCATTCGCGAACCACGTATTCTTCTCTCTCTGATCTTTCCACGCGAGTTCACGCCAATAGGGAGGCCCTTGTGGATCTCTCGATGGAACAAAAAAAAAAAAAGAGAAGGAAGAAAATTACCGGCAAATCGACCGACGAGCACTTCACCCCCGGGGATATGGCTCTCCTCTTACTACGAGGGCGATTAAAATCGGATTCCACTTTGTTATGGAAGACGGCGAGATGATTTTTTAATGGAGCCCTTTGAAGAGCTCGACGCGCGGCGACAGGTGGCTGCTCGTCGTCGCACCTCTTCTGGATTATTGCGGCTTTGATCTCCTCATTTGGATCATGGATAGGCTCCCTCAGTTCCTCCAAATATTTGCTTTGGTTACAGGTTATATTTGTAAATTTTTTTGGCTACGACGGAGGTAGCAGTTTTAGTATGTACTATGTATCTTCGGGATCTAAAGTTTCGAATAAACGATTCTGTACTATAAATTTTGAACTTTAAAAAAACAGTCGGGGATCATTCGAATTTCACGTCTCTGTAAAGTTGCACAGCGATCTTCAAAGATCAAGAGCGAACGGGACAGGAAGCTTTGAATTATCTGTTACGAGGAAAATTATGGAAATAGATAGAAATCGAGAAGAAGAGTGCAGTCCTCTCGCGGTTAGACGAAAACCAATTCGCAAAGGGCGGTGTAAGTCGTTCCGCCATGGAGGCCGAGACTGCCTCTAAAATAATGGGGCTTAAGTAGCCAATTTGAAATGTAAAGATCCATCAACATAAATTAAACACGGAGCACCAACGTAAAGGATTGCTTCAGTTTCATTGATAACCGTCTCTGTGAGGGTAAGGGTTATACCAGAATTATTGAGAAGGTTCATACTATACTTAAAAATGCAATTTGCGCTGTAGAGTACTTCAGAAAGGCATACAAATTTATGAAATATACACGATCTCAAGAATGACCTATACATGGCTTTGAATTTAATGCGCATGTTCAGTTCACGTGTTGCGAATTAATTAATTTGTAGAAGCGATTATGAACAAAAGCACACTGTGCCTTAAATTTTGATGAGTATGCCCATTAAGAAATTGTAAACGTGACTGTAATATGTATGAATGTATTCGTCAATCTTTTCCGTTAGAATTTGACTCCAGAAAACACTCTAACATCATCCAATCTCTTCACAAAAATCGTAGGGGACTATCAGTCTCCGGCGAACAACTCAAATGATTCCAACAGTACGGGGCACCGTAGAGATGATTTAATCGAATCCCGCGGTCTCGCAGGAGCACTCTATAAAACACAACTACCGCTCGCCGCGGGATCGGCGTGTTTCTTCGAATATTGATCGGCAGAATCGTCAAAACGAGAGGGAAAAGCGGAGCTGTGAGCAACGAGAGCTCCAGCAAGAGGTGGCAGAGGTGGAGGAGGTTAGCGTTTCGCCCGAAACTGCACGCGTTGAAAAGGGTTGATTAGGGATTCGGCGTGTTGGGGTCGAACACGTCGGGTATGTTGAAAGGATGCTGGACCGTGCTTGTAGGCATCCGACGCTCCGCGTCGGTTCGAGGGCGCCCGCCAGGTTCGGGGCAAATGGCAGCGGGATGATTGATCGCCCGGCTAATTGGATGATCGATGACTCAAGTTCATCAGTGGCTGTTCAGCTCCTGGCAAAGGATGCCTCGTTCGCACGTGAGCTACCCCGAGCGTTCCTGTGAACGCGTGTCTGTGCGAGGCGCATCACGCGTCTGTGTACGACCCTGTGCCGGGAAAACTGGTTCGATGTCTCTGGCAACCGTGAAACAAACTCATGCTAACTGAAGGTCCCCTACTTCTTAATATCCTTTGAGACTTTCAATATTCCTTGAAACAGTCGATTCAGGCGATATTTTCAACCAGATTGTGAACAGCCATTTTTATGTGGAATTATTTCGCTAAATTCATTTGTTCGGATTTGTAACGTTGAAATGCAGCTTTATGTATTATTTAGTACCATTACAGTGGATTCGATATTCACGAAAGGTTTAATTCTACATTTATTTAGATGTTGTCCAAAAGTGATGATACATATCTAAAGATTTTTTAATCAATATTTTTATTTTTATAATATTTTTATAATATTCAAGAATTGTAATAAAAATAAAAGAAATATTACATAAAATGGCTGAACTGTGCGGTCTATAGCTCAATCTCGACTCAGTATCGACTGAAGAAACTCCAGCTTTCCAGAATCCTCTGGTGCGACAACTCGGCAGAAGTTAGTGTTAGAAGATTGTTTTCTCCTCACATGCTCGTATAATTTCTTGCAGGGTGCAGTGAATGGGATTAGCATTCCATGAACAAACGGGCTGGACGGTAAGCGAAATATTATCTGCTCCGCCTTTAAAAAGGCCAACACCTCGGTAAACGGTTTCGGGTTGTACGAAAGTAGATTCCAGAGAAGGGTAACGTAACCGGTGGAAAGCTTAGTTCACGGGTGTATGCATGATATACGGTTGGCACGTGAATGCAAATCAGACCGTAAATCACGGGAACAATGTCTTAATGTCCCGGTCATACGACGCCCACTGGCGCTGCAAGACAACAGCCTTGGTTTTCGCGGGAAGGAAAGGGTGCCTTTTCGGATATTCATAGGGAAATAAATTAGTAGGCACACGCGTCGCCAAGGAGCCATTACCGTTACCCCTGCGCAAGTCTTTTGCCTCGCGGAAGGCCCTAAAACTTGCTGTAATTACACCCGCTTTTATCACAAAGAAATTTTACGCTTCTCCTCGCGGAGAAGGGTGCACGGAATGCCGGAAGATTTAAAGAAAAAAAGGTGGAACGAAAGTAGAAGAGTATCTTTCCCGAGTGGTGTTCGTTTATGCCATTTAACTTGCAAATCCTTCCGCCGGGACCGCTGATACTCGCGGAACATGTGTGGAAACTGAAGAAAACTCTTAGCCCTGCCTCGCTCTGAAGAAGTATCAAGAGGGTAGACTGTGGCAGTGGAAAAAGAGAGAGAGAGAGGAGGGCGTGTGAAAAATCCGGAGGAACAAAGGTGCACGGATCTGTCTGCAACAGTGGAAAGTAGCGATCCTTAGCGTGGGGATACTGGGAAGGGATAGCGATACGTCGGATGAAATATTTCTCGTGTACAGCGACGAATCAAACGGAATCACTAAAATGTCCTCCAACTTCTGTTGTTAACAACGGGTCCTGTTCCCAATGTATATTGAAACGAACTGGAAGACACATTACATTTTTCAATACAATTTTTGCAAGTGTTCCCTTCTATAATATCATGTCAGAGTAGAAAGACTGAAAAATATATCGACTAGTCAGCTCATAAAGTTGTTTATAAGAACTCTGAATATAATGACTAGATAGGAGATCTTTATGCAAAAGAAACATTTTCTTTCCGCATTGCAACTAACTGAAGTGAAATAGAAATTTATTTTCTTTCTTAACACACATTAATATATGTATATATATAAATAATTATTAATAATAATATTAAATAATTTGGCAAAAATTATATTCATCTGTTTAACAAAAAGACAG
The DNA here is from genome assembly GCA_028455605.1 of Lasioglossum malachurum. NCBI lineage: Eukaryota > Metazoa > Arthropoda > Insecta > Hymenoptera > Halictidae > Lasioglossum > Lasioglossum malachurum. The sequence goes on along the minus strand of CM052314.1, from coordinate 10,726,087 downwards.
AAGCTCAGTCAGTATTTCTAAATTCTTCTAATGTCTTCAGTGTTTCAAATTACGCCTGCTAATTTTCGTCACAAATCCATAATATTCGCTGTCGAATAATGACTAAGTAACAAATTTCATTTTATTTCCCGATGAACGAAAGAAATATCAAAGTGTGTACCCATAAAAATGGTTTCAAAAATCATCCACGACAAATGATCACAGAAGGACACAATGAAGATCCAACTTTTGCAACATATGCCAGCCAAGACGGTGACATGTTCAGCGATAAAATCGTGTCGATGGTTATCACACCGCAATAGCGACCGTAGAAAATGCATTGGCGCGAAAAATTGCGCGATTTCTCCGCGTTACGACTGACACACTGTACAACCGTGTTCCCCGTGGGCGGCGCGATAATGATATTCAACGGGGTTGCCGGTTTTACGAGCGATTATCGCCACGGAATCCTTCCTCCCTGGAATACTGGTAACGTTAGAAGGAGGATGCAGCTGAAGAAGCTAAGATTTGGCGCCGGACCCGCGGCGCGCGTAAAGGGAATCGCGCCATCATCGTAAACCGACTAACCCCCATACCCGCGGCCGTTTCAAAGAAAGAGGATGGGGCACGGAGAAGACTCGAAGCACCTCGACGTAAACTATCTGGCAACCGACTCTGATCGCAACCACTTCTCCATCATCCTCTCATCTCCGCTAACGGTGGAGTGCTGTTATAACGGGGAATCTGTATAGCGGATGCACCCTTTGCAACTCCTCACCCCCGTTACAGTCTCTTAGAATTCTTCCTTCGAGTCTTTCGTCCTGTCTCTTCATGGTCGTCTTTTTGGATCGAGCATTGTCTAAGTGCTTTTTTAATTCCTATTTGTAATATCTAAACTGTGGAGTTTATGAATTTATGAAGTAATGAATATATTATTCTACTATTATATTAATATATGAATATATTATTCTTATACTCAATAAAATTATTGATGAAAGAAAACTATGTTACATCCAATCAGTACAATTATTGATAAGGACAATTTTTATTTTGAACACTCTTTTCATGTTTACATACTGTACATTTTCGTTGCTTGAACTGAGACTGGTTAACAGTTCTACCATATAAACGTTATTAGATTTTTACATACACATGTATTTTTTCTCATAATGGTGTTGTACTTTATTAGTTGAAAATAATGTAACAGCGTCTTTTTCTAAATTCATGAAACGTTTCTACTGTTTTGTATTTGATCTACATCCAATTCGCTTTTGTACTATCATCACCACCAATATTTTAAAGAGACTTACAACATGACTAAATTGCTGACAGCTGATGGATGATAATTTTTTGTTCAAAGCACGAAATGAATTGGATTTGCGGTGAAAACTTCTAAACAACCAGGAGTGTCTTGACGCGTCGGTGACAAAATTGGTATAAATCGAGCTTCACCCCTTGCCGTAGAAGAACTACCGCCGTTGAACCGTGCGGTATCAATTTTTACTGAACCGTGACTCTCGACGTCGAAACTTCTTCGAATATTAATTCCCATCTCGAAGACGATATAGCCGGAGCTTTTTACAAGCGTGCTCTCGTCCTCCCGCTTCCGTTTCTTTCAGTCTCGTCTAAGATTTCACCGTAACGGCAGAAATTTCCGCCGATAAATCCACCGGCGCAACAAAAATCTCCCTCGCTGAAGGCGAACGGGTAATCGTATTCCCGTTTTAAATGTATTCACCGGGCTACCCCCCTTTCCTCGCGTCAACTCTCGTGCGCCTGTATCGGCTCCTTCTCGCTGTATGCACACAAGGATGTGTGCCTCGCGTTATCCGTCTAACGGCCGAAGGGAGAAAATGGTATAAGAAGGTAACAGGTTTCGCAGAGGAGACTCAGGTCTCGCGCGGAAAACACATGTAAGGGCTGCAGAGGGTCGGGGTTAAGGACGGCTGCCGGAGGTTTCGACGGAGGGCAAGAAAAGAGGATTCGGACGGCTTGTAATCTCGGCTCAAGGTGTCGTTCGTCGCCTCGATATCCTGCTGGACACGGAGACGGGCTTGAGAACCGTAGAGATTAAGGTGTGTTCATTCTAACCCTCGCAGAAAGACTGAAGTCGACAGGGGAAAAGTATCTAGAGCGAGAATGCGGATCCAGACACTCTATAGCTGTACTTAAGACTTGGTACAAATAAAAAAGACGTCCATAATAAATTGACATTATAAATTAACCCTTTGAGAACGTTTTGTATTCAATTTCTAGTCATATTCCATTTCTTACTAATATTAATTCGTACAGGATAAGATATTACAGTGAACACACTAAAAAATATTAGTCAGGAATTTCCTAATGAATTCATAAAGGGCAAGATTATATATTCTTGGCTATATAAAATTGACATCTTGCAGTAAATATACCACAAAATATTCCCTGAAATTTCCTAATAATAATTCATAAAGGGTAAGACCTTATTCCCAGCCACATAAAATTAACTTCTAGCAATAAATTTGCAAATTTCCCGGGTCCCCGAAGACGCACTAAAGGCAAATAGGAGCGAAAAAAGGCGAAGCTCCGTTGCCTAAACTGCAGACAATTTTGTACTTGTAAATAGGGTCCGCAGGGGGAGGCATAAGTAAATTAGGCCGAACGAGACGAAAGGTTTTGATAAGGATCTCTCTCCCTCGGCTTTCTTTTTCTTTTTTTTAGACCTGACTCCCAGGGAATTGAGACGTCATCACGATGCTCTAGCTCGTTTGCCTTGGCTTCCTTACCCCCTGGCCGTTCCGCCTCCTTCGAGGGCCATTTAATGGCAAAGCGACGCGCGTTTGCCCTCGCAATAGAACGCTCGCGCCTCGTCCTTTGTTTCGCCTTCATGAGATTTTTAAACAGCGCGAAATGAGCTTCGCAGCTCGTCGCCGGGAACGAACGATTATCGTCTCTCAACCGGCTGACTTAATTTCTTCTTCCGTCCCCCTTCGAGAACGACGGGGAATTTAAAAAGGTGGCCCTTCCAGCGAGTGCGTTGTGCCCTCGCCTTTACTGCGGCGTCTGGTTCGGAGGAAGGTTCGATTGGATTGGACAACGAATTTTTTAATACAAGGTACCATGCCTACCCTTGTGGCATCAGCTGAGATCTTCTTCGGTATCCTAGCACATCGTAGTCGTTCCTCCAAGTATCAGGTCGATAAGTATGAAACTTGACAAATATGTTTGAAATTTGTGTTTTATTTGTAAAGTTTCATACTTAATGACCATATATAAAATATATACTAAGTGTTCAAGAAAAAGAATCCTTCCAAAAAAAAATTGAAAGTTGGTATCCAGGTGTCAAAGCGTCGATATAAGGATTAAAGTGGAAGCGAAGTGTACAATAAATTGTAAAATAAAATTTCTGGACTGTGATAACCTACAATAAATGCTCTACTGGCTTCGAATATTGTTCCCCAAATCTCCAATGTTCGTACAAATAACCTTTGCAATATTATGAAATTAAAACCAGTATGAAATGACGCTAAAGATTGCCGTTTTCTCTAACTCAACACCATCATACACCCACAGAGGAATTTTATAGCACAAATTTATTCATCTGCTCATAAAGTTTAGAATGGTTTAAAGTCTAGACCGAGGTATCGTGCACCAGTTAATATTCAGCTCGCGAAGTGGGCGTTTCTTGCGGTATGGAGCTAGCCGGATCCTCCAAAGGCCAGTTAAAAATCAAAGACGCCCCGTCCCAAGTTTCCGGGCGGAAGAATCGGACCGGCGGATTCGGTTTTGCGGGGGTGGCTGCAGGAAAAAAGGATGGGAGCCGGATTCCAAGCATTTGTATCGTTTTGTCGTACTTCAGTGTCGGCACGCGTATCGTATGGCATCGCATTATTGCTTTTATGGCCAATAAAAGGAAGGCCGCTCTCCGGTGAGGCCAGCACTGTGCCTGTCCTCGGCAACGATCGTCCCCTCGGTCGTTGGACCGTTCTATCCTGAAACCATCATCCACTATTCGCTGCCTCCTCTGCCCCCGGCGGTGGCTGCCGCTGTTATTGCCATTGGGTCGTTCGTTCGACCATCGGAGGTGTTGCGATTGGTTTCGTATTTGGAAGGGAATATAGTCCGGGGACTCCCCGGCCCAGTTAACCGTTCAGTCACCCTTTGGGACGAAGGAAACGACACCTCCCGGACCTCCGACACCTTCTTTCTCTATCCACTCTATCGCAAACACGGGTCTTCTTGGTCAACATTTACGACACCTCGGACATCCTCTGTTTTCTTCCCTGCATCGCCAGCGAGCTTCCTGATCTCTCTTTATGACCCCGTTCAGAGACGGATTGTTTGATCGCGCGGACAAGTATACACGAATACGAAGACGCTAATGCAAATAAGATGCGCGCGGTTCCCGCCGTGTCTGAACAGGCTCTACCTTCAATTCTAATCTGCGATTTTCGTGTACGTGGGATTTATATTATATTTTTCAGTTCCGCTCTCGCCTTAAGATCAGGCGAGTTTTGCCCCAACACACTGTCGAGATTTATCAATTAATTATGACTACGAATGAAAATACTTGAACAAAAGGTCCGCCGAATATTCCGAACAACCTAATAGAGCAGGAGGATGAAGATTGTGGACACTGTGGTGAAGCAATTAAAAAAAAAAACTAGTAGTAAGTCTAAACAATTAAGTTCCCGTGTCAGAGGCGTCGACAGACAATGGTGGACCGCTTATCTCGCGGGGCGCATAAAAGAGGGACACTCGCGAGACTTGTTCAAGGTAACGTCGTTAAGGATAGGAGCGTTGTCATTCTTGCAGAACGCGAGCTCGTCTTTTCGGAGGAGAGTGGCAGCCCGTTGCACCTACAGGCAAAAGATAACCAGCCCGTCCTCGAGACATCAAGCACCCTCCTACCCCCTCCTCCCGGTTCGAGCTTCGTTGTCCCGAGCGACGATATATCTCCCGGCGTCCGCTTTCGTCGTCATTCGTCTCGACTGCCATGCCACGCCATCGCCTTCCCGGAGAGTTCCGATGCTACTGGCGAGGGTGCACGATGACACTCGGTTACGACATTAGCGACGTTTCCCACACTGTCTATGGGTCTACTTCGTCAATGTCAACCGGCGCACGGCCACCCACGCAACGACTTTCCTCGAGTAACTTTCCGAGAAATAAACCCCGAAGATTGGAAAGCGTCCGGCAGTTGGACTTCTCTTCAACAGCTATGGTCGGGAGAAGATGAAAATCTCTGTTACGATTTATTGCAAGCGACTCCTGTTTCGTCATCAAATTTATCTCTTTTGGGCAGTTGTCCGTCACTGTTTTTGAAACATATTTTGAATGGTGCATTCGTGTCTAGATACATTAATCTCCTTATTGCACACTGTGTATAAACGAGTCTAAATAAATTAAATCACTAAGATGCTCAATCAAAAAGGACCTCGCCATACCAATGTTAAAATGATAGAGATTAAGGTACGCTTGAAGATTCTCAGTTTCTTGAAGTATAATTCGAATGAGAGATTACTTTTGGCTATCTCGGTATCGGCAATACGTTTGAACAGTACAAGACAGTTTAATGAAAGTCGGTTTGAACCGTCGTTTCCGGTCTTGTCTGCCGAAGCCTATACCCGTCGACGTCTGAGCGTTTAAAGACCACCATTCAAGGAGTCGAAACGAAGATCTGTGGAGATTGATCGCACAGATCAGAGGGTTTGCATCAACCATGCCTTTCGACACGACAAATTAAATCCCTCCCGTCTGTCTCGTTCTCTGTACCGTGCATAGAGGAATCCAGGGATTTCTAAGGAGTTCCGTTTCGTCCTATGCTCCTTTCTGACTTTCTCAGGGGGAGACGCTTCTCCATTCCTGGGCTCGACAAAGACGATGATCGATACGCTTGTTGGTAGTATGATTGCCAGTTACAAACTGGAAAGGACAATAAAAGTCTATCCCCTCCCGAATAAAAATTCGTTATAACCCTTTTGCATTCGAAGCTGTTTAGCACGACGAGAATTGAGTTGATGAAGACAACATGTTTTGTCAAAAAACGTTCTCAAACACCAGAAGACATTATTAAAGATGTCGCGGAGTGTTAATAGTTGTATGACCGGTTTATTGTAAATATTGAGTGAGTGGTACGACTGTTGAGAATGCATAATCGATGACTGAAAGAAAGATATGTATGTCCAGAAGGAAAGTATGAGAACAGAAGAAGTTAAATAAATAAATGCGAGAGACGTGTGTGCGTTTGCAAATGTTCAGATAGAAGAGAACCGCCAAGCGGAACAGTCAAACGAGTTTGTTCAATAAAATATAATATCAAAAATCCAGAAAAAGATTGAATTATCTACTATAAACTAAGTCTTCACAAATACTAGAAGACATTTCTAAACACTAGAAGGCGCACTTACACACCAGAAGACATTCTCCAGCATCAGAAGATCTCAAACACGACTGAGTGAGATCACTAAGAAAGTATCAACCGGGAAAATCGTAGGTCCAAGCGTGATCGGTGTCTCGAAGAAAATCAGAACCGCGATGGCTTGATTTACGTGTACAGGCCCGAGGCGAGAGTCGCCTCGACTCTCGGTCTGATGTAAGAGTACCACTCTGATTCCAATAACCATGAATCTATCAGACGTCAAAACGCAATCTCCACCTGAAAGCGGGCCGCCTTCGGCCGTACAGCAGCGCGCCCAGGCGACCACAAATCTCGCGGTATCTGCGACCGTATATCTTCTACTTACTGGCGTGCAACACAGATGTAAAAGAGGCTGGCCCCCGTCGGAGCAACGGAGAGAAACCTGTGAAAGAGAGAAAGACGGAGAGGGAGATGCGAAACACCAAGGGGGAAAAAAGATGGAGGGACAGAGTCCGCCAGGATTTCGCTCAGTTCGACGCCGAACCGAGGAGGAAAAGCCGGGGAGATTGCACGGAACGCCGGAGAAAGTTGCAAACTCGAAAACTTTCCGAGGCCCTATTATCTCCGACGAGACCACCGTCCGGCACCAAGGGGGTTGTCCGGTATACCTCGATCTCTAAATACTTCGCCTCTCCACTCTGGACCCACTCATCCCTTTCGCGGGTTATTTCGGTGAAAAACCGGCAAATAGAGAAACGAATGCGAAAAGGGTTTTTTGGGTTTGGCTATACTCGCTGTGACGAGGTTCGAAGATGTTCCCGATGGTTTGAACATATTCTTTCGACAAACCTGTCTACACATTTTCAGCGTTACTGTGCACACATTTATAAAGTTGCTCGATTGAAGAAGTGACAAGTTTGAGACTGTATTCCTGCATGTGGAAATTTGAGGGACGGTCATGTTTGATGGGTCAGTTTTAAACTATCGCAACATTTATGCTCATGTTTAAAATATTGTAATACACTGACACCATGACGGTATCGCTCAGACCCTGCAGATGATGCACCATTTAAAGAAGGATGAATGGCTTGGCTGATCAATACTCGCTGTTTCTACTTAAAATCTCCACTCTGGCTGTTGTTATTTTATATAAATGCCATTGATCCGTCTCAGAATAAACTGCAACTAAATGCATTATAAACATTCGTAATTGCATTTATAAGATCAAAGTACTTAGACTGTTTCATTCAACAAAAATGACGTTGAGACTTTATACGAATAATGTCTCGAGAATAATTTCGCTTATTACAAGATTCTGTGTGAACGATAGAAGATGTGTGAACAGAGGTTTAAAATATTGCAATAAATTAGCGATGCACCAAGCAGACAATGGGGTTCAGGGAAAGTTCCTGGCTGACTCCACGACGTCTGCGGAAGACGGTATCAGCCGGTTGCGAAGAAAATGAGGAATGGTGCCAATGACAGTGCTAACGCTGTACAAATGAATGCACACCGAGGCTTTGACGTGCGATAATTTATCACCTTATCCTGCCGCACCCTTCCTCGGCTTCTTCAGTTAAGAGAAAGCGGGAGAAAAACGGCTGTGGAAAGGGGAGGCTGAAATCTGGCGACGGTGATTGGGACAAATATAAATAAGCCAATCGTTGCCCCTCCTGCGAATTTCTTACATTCGTCTTCGGGGAACGAATATGTAAACGCGGCTTAACGGATCTCGTTAATCCTGCGGGAATAGAAACGAACGCGTGACGACTTACTGCTGTTAGAACGGTAGGGTTATCATGATCATTCTCGATGAAAAATACTAGGATATTTGTCTTCTCTGATCCTCTCTCGAGAATGGGGTTCGAATGCTAAAGCCTTGATTTCAGTACATTTTTTATAGCTTCTATTTAATGATTGTTTAAATATATCTGTGGTTGTCAAGAAGAACGCCGCACATCTCACATACTTTCATTTTGGAGATATTGCCGTTTAAAGGTGTGATCATTAATGCTGTGACATAGACATCGGTTAAATTTTAAATTGCATGACTATTTTGAGCCTTTCGATTTTATTTTTATGACTTTTTTCTGGTAAAGACGTAAATCCTATACTATAGAGCTCAATTAATGCATAAATTCAAATTTTTTGAAATTGTGGGATGTGGCGTTTTTCCTGGCAACCCCACAGGTATATTGCCACAGAAAATTTCATCATAGACAATTTCATTATTTAGACACATGGTTACAAACAAAGTGTATAAATTATTCTGCCAATGAGTTTTATACACTTCTATTCCCCATTTCATTAACTTTTATTTTCAACAGAGACATTTTAGCGGAGAACCCGAAAAGATCATAATACTGAAATAATTTTTGCAATTCTGGGTTCAGGATTTCTTTTTATCAATGAAATATGCCGCCACGAAATTCCGGCAAGGATAAAAGAATGCACAGTATCATAATTTTACTGGCAAGCCGCGGAATCAGTAATTCCGACCGACCGGAATGGTTTTCCATCTAGAACGTGGCAATAAATGACCCCATAGCCGTGACATTGCGGGACACCGTTCCTCCTCGGCAGCTTCTGGTCGCCACCTTTTCTCTCTTTGGTGCCAAAAGTTTTTCCAACTTCGTATAATCATTTTTCCCGGAATGTCCCGACGGTGCCTCCCTCCAGCCCTCCCACCAAGTCACCCCTAAGCCGTCGCTTCCTCGGCAACTCTCCCCCCACAACCGCTTATCTCAGAGAAATTCTTTTCGCGGTTTCTTCCAGGGAACACAGCCGGTTCTGCCCCCATCCGCTTGCAGGTTCGTTGGCGCAGAAGAATTTTAATTCTTCCCCTGCCCACAAGAAAAGCTCTGCACAATTTTCTTTCCCACGAGCATTCGTACATCAAAGGATTCTCGCGTTGCTTTCGCGGGAAAAATGTTCTTTGTTTCGGCGGAGATCGTTTTTTAATTGCTGATGAAGTTACCAACTCGTTGAAGTCGCTGCTCCGTTCTGATTTCACGCTGTCCAGTAAATAAACAAGTTGATCCAAGACAAAATATTTCCTTCTTGCAGTTCAAGAATGCATCTATAAATCCCAAGAGAGTTGAGTCGGATTTTGTAAATAGTTTACACAGATTTCATCACTGAGGTGCATAACTACTCATAGCCTGCAGCTGTTCAAGATTAAATCAACAGCTGTGAGAGAAGTATATATGAAAACTTATGTAACAATTTTAAGATCAATTTTTATTTGGAAAGTATGACCAGGTGAATTTCAGTTCAGAGGGACAAGAAAATTTCTTCCGATGTTGGTCACCGTGGAATTAATAGTAGATGAGTGATATTCCTCCGACGGTGTATAAAAAGCATCAAATATGCAGGTGTCTCGAGGAAAAGAAAATATAAGACGAGACGGGACGGGGGGTGAAAAGCGCGTGGTGATTAGATAGGGGAAGGTCCGGGACGTTGGGTTTATTAACGATATCGCGAGGCAACGAGGGTGGAAGAAAGGACTCTCGATAATTTGCTGGCTCATGCACCCTTGAAAGAAAATCCATATTCTGACGTTAATGAGATTTTATAGACCGGCGTTTGCTGTTGGTTACCAACGAAGCCGGCCGGATACCGCAGAGATTAGAGAGTATAACAGATCGGCCCAATAATCGTTCCTGGTTACTGCCTTCGTTAATTGTTATTGCGTAAAACGGCGAACTCGATTCACCCGGTGGGAAATTATGCCGTGTATCGCACCAAGGATTCCATAATGTTTGAATTAATTTCGGCCTGGCCACTACGGTACGTCGCCGCTTCATCTTCAGTATACTGTGTTCCATTCCTCACCGTAATCACTAATTGTATTAATGAGAACTCCAAATCTGATACTAAAAATTATACTGTTCTGTAAAAGCAGAGTACAGTTTTCGATTAAATTGTATTCAATATATTCTATTAAAAATTATATTAAGTCTCCAATATAGAATGAGAAGCCCAACAAAATCTATTAAATTTTTCAACAAATTTTAGAATATTGCGTGCACTAAATAGCAGTCGAGGGGCGACTCAGAGAATCACCACTAAAAATTGCTATACCATTGTTCACAATATTGTTTACATTGTTAAATATGTTGGTATCTAATCAATTAGTACACATTTAAGTATTGTAAAAAAAGTATACAATAAAATTATTCTAGGTCGGTGGAAATGTTTAATTTTTAAGTTAAAATAGCTCCGACTGCAAAGGACTAAAATCTCACTCTCATGGACAACAGAGAGATCTCTTATGTATCAACGTCACGAATATTTAAATTCAATATCTCAAGTCTTAATCGTGATTTGGATTTTCGGAAGTGATTTCGATAAAATGACGCGCATTTAGGCAACGCGCGCTGCCGCATGCACAGCTTGGGTTGGAAAAGAAAGGAATCGTTCCCGAGACCAGTAACCGCGGGTTCTTTCGTCAAAGGATGAGGACGACAGAGGCCTGGCACCTCCTCGCAGCGACAAATATGGAATTTGCATATAAATCGGGTATTTCCATCTGTGGCCCTAGCCCTGCAACACCGGTTGGTTCGTTCGTTCGTTCGCGTGATACAGAAATGAAGAGATCTCCCATTTCCTCTTACCCGAGCCAGTTTCCCCTGCTCCTCTTTCCTCCTCGCCGCTCCTCTCGGAAATACTAACCTCTAGATATTATTAATAACCCGAGATGAGATCGAACGCATCCCTCTTCGTCGTATTGAGGGGGTGGAAATTGGGAGGAGCCCAGCCGAAATCAATCTGCCATTCGCTCGTCGCTTCTAGCTGCCCTTTTTCCAATTCCCTTTATCGAACACGCGATCCTGCTGCTGCTCTTTCTGAACCGCTTCAAATTTTACATAAGGAATTCACAATTAGCCAATGATATTACTATTTTTATAGGAACATTTCACTTAAAGTCATCGAGTCATGTGAAATGAAAAGAACATTACAAATGCTGTTACAGAGGACATATGATGCGAGATTTTTTTATCTACTATCCCAGGTAAGTTCTTGAAATGAATTTTAAATTGCTTGATTAAATGATTGGACATTTAGATATGCAACACGAGAATCGTAAGGTGATGAATACAATTTTCGCTCTTTTTGCATACGAAGAGAGGGCAGGTTAATAATTATTTTTCGTAATGACAAGTGGAATAAAAAGTGGATACAATGGACAGGCAAGTTCCTAAGATGATCGTGGACTCCTAAAAATTATTTCATATTTAATTGAGCTATTCTTATATGCGCCATACTTGTTGAACGCGGAAGAGCAACGTGCACACACAGACTGTTTCACACTGGCAAGTGAGTAGACTGAAATGCACAGACGAGTTTAAAACTGAAGGGCCCTCCATCAGAATCACAGTACAGTTTCTAATTTTCTATGCACAAGTGTGCACGCGTATAGCCGTTTCGCAGGAACAATTCATTTGCATCGATCGGTTATGATATCGATTGAAATACATTATATTTGTTTGGGGTCCGAGGAACGGCTTGATCTGGTCGCAAAAACGGCAGATTCCACGGCTCTCGAGATTCCAGACGAGAAGAGTGGTTTCAAGATCATTCAGCTCGAGATCGCGTTACACCGTTTGCCACCCTCGCCGTCAGCTCACGGTGAGAAGCTGCAGCTCTTCGTTCGCGCTTTTTTCCTCCTGGCGGCGAGTGAAAAGGAGCAGAAGAGGGCAAGCAAGCCGGGCAAGGGCGTCAGAGAGCCAGGGGAGTAAAGCAGCTTTGTAACCGAAAACCTCCTCCGGGCTCTCTATCATTTTTAATCGGGAGAATAAATCGTTTGATTCAATTATCAGGGGGCATCTCTCTCACCCGTGCCGCCCTCGAGGACCTCCGACGAGTGGCTCCCAGTGAATGGGAAAAAAACCGTCTCTTTGTCCGGCTTAAGATTCTCGGAGACACTTAAGAGGCTTAGGATCGGTTAAGGTCTGACGTTAAACACACCGACTTTCCCGGCTCCGTTACTCCTTTCCCCTAAAGATGCCTTTTTCCTGATCGTAGTGCACCTATCGTTCTCTTCGAGGTTTAGTTAACCCTCCCGTCTAGATACATTCACGTTGGAGGTGCCATAAGCAGACTGCGGATCTACTTATATTGGATTCCACTTTCTTAAAATTTGTCCAAAAAAATTGAAAACTGCATAAATATCGTAAAGATGAGTTCTACTAGTTTGGATCGTGTAATTTCTAATGACATAGCTGGAAAGTATAAATATTCTTAAAATGAACGAACTCGAAACGTTCAGTTTCGAGATAAATGGCTTTAACATTTGGTTACATTCTGTCGGTTACAACTTCTGCAATTATGCGAATATTTACATGAAATTTGTTTTAGAATGTTCGTAAAGAATGAGACCATTCAAACGAGCAATAAGAGAAAATTGATTCTTTATTTCTATACTGTTCTACCCTTTTCAGGGAGACATTGATATCGTAAAGGGGGTCCTCCAAGTTGATCAAACTGTGTTGTCGGAGGGCGAACGCAATTTTTTTATAGTGTTCTTTCGAAAACGTCTTCAGAATGCCACGTTATAAGGAGGTCGAGTGTGTAATAAATTGTTTCAGAAGCAAGATAACAGCGATTGCAGCTCGGAGGCCACTAACGAAGGATAAATTCGAGGATAAAAAAGGCAGCCACGTGTTGCAAGGCGGCGTGTGCCCACCGATCCTCGGAGGAGCGTTTCGAAGACGGTACCGGGGGTTAGACGGAACCAACCGGAGTCTTTTCCTTATTTTTATCAGGTTTTCCAAGGGGATGAATATTTAAGGGAAGCGGACTTAATCTGCGCTCGGGGATTCGCGGCAGACGCGTATCGCAAAACAGCCGATCCCCCTTCTTTCTCTCCTCCCCTTCTCTCTATTTATCTATCTTTCTTGCTCTTTTTCCCCGCTCGTTATCCTCTCGCTAGTATCGGGCAGGAATAGGGGGCCGAGGAGACTCTACCGGAGGTGGAGAAATAACGAAGAGCATCCTGGAGGATGGAGCACAGTCGCGGTGCATGTTTCCCTAAATATTTTATAGCCGTTATCGGCTCTTGACCGAGGAAATTCCGCTGGTAATTTCAACCCCCGTCGGCGGCGTTTGATAGCGAAAACTGATTCCGCGGTGGGGCCTTAAATACGCGGCCGAATGGTATTCGGAGAAATATCACCGGGAGAACAATTAAACGAACGTTTTGCTAAACTGAGAACGATATAACCTCCGCTGTATATTATTCGGAAACTGCGGTACGAGGTGCGGTTAAGTTTCAACTGTCGCGCAGACTGAGCCTTGCATCATCGAATAACACGCTTTATTATCTCCTGTACACTTCTATACGCTGCACGGTGCGGTTCACGAACGTTACATAACTTTCTTTGGGAGATGACCCGCGGGGTAATAGCATTATGGGCCGAGTGGTTTGTGGGAAATGTGCACTAAATGAAGATAATTGCTAACAGAGAGAGGATATTCATTAAATTTTAGTATCATTGTTGTTGTTATTTTTATTTAGTCTAAGCTCAAGTGAACAAAAATTCCGTTGATCTTAAGTACTATACGAATTTGACGATTTACGTAAATTTCCCTTGTTTTATGTTTAAAAGTGTGAAGGGAAGGACAATAACGAGTATTACAATGAAATCACAAATACCTACGATGGCAATTTTTTCAGAGAAATATAATTTCTTCCTTCTACTAAACAAATGATTAATCTCTACCGGCACTTTTGTTAGTATTAATGTTTTTATCATTAGAGTGAGAGATTTTTAAAATTGCAAGACAAGTAAGCAGTCGCCACAAGTAAATCTTTATAATCTGAATAATTGCAGAATTAATAACCCGAGATCCATCATTTCGATGAATTCAATGGTTTCAGTGCTCACAAGTAGCAGATAGGTAAGTGAGGAAGTTTCGTGCAAACGATTCTGACCACTGGAATCTTTCGGAGTCCGGGCCGGCGAAGCGAGGCGAGGCGTCGCAATAAAAACATTTCTCACTCGGGATAAACGTTTTTCGTTTCGTATTAAAATGTCAGGCTCGTTGATCCGTGGGCAGGTCCGTTTCTGGGCCGACGCGACGCGACGGGAAGCTGACGGACCGGCGACCCTCTGACACCGAGACAGGATCCCGGGGCTTTCCCTTGCAAATTCTCTCTTTACCACTTCTCTGTAGCTCACCGCCGGAGGCCCCAACCACTCTTTCTCTCCCGGGGGTTTGTTTTAGCAAGAACTCGCCCCCGAGTTTTCGGATGTGTATACGTATACACGTACACACGCGCATATGCATACGCGTATATGCACGCGCGTCGGGTACCGAGGGATCGGCGGAACCTCCACCGCAACCAGCGGTTGCTGTACGGCCAAGCATGCCTGCCAACCTTTATTGGTTTTTACCGAGCAACACACAGTCCGATATTTTTTTATTACGACAAAGCACGCGCTTAACCCCACCCTCGACCGAGCATTGCCCGGCATTCAACGCGGAAAAGCCAGCACGGAGGAAGGAGTTAACGTGCCTTCGCACGAGAAATGATAACGGGGGCGAGCCGCGATCTTCTGGAATCTCGGGAACCGAAATTTTTCATGCTCGAGTGTGCTCGGTTTTCGGTGGTCCTCTTTGTTTTCCGCTTCTCGCCTTCTGCACAGCGCTTTTGTTTTTATTAAAACACAAGAGGGAATGCGTGGCTCTGCTGTTTTATACTCGAGTCCTCCATAGTCACAATCGAGGTAAACAATATATTAAACGTTCATTAAGATTTTTATTTTATATAAAATTCACACAAGTACTTAACATGTACATACAGGAACATTTGATGTATAGACAGTATCAGAAAGTTTCATAAACTATAGTATGCATACAGGGTGTCTCAGAACGGTGACAATGACCGTGATCCTACAAGAAAAACTGAGTAAAAAAGAACGAATAACTTTCCTTTGGCCGACGCTTAGGTTTTGAGACGATTGAGTTTGAAAATTCTTAATGTTCGCGAGAAGTAGAATTGGTTGGTTGTGCTCAGACGTGTCAGTCGATTTCTATCTGAACGAGATGCAACAGTTACAGTTTTAAAACTATGTTCTCTGGTTTCGTCTGAATATTAAATTTCGAATTACGTATAATGGAGAGTACAACGAAATTTGTTTGTCTTTATGTTGTACACGATTCCAGAAAGGAATTATCGTTTCGGGACACCCGTTGTGTATATGATTTTGACTTTCCCGAGCGTTTCCGTTTCCGAGGTTCTCCGAGGGCCGTTGAAAGTAGCGGGCCAACCTTTAGCCATGCGAATTACGAAATACTTTTACAAATTAAATACGCGTAGGTATACAGGGGTAGGTTTGGCGGTGTTGGCATCCATCGGACCGCAGTCTCTCGACAAAGTATTCCCAACAAGGGGGCGGAAAGCCCTTTTGGATCGTCGTCTCGGCCGCCGCAATTTTTCAAAGACGGCTGCGCCGTTGCTTTCATATATGTAAATTAAATATCAATTCCATTCGTATAATTACACGAACCACAGATTCATAAAAATGTTGAACAATTCATTCTTGTTATGAAACTTAAACTTTGCAGATAATATTTAGGAAGATATTTCTCACTTCTTGGCTGTCGAAAACATTTTTAAATAAATGTTCATTCTGCAAGAAAAGTGAATGACTTACAAGTCAATCTGTTGCATTCATGTGCCACCAAAGACGTTGTTGAGCAGTAATAATGCGAAGGAACTTTTAAGAAGTCATGAAGTTTCTCTTGAATAGAATTTTTTTTAAGAAGAGTTTCCACTCACCTGAGTTGGCTTTGTGAAAATCACAGTTTCGTATCTACTAGTCAGTATACACTAGTCATGAAAGAATTTTAGTTGTAATTCTAATTGTAAGTAGCTACGAAATACTCAGCCCTTTTTGCAACAACTAATTTAATTATTTAAATGTAGACGAGAAGATATCGTTTTCAAGTGTAGCTCTCTGAGAAAAATATTTTTAACATTACAGAATATCCAGAGTGGATTAGAATAGCCTATTTTACTACATATGACAAGCATATTATATCTCGTACACAATATAATAAATCCAGTACAATTTAATTAATTTTTACATAGTACCCGTAAAGTGTGTGTGGTTATATAATACAGGCGTACATCTTTAACCACACAATTCTGATCGATGTATAAACAATACCTCAACAATTACGAACCTACCAAGTAACTCCACTTCTATATATTATAATAAAAACGTTTGACCAGCAGAAATCGCAAAAAGCGCTAATAACGGCAACATCCGAGTACCCCATCCCGGAATGAACTCAACATCGAGCGTCTAGGAGTGCTCCAGGGGTTTGGAACTAGGTGGGTACACAGCAGCAACAATGACAATCTCGCAGCGGCTAAATTCGTTAACTTTTCCCGTAGAGTAGCTCCGAAAATGAGCAACACGGTAACACACAGATCGAGACTACGTGCGAGAGAAAGAGCACCGTTCGTCTTTTTAGGGCTGTACTGCGGGAGAGGGAGTCGGAGTGGGAGAGAGACAGAGAGAGCGAGAGAGAGAGAAAGAGAGAAGGCAGGAAAAAATAGCGGAGCATTAAACGCAAACAAGGGTAGCAATTTCGGAGGGGACTCGAGGAGTCGAGAGGTCGCGAGCAAGTGGAAGAGTGGAAGGTGGATGGGAAGGAAGAAGGGGGACATTGTACACGTAAACCCGGGAAGGGAGGATCAGCTAACCCAGCAACCTGGGAGAGGGCTAGGAAGGATCGAGCGAGAGGGTTAAGGGGCTCGTCCAGGGTTAAGAACGCTTTAAAGGGCGGGCCGCCGTTCTGGCGCAGTCACACGATACTTTTTAATTTACTAAAAATGCGCATTCAAC
Source organism: Lasioglossum malachurum (assembly GCA_028455605.1). NCBI lineage: Eukaryota > Metazoa > Arthropoda > Insecta > Hymenoptera > Halictidae > Lasioglossum > Lasioglossum malachurum. The sequence goes on along the minus strand of CM052314.1, from coordinate 10,708,906 downwards.
CCGTCAAGTGCCTCGGAGTTCCTGAAAGGGAGCCCGGAAACCCTCCTGGGCCGGTCTTCGAGAGCTCCTGGGCCGACTTCAATAAACTTATTCGGATCGAGCCACTAACTACACGACCCAGCGTCGAACGATCATGAAGGTGCAAGTGACACAGATTTATCGGATTCGAGAACTTCCGTTTTGTCCGGATGATTCACGCGATACGATCATTCTTTCAGAATTAAGAACCGGCCGACCGGAACGAGGGCCGTTTTATTCTCCCGCAATGATCATATAAATTTTCCTCTCGAATAAGCGAGAATCGCCGAGTCGTTCTTTGGTTCGAGTAATTCATCCGCGTTCCAACGGCTGGAACTCGCGTATTGAATAAATTATAATTACTCGCGATGATCACGGTAAATCACAATTAACCCGGGGATACGTGACGCGAAACTGGATTACGAAATGAAAATTTTTCTTACGAGACCCGTGAAATCTTCCCCTGCCGAGTTTTTCGTCCCCCTCGATGACAATCCGAGCGGAAGAAGCGATCCCGACCCCTGTGTCCCGCCGCCGGCCACCCACGCAAAGACAACCTTCTCCCGTTTCCACCGCCTTTGTTTGAAATCACGAGGTAAAAAGCTAGAATGGCCATGTAATTAGGTGTATTAAACCTCCGAGAGCCGGAATCGATCCCGTGTTTTCGGTGTCAACAGCATTCCGCTCGGCTCATTATCGCTCTCTCCTCTGTCGAACTTGAACGATCGTAACCAGAGAATTCACCCAATGCTACAGCTCTTCAGACAGGCTTTCTTCGAATGAACAATTTCGGAAACTATAGCAGAAACTATTCCTATAGCGGAAACTAAATTATTTACGGTCTCAATAATTGTAAATTAGAAATATTACCTACTGTTAAAAATATAGCAACAAATCTCTGAGATAGTTTTACCTCTTTGGAACAACTTTTCTTACATTTCTTACATGAAGTATACGAATGAATTTTCTAGATATCATAAAATTAAATTATAATTATCTGGATAAGTAATGTGTAGTCAAAAACGCTCGGACATGGGTCTGTTTGTGTTTGCTCTTGATTCACCAGAATTTCATTAAAATCCACGACCCCACCACTGTGACCTCTCCTTGCGAGTGTAAGAATTTTTAGCTAACGATTTAAAAGGCATGGAAGCAAAATATGCTTGATCCATGGAACAATTTGTGCCGATCGACTGTTCCTTTGGATCGGATGATAATGCTCACGACCTTGCGGATTATCGACTAAGGACCATATAGCAGAAAGGGTAGACCGCGCCGAAATAGCTAGGGTGGAAGATAATTCGAAGTAACCGCGACAAATTCCAATATCTGGAGAAATATGCGGCGTGGCGCGTCGTTACCAGCCGCCACGCGTTCCTCGCGGTTATGTCTAACCTTCGTCTTATTACGGCTGAGGCACGAGTCGAGCCCGGCTTCCCTTTTTTATTCTGAAACTTGTGTGTTTCTGATAGACACGACGGGATTGCTTCCCGACCGAGCTACAGAAAGAATGTCGTGATACTCCAGTCAGCAAATTAAAGAGATTGAACATTTTAAATTACACAAAGTACCCCGGAGCTCCTCTTCGCATTAAAATAACAACGTCTCAGACTTTCCGTTTGCGTCTTTAAGGTAAAGAAGATACAAGATGGAAAATTATAATGAATATAATCAATGTACTGAACTGTACTGAAGAGAATCCTTAAAATGCGAATTCTGAGCTTGGTAAATTTGTTTCTCATATTTCTCGAGAAATTTCAAGAAATTCCTTGGCTTCTTGTCATTGAATAAGGATAGAAGTAATGCATTAACAGTTTTGATTTTAATCATCAATTAGAGCTAAAATAATACATACCAATTAAAATAAATTAAACTAAAATTTGATCATATGTTCCCCATGAACGAAATTTTAATGAAATCATTTATATTTAGTGTACAGATCAAACTGATTCGAGCTCCAGATTCCCAAGAGAAAAAAATGAAACGAATAAATGAGAATAGATAAGACTTCGCATTTTTAATTAAGGGTTAAAAGATTTTGGAACAAGAAAATCATATTAAGTCAACTACAGATTTAGTTTAAGTTTAGATTAAGTTTCAGAATGCTAGTTGAGGAGGTCTTTCTTTCTGTAAATCTGGAAACCTTCAGTCAGTCTCGACGACGCCATCTTTTCCCCCCGATCGTCCCATTTGCTGTTCCATTCCCGATTCATTCCGTACACGTCACAGTTTGCATTGTGCCCGCCAGGCCGATGTGCCCAGCGTAAAGCGATTCCCCGGCGAAATTTAATTAAAACAATCAAATTATGGAAGGAGACGACGGCTGAGCCGTTGAGATCGTGAAGAAGAAAGGAGAGAAAGGAGGAAAAGTGACGGGACAGGCCCACGAGACTGGAAGCTGGATAAGATTTTCTTCTCTTGCGTTTATTTTCACTCGGGCTTGCCTTCCCCTTCCCAGTTCTCTCCTTTTCTACCCCGTCTCTCTTCATCTTCCTCCTCGCTCGACATCTTAACCACACTGTGCTTCGTCGATTTTCTTAATAAGTTACTCGGCCGATGGTGCAACCAAAATATTTTGAGATTATTAAATGTTATCGATGCCCGCGGCAAAAATATTCAAGGATTCGTAGATTATGACGAACACGTTCTTGAATTTTTTATCGTAGTGACACTGATTGTTACAATCCCTCGTGTTACACGGTGTAATCTATAGAAACCCTATTTAAACGTAGACAAACAAAAAATTGATAATGCTTAAATTACATTGAAGACAAACAATTTTTATCATTTTTCTATGAGTAATGGTCGAACAATAAACACGGATCCATAAATATCCTTAGTTTATGTTATAAACGGATTGCAGATTTTATGTAAAAATATTAGAAATGATTAATCGAACCACGAGAAAGTGAATTGTTTATTAGAATTGTTAATTGGCAGAATTACAGAATACTGTTGTATTTTTTTGGAGTCATCACGAGACATCACTTTGCATGTATTGTTGAGAGGCAATGTAATGCAAGACCCACGGAAGGTCTCTAGAATTTGACACCAAGTCCCAAAGACTTCGACCACCCGACTAGAGGCAATAAATTAGTCTAATGTATCGTCAGTTGTCTGCAATCAATGCAGAGGATGTTTATTTCACATAAGGAAGTTTAGTTCAAGTTTAGTCTAGTTGTGAATGTAGATTTATTTGGCAGTCAACTAGTTGCTAGCTAATGTCACAGGATAGCGTGCAAGGCATTTGAGAAATCGTTCGGCAAAGTGTTACACAGGAAGCCTGTTGAAGAAGTTCTCGTTACTGCGTAACTTTTTGAGAGTTCAGTTCGTCATTATACCGGAAGAAACTTTCGGTGGAAGTTCAAGTTCGTATTCGAAAGTTTGGACCCCGGGAAAAATGAATGCCGGTGAAAGTTCACTGAAACAAAGTGAAACAATGCGGAGGCCGCGGATACGCTATTAGAATCGCATCTCCATTTTAAAATCATAACCGGTCTCGATTTGCCGTTTTACCGAAAACGGGACGAGACGCGGAGCGCCGCGACGGCCAGTCCGTAAACTTGCGGTATTATTTCTTCAATTAGTTTGGTAAATATGTAATAGTTACCGGAGCGTCAGTGAAGTTTGTCCCTGTCGGTGAAGTTTCTGTTGGCGGTGTCTCTGCTTGCGTGTTTGCTGTGATAACTCCATTGTCTCCGATAAGTTAGCGGCACTCGCGGGAATAAACCGGACATTTTTGCACCGAAACGATAAGTATTCCTCCGGCATCCTCACACATTTTATCTCAACAATTGTCTTTTTATTTCACAAAGTTTCAAACTTGAAATCTGCCGTAGTATATGTTACATGCAAGAACAAGATTTGGAGTCAGAGAACAATCAATCTACGCACTCTTCATCTTAATCCATACTTTCTTCATATTCAAGGTCAAAAGGACAACCATTTTTTTTCATTGCGTCATATTCTACTTGAGACAAATGAGACACGATGAGTCTCGAAGGAAGTTAGAAAGGATTAATAGTGGAAGGATAACGAGACAAAGAGAAGTGGAGATATAGAGAGTAGAAATTAACGTGTAACAAAGAACATAATATAATAAACGGAAAATATACAAGTTGTGTGTGTGTGAAATAAAATTAGAAAATATACAGAAGGCGGAGGAATCGGAATCGCACGTTATACATATAAACTTCATCTGACTGAAAAATTAAAATATTATACAATATAAATAAAATCAGTTTTTTTGATAATGAAAGTTTTACCACAATTTTTTAAGAGAAAGATTGGGTTTTCACCGATGATGGTTCCTTTTGCTCCTTTTATCGTTGCAATGAATAGAATACGGATGCCATCGAAAAAATTTGTTGCAATTTCCACCAAACCGAGAGTATAGAATCTCGCTAGAATGATCACGACATATAATTTCTATACACCCTGTACATCGCCCCGCAGAGTTATACACAGCCATGTGTTTTCCTAGAAACTTGCTTAATCGTTCCCATTCTTCGCAATAATCCCAGACCATCGAAGTTTGCCCCAGAATTAGATGAATGCTCTTCGGTGTAATTCCAGAGCCTGGCGGTCTTTGATATGCGACAAACGCGTCGCATCTGTCCGGTTCCGGTTAGTTGGCCTGCGGCTACTTAGCAGCTAGGTACCTACTTTATACTTTGTTTGCTTCTGATGGCATTAACCCCCGGGGGTGATTGCGGAGCCCTGGGTAGCCGGTTCTAATACTCCGCCCCCGCCTCATCCTTGCTCGTCCGTTGTCTGTCTGGCCGGGGCTATCTATCCTCGAAGGTGGGATAGCTTTTGCTACCGGCTACGATGCTGTTAGCATTGCACCACGTGCTCGGAAATCCTGATCGACACCTCCGCCACGTAGCCGCTATCTGATCCACGGGACCTGACCGTTCGGCACCCTCCACGACCCCTGGCACTCGACTCTGCGAATTGAATTCGCCAGTCTGCTGCTAACCAGGGGTAGTCTAGTTCGGTTTTCGGTCGAAACTCCACCGGCGCGGTGGCGTGGCCAACATGCGTTTTACTTATTCATCGGGAACTTCCCGCGGCGAGGCAGAAATAAAAGTACTGCGTTAAATCATTCGACGTTGCCCGATGATTTAATAATGAGCATAGGTGATGGTGTGGGTGGCACCGCGACGAAATGCTCGCCGTAACTTCCAAAGTGTCGAAAGGGCGACTGCTGCACCGTTGTTCCCGGCAGGGGGTGAAATTAAACGAGCGGAGAGCGATCGATGAATCAAAACCTCGACGCACCGCGTTTTTTCGGTTGCCGATGGAGATCGGATTGCGACAGCCTGCGCGATAATTAGAAGCAAGATTGGGTAACGTTGAAAGTTGGAACGTTAAACTGCGGATTTTGACTCATTAGCTGCCGTTATTATCCGATACTCGGTCGAATTTCGCAGACTCTTCGTTGCGGCCGGGTCGGAGAAACCGCACACGAGGTATACACGAATAATCAATGGATCGGGTATTAACGGGAATATTTAATAAATTCGTGATTAAAAATGTTCCCCGGGCGAAACTTTTTCTATCGTATTTAATAGTATCATCGTCGGCGGGCATGACGGAATCAACGGAGGATCTATATTTTGCCGGGAATCCATGCCCGGGCACCGCCGGGGAAAAACGAAGAACTTCGACGAAGAAGATGGAGGCGGAGCGCGGAAGGGGAAGGAAAGAGGTACCACCGTGAAGAGCCTCGGTAGCGTTATTGGAAAACGATGATTTACGATAATGGGGGTTTTTCCCTCCCTCGGCGAGCGAACGGGAACGGGACGGCGGACGAAGAGAACGAGACTTTAGATGCTGGAAGAAAGAGAGAAGAGAGAAAGACAGAGAGAGAGAGAGAGAGAGAGAGAGAGAGAGACCGAGCTTTCACCTACCTCCCCCGGAGTTCGAAAGGTGGGGCGTTAATAACGTTAATTAATATTTCGCGAGAGGTTTGGCGTTTCGCGAGGGGCCGATACCAGGTCTACACGCTGCCAGCAGTCGTAACCGGCGCGGCAATCTGCCAGCTGGCAAACCGGCCACCAGTTTAGGATGGCAGCTAGCTGGGGAACCGTCTAGGCCTACTGACTTTCCGTCTATAATTGTCTTTCGAGCTCTAGTTGAGCTTGTTCATACTCAAGATCGTTTCCCTTACGTAGAAAGATCTAGCAACGAAAACTTCACTGGAGAGAGTATTTTCTAACATCTTGCACAAAAATGTACAACTTTAGACTAGCATAAGGTAGACTTCTGAGTGCTCTATTAATCTATAGTAGACTGGGCACCGATCCCGGTGGATCCGGATGGACATCTACAGGCTCCCCGTGAACCTAGAGGGTTCTGGCGGAACCTGTTCTTTCCAGCTCTCTTTATGTGATTTACTTTCCTACTCTGGATGGTTCCACCTTCCCTGGATCACCCACCTTCTTCTAAACTTCCCTAGAACCCTCTACCTTCCCTGGATCCATCTGGTCTAGAGCCTCCTCACTTTCTCTAGATCCTTCCACGTTCCTTAGATCCCCTAATCTACATATAAAGGGATGTGTGTATTCTACCTTATACCCCTTCGCTTAACATTCGTGAATACCAATTCTTATTGATACGGCAGGTTGTATATGAAGTGTATGGCAATATACTTCACTCAACATTCCTTGTAACATACACCTCCGCCGAGACTCGTAACCGAGTTAATACTCCTCAGCAGTTATAAACGTAACGCCAATCGAAACATTAAAGTGCAGTTCGCTTATATAATATTGATGCCATTCCCGCACACGAACTGCAATGAAGTTGACCGCAGAAGGTTAGAGCGCCACTCTACGGCATCGACGGAACTATATCTGGAACAAGCACTAGAAACCCAGTGCCTATCGCTGGATCGCGCATCAAGCGTCGGAACACCTGTTCACCCTGCGATGACTGGGTCTAGAAGTGTTACATTCCGCTGTTGACCCGGCACATAACGCTCGGCGTTGTTAAAATCCCATAAACGACAGGCGGATACGGCCGCTGCTAGCTTGTTTCGAGGTAGGATGGAAGAGCCCGCCGCTGTTTTAGGCTTGCGGCGCACGTACCGTTAATCCTGGCCCCGGCGCTTATGTATCGTATTTCGTCTTTCTCACCCCCGAACCGGCAGCGCTCTTGAAAAGGAGACGCTGCCAGGGCGTCGACAGGGTGCCATGGGGGTTGGGAGGAGGGTTCTCATTCGGGCCTCCACTCGACCCAGCTCGGTTCTCTCTCTCGCCTCTCTTTCGGTTGACACTTAATTTCCGTTATTCGTACGCAATCCTCAGTACACCGGCTTTATGTCACCTACCCATCCCTCAGAACCGGTGCTCACCCCTTCCACGGCTCTTCTTCAACCCCTCGGAGCTGTCTCCTTCATTCTCTTAGTCAACCAGCCGATCCCCCGCGAGTCCTCGCGTTACACGTTCTTAGCCCAATGGCGTTTGCCAACGTGAAAGAGAGATCCGCTTTTGAAGCTGTTCTTTCAGTCCATTCAGTTCACTCCCCGTCAATTATTATACTTTCTAGATTTTTTGCTGCGCCATGAGATTGAAGCTGGAAGCATGATTAGATCCTCAATGATCTTGACCTTAGGATGCTAAATGCTTTAGAAGGATTGAAATCAGCTTAAGGGTCATTTAGCCATAACCTCCTACACAAATTCCTCTTTAAATAACTAACGTTTTTCTCGTACGATGTAAAATTGAAAAGTTGGTTCTACGTCCTGAGACATGAAAATTGATTTAATACAACTTTAACAGTCCACTGGTCTTTGAAAAACGCTAAAATCCTTCAGCGGTGGTTCTAGCAAAATTTATTTTACTCCTTCATCAAAGAAGACTTCGAATTCTTTGATGAGAATGACCGAAGCGTAAAGCTATACGCAAATCAGGAATAAATGCGGGATTCGATATTACGAGCTGGCGACAACGCGATGGTATTCAGAACGGCGGAGACATGGTTGAAGATAAAAATCACCCTTCATCGTGGACCACCGTGAACGACCATCGGGGTCTCGACTCTGGAGGCGTCGCCGCGATCGTCGCGGTTGTGAGGATTACATTGTCATAAAGTCTCGGGAAATTTACATGAGGAATGCCCGCAATAAAACATTGATGCGGCGGATTTGAATGCGCGAGGGCTAGGACCAGTCGTTTGATTGAACTCCTGGTTCTTACGACGTATTCTTTCGTCGACTGCTTTGGCTGCAAACATTTGATTAATTTTTATAGTCCACCACGTTACCATAGAAGAACGATAAAAGAAAGAGAAAAACACTGCCTGGAAATGATTGTACGATGTAGTCTCTAATAATTTATTCCTATTCATGCATTAACAATTTCACTCTGAAAGTGTGTCTCCGTACTTTCTACGGGTCTTTCACCACAATTTAAGCAATTACCGGGCTCACTATTATAATTCTCAGGTCCCAAATAATCATCAGTTTGGGAACATCTGCGTGCACAAGAGATTACCAAGTCAAAATTGCAGAAGATTAACCACTTTACCCCGTTCTTCCCTCCAACACCAGCTAGGTACATAATTTCTCCTGCGATTGGATGATAATTTCTGATTGAATATTGTAATATCGGGTCACCGTCAGGATCGACGGGAATCGCGGATTCCCGAAGCGATGGCAAGGATAAAGTCGTAGTCGTAACAGGAAGGCAGCCGCTAGTAAAATCTTCGATTTAACCCGGATACCGTGGAAAAATATAAGAGGAAGGGTTAACCGTGGCTTCGATTGAATCCAATAAGATCGTCGTAAAGGGAACAGAAGACGGTAAGAGACAACGTACAGTAATCCTACGTGAATAGCCCGAGGGGTTAGATTCCATGGGGCGATGCCACCAGAGCCAACCGATGCTCCAATCATATTTATGGGTTCGCTGGCTCCTCGGTGTGGATTCCCGTGCCTGGATTACGTGGCCAAATAGGATACCTTACGGTATCCGGACCGACATTCCTTGCTTGCCCTTTTTCTTAGCTTGTCGTAAAGAAAGAGTAGCCGGTCGACCGTGCATGAACCGTGCATGGATAGTGACTCAGCTTGATTCGACGAAAGGAGCGATCTTAGAATATTCGGACTATCCACCAACAGGCCATGCCCGTATCTTTTTGAAGTAAATTCAGTGATAATAAACTCTAAAATCGGTTTATTAAGAGGGAGGCGAAGGAAAATGATTTCAGGAAAAATCGGGGTAGGAGGAACGAGGTATTGCAGTAGAATTTGTATTTTTACTCCTTTGTTCTTTTAGTGTTTGATGAAAAATATACCCCTGTGCATAGATATTTATAAAATTTTCCAGGAAAATGTATTTGTTGTTGCGTGTGTTAAGAATTTCCGTCATCAACGATTTCTGATTGCTGCTCATTTCTAAAGTGTTTCTATTTTAATTTGTACGTCTTCGTTAGAACAAGTATGAAGTTACAATTAATACAAAGTTTGCTGACTTGAGCATAATTAAGATTTTGACATTTTAGGTGCACACCGTACTATCAAGAATGTCACTCCTAAAAGGGAGGGATAGAGTAAGAGAAAGAAGACACACGATACTTTCAGGAGACGCCTCACCTACCCACGAACGATACGGGGCTGCGATTAAATATAATTACGTTTGCGAGTGTCAGTAAAATGTGGAGAAGAGGAACAGGGAACGGAGACGTCCTCGTGGGACTAAGAAAGCCGACAGCTCGGTGATAATGATTCACCCGACGCGGAGCGCCTTAAGACTCTTCATTTGTATTTTAATTAGTGTCGTTATGCTAATTATGCGCCATTGCTTCTTGTCTCGCGACGTTTTTGTTTTCCGCCGTCTTCTCGCGATATTTGACGAAAAATATCGTCGGGGAACCCTGGAAATTGCATTTACCGCGTCGTTCACAATTAACGCAAATTGACGTTTAAAAAAATCAAGAAAATAATAACTGACAAATCAAGTGTGCACAACCATGATAATTATTGGACAGTAAAGGTTCAAAACTAATCTAATGTAGTTTTTTACTAACTACTACTAAATCAGCTCCTAAATGATTAAAATAGTTTTTTGTGGCGTTTGTCTTGGTAAAACCATTTGTATTCACGGTATCGTCTCTACCCTTAAATTGTAGAAGTATTCCATGAAAGATTTTAATGTATTTTGCACCTTTGATAGATAACCCTTTGCATTTGAAGCTAGCTTAGACAACCTAACCCGTGTTAGACGTATCTACTTGAGGTTCCACTTGGTATTATTGTATATGGATGAGAACAACTATGCTGTTGTATAATATAAAATATGGTTAATATCCGACGGATCCTTGTAGTAAACTCAGTAAATATAAGCTTGAATCATCAGTTCGTTCGAACAGAAAGTCTGCACAATTTGCGATCGTTTACCATCCCATCCGATAAACAGCGACTTATTTTCACACGAAATCGAATCGTCGCCCCCGCCCCCGTTTTCACGGCCGCCTTTTTGTCACGCTCCGCCCCCGGTCTCACCCTGCCGACACGTAGCCCGACGGAGCTTGTTGCTTTTTCCACCCCCGAGGTGGCCCCGGAACTTTTTGTTATAGTCGCGCGAACTTCTTTAATAATGCAACTCTTTATATTCACGGGCGTTTTTAACAAGCGTCGGCCTCGAGATTAGGTGAGAGGAGAAAAAGCGAGTGGGCGCGAACCAGGAGGGTGCAAGACGGGGGTGGAAGAGCTGCGACCGAGGGCATTTAAGAGAGAGAGAGAGAGAGAGAGAGAGAGAGAGAGAGAGAGAGAGAGAGAACGTGATACTCGCGCGCCGAATATGCCGCCGTTACGATGTTTCTTAATTATTATTATTGCCATTGTGTTGCCACCGAGCTAAATGTGACCTATCCCGCCACCGACGACGACAGTAACAACCGCGCGGCCATGAATTGCTAATCTCGCACGAGGCGAAAACGCAACCCTCGTGCGAGACGCAGTCTCTCGTCGCTAAATCTCGCCTTTCTCGAGACGGGAAGGGCAATTCCAACCGTATTTTTGTATTTCCTGCTAATGAAAGGGCCCGCCAGTCGTTCCCGCCGACAATAATCTCGAGGAATCTCCTAACCGGAGACATAAAGATGATTGCGCCACCGAGAATCTCGCCAGCGAACGCGGAAAAATCTGACCGTTTTCCACGGGAATTGTGAAATTGTTAAGCCAGATGAAACGACCTCGTTCAATTGGCGTAATCGAATGAGAAACTCGTGAATTGGTGAACTGCGGTGCAGTTACAGCCAGCGGGAAATGGCGAGTCAATTGTCAAATAGAATTCGCGGTCTCGCGTAGAAATGAAAATACAGAGAACCGTATGCGCGGGTGAAAATGGTTGTTCAAATTTTTCAGCTGGTTCAAGGTGACCAAATGGCGAATATGGAGGCAGAATTTTTCGATGAGAATCGCAAATATTCGGTTTGGAACGGTGAGTATAAAAATTCCATAAAATTTGATTGTGTGGTAACCTGCGGATATATGGTCTTGCTCATGACGGTCACAATCTACTAAATATAGACATTATTCAATTTTAAAGTCAAATAAAATTCTGTCTGTTATTAATTATCCTTGAAACTGGAATAAAATTATATTTCATTTTTGCGAATATCTAAACAGTGGAGAATAAATAGGTATAAATAGAAATTTTCTTCTAATTATAATCTACAAAGAGAGAGAGAGAAATACTAATCATTGCAACCGTAAAATAAATCGTAATGCGAGGGGTGCATGAAAGTATAGAAATAAAAATTATATAGTTTCCATTTTCTTACGGGAATGTATGAACGGCAAAGAAGTTCCAACCCCTTGCTAATTGCGAGCAACCCCTTAAGAATTCAGAGCATTTTGAGGAATTAAAAATTTTTCGCGAAAAGGGAGTGGACGTGATCTTGCTAAATATTATATTTTTGTGCAGCAGAGCTATTTCAGTGGATTGATCGAAGGACGATCATTCGGACGATGGGAGTCGTGGAAACGGCGGAAGAGGAAATTCAGGTTTTTCGCAGCGGGCCTCGCAGGGGCAGGGGGGTGCCGCTTTTCAGACACCAAAGCGATTATGGATTTCTTTAATAAGAGGCCGCGTTTAAACAGCTTTGATCAATTCACCCGGGCTAATTCCCACCCGCCGCGACCACCACAACGACCTTCGCTTCCCAAACCTCCCTTTTTCCCTTCCGGCCGACGCTCTGTGACGTCTCGCGTTACGTGATTTAAGGGGCTCTAAAAACGTTCCTCTGATTAAGCGACCGGCTCTGCCAGAGCGTCGCTTGCCCTTTTCATGGGCCTTCGCCATCGCCGTCCCCCTGCTCTCCTTCTTTTTGCGACAGCCGACTTACGGACTTCGTGAAAACCCACCCCTCCGCCCGATCGACGAAAGTCCATTACGTTTCTAGCGGAATTTCAATGAATGAACCTAACGACCGACGCGAAAAACAGTGTTCCGAGGGATGGGGGCAGATTTATAAACGTAATATGCCTTGGCGAAAGCTATATGATTTCAGACACTAGATCCAAAAAAATTATTTCAGAATTTGTCGTCAATTTTTAGATATCTATATCATTCACACCAGAACGTTCGTATCCAAATTTGTTTAGTTGCATGTAACAGTAGAAACATTGTGTAGGCAGTATTTTGTACTTAATGTCTATATAACAGTCTCTTTTGAGTTAAATTGTTTCGGAGTTGTAGCTTTTAAATAAAGCTACTGATTCGTATTATCACAGAGGCTACCATTTTTAGCGGTTTAATTCAACCACCGTCAATCATTTTTAGAAAGTATGGACTCCATGTACCTTTAATAAAAATAGTGAAAGGCGAGCACAATAATTTTATCAATGATGGTACCACCTTGATGGTACAATATATTTTTAAAAACTAATGGAATCTATTCTAGCTTTAGTGAATGAGGATGAATCATCAATAGATGCTGCCAAGCATAGTTTTTTACAATTTGCTTACACCACGTCAATGATTTTTATGATATAATGAAATGTATGTAACTTTAATGAATGAACCATCTAATGGATAGTGGGTTCAATAATGATGATAGAAGGTACACTAATATTATAAGTGAGAATCGTGTGAGTAGTTTCATATTAATATATATGTATATACTAACCGTCTACAATCTCGAGTCTGTCGACAGGGTGCGCGAGGTTCCGGGAACACAGAGGATCTATAGCTCGAAGACGGAAAATGAGGATGAGGCGACGGAAGAGGTCGATCCATGGTCGTCAAGTTAGTGAAATGTCTTTGCGGTGATTGAGCAAATATTTGATGAAGCCAGCGAGCCCTGCTCCTTCTGCCTCGGGGGATGAAACGTGCGGACGCACAATCCACTCCGCGATGGAGAGGAACCGACGAATCGATCGGCATAAACGATGTTCAAGGAAGAATGGCATTCTGATACAAACGGTGAAACTGATTTACACCTCACGAACCCTTAAAATTCACAAAACTTGACAAATACTTCACTAAACACATTTACTTGAAGATTTCAAACATTTATCAGTGGTAACATTCGTTAGCTATTGTGTGGAAAATTATTTCAAATAATTGAAAGAAAAGTTATTTCTCCGTTCAAATGAAATAACACGTGATTGTGGTTGTTTGAAATAACATGTAGTCAAACAAGTTGATGAATTGTCTGAATTATTATTTTTCAAATAATTCATCTGCATAATGCCCAAGCCTGACAAAGACACAGTAAAGTGATTAAGCAATGAGTCAGTTGATGAGTTTGTTTAGATATGCGTTTCTACGTTCGTAGTTCCAGCAGCAACAACAGAGTGCTCCGAGAAAAGAGCGAAAAAGCCGAAAAGGTTCCCCGGCCGAGGTAAATTGAGTTTAATTTATCCTAATGCTTATTGCCGGCGTCTGAACGGGGAAAGATACAGTATAAGCTTAATGAAAGGCCAGATGGAAGTCAGGAATCGGAGGACCGGTCTTTTCCCGGCGTTTCACAAATTAAAACTCGCGCAATTAAGCGGTCAGGAAGACCGGGGCTAAATCTTGCCTTCCTGTTTACGGTTGCGTTCCTCTTTTCGTTGGGAGCCTGCGCCAACAGATTTCAGATCGGAAGGACACGTCCCGACCCTTTTTCTTTTATTTGGTTTGGGGAAAAAAGAGGGAGCGAAAAGTGGACGCACAGCGTCACGACGGCGTCACCGCGTCGGCTGGCTTCGCAGCAATTATACAATTAGTTAAAGTATCTGGCCGCGTAACGGCCCATAAAACAAACATGATTGCGGGTGCTAACTGCTAGATACAGGGGCAAGGGTTTCGTTCTAATTGGCACTGACAAGGTAATAACGGCTTAATGATTTTATTGACCGACCTTTCCGTATACTCGCGCAATTTTTACGTTATATTGTCGTCCACTAAAGATTAATATTACGCAAGTAATAGGCTGTTTAATTGATAGCTGAATGTCTAACACAGCAAGTACCTATGTTAAAAATATTATTATTAAATCATTTCTATTAGCCACATTTTCGCGGATTATTCATTTTTTGACACAAAATCAATCTAGATTCTTGTTTCTATATAAAAATGGATAAATTTGGAATTTTAACCGAACCAAAACAAATTTAGTTTAACCCAGAATTGATAGAACAATAAATGCACCTCCACATAGATTGCATATATTGCATTGAAAAATAAATTGGTTATGCTGTAAATATGAATATGCTATAATTTTAACGATTTAATTACGACTCATTGTAAATGTGCGTAAGTGTGATTGGAAAGAAGTCACTTTCAGTCGAAGATTATGCAATTTATTGAATATAATATATTCTTCCTAATCGAACATATTTATGTTACAAGTGACAAATGAGTGCAATTTTAAAATTATTAAAATTCATGTACGTGTGAATATTTCAACGTGCAGTAAAATAAATGAAGAATATTCTTTGAAACGAGGTAGTTCCACGTTTTCTGATCTAAGTTTAAAATTCCTTACTATGAAAATGATGCTATTACGTCAGCTGTCGGACTCTATAATTCAAAGGAGCTTACCGAGCTCCCTCGTGATTCACGGAGAATCGATGGCGTTTGCCACAGCCATAAGGAGGCTCGATAAATATTTCAAAAAAACATAAACACCAGGCTCGTGCAAATCCCCGAGACGTCACACGGCGAAAACGCAAAGTGATATTTGAGCGAGAGCCCGGTGGACACGGTAACCCGAAGAATTTTAACATTCTTGGTGCGCGTGCTGTGCTTCCGGGCACCCCACGACACTCGTGTATTATGCATGGCCCACAGATCGCATTTCCACTTCAGAGGAAATTCGCGAACTCGCGAACACCGCAAACGATCTGCGATACCGCGGCAAATGTCCCCGATGTGAAACTGAGCGAATGAAGTGGCTCTCGGAACTCTTCTTTCCCTACATCCTCCGCTGCCGAGCCGAAATTAACTATTGCACGAGTACACCGACCATTGTTACCGAGTAGAAGTGGAAAAATAGTTTCGCGCGAAATTCTACTGAATTTGCGAATTGAGTGTTAGACAGTTTTATCACTTGAAAACGGTGGTTATTTAAAGAAGCACTTTTATGATGGATAATAGATTCAATAAGTAAACCAATTCCATTATGAATTAATAAATTAATTTTGGAAGAATGTAAAAAATCTTTTTACATAAATAATACTTAATTCGGAGAATACTAAAATGTATTGTCATACAATTTCTGAAAGAGCTTATCATTTTAACAATGAAAAGAAATAAGCATATTCCACGAGCGAAACTTGAAACAATAATAGACAGTATAAAGACATAAATTCAATGATATACTCAACAATCTTGTTACAACGAGTAACTATTTTATCCATTATGCATGTAATGTGGGGTCTCTGAGACCCCAGCTTCAGATTTTGAAAATAATTTATATATATACGAATAAAATTAAATCTGTTTATTATACTGCAAATTTAATAAAAACGAGGCTATTTATGAAATTCATTTGTCGGGGTCTATATATAAGAGACCCTACCTTACTATTTATGTGTTCTTAGACCTTACCTTGCGACGGTTAAATATGGATAAAGAGAATGTTTCTTTTTTAAAACAATATATATGTACAGCAATTATTTCACAGCTCCAGGAAGAGAACAGCGAATTTCATGTAAGATGAGTAATCGTACAGGCTACCATTGCACCGAGTTCATGACCGTCGAAATCGGTTTTGAGTTAGCGGCTCCTTCCGGAAGCCCAGGCGCATATACATAATGCATAACCGAACGCATCATCGTATCTCCATTTCGTCTCTCTGCAGGCGGGAAAGAAGCAGCGGCAGTGTTGTATCGAGAAAATGGCCGAGAGGCCGTCTTTTTTTCGCGTTGTCCCCCTCTCGTCGACGTTAGCGACGGCTGTTACGGGGCGACGGAGGTGACGACACGTGTGCCAAAGTGAAAATGTATGGCCCGCGAGCACGTGAGCTGACTCCCCCGCGTGCAACGCCGCTAAAAGAGATTCTCATAACTAGATTCGTGACAGAGGAGAGCCGTGCCACTAATCTCTTCTCGATACCGCTTTACAAAAGTCCTCTTGTGTTCGGGAGCGTTGAGTGACAGCCGATTCGCCGCGAGTTCCCGGTGAATTTTCAGTCAGGCGATGCTGAACCGTCTATAGTATCCGACAATGAACGTCTAAACGTTGTATAAACACATAATTTAAACGAACACTTCATGATTCATAAATTAATTGTTAGAAAAATATCGTTCTACAAAACGTTCTACAACTTCTCAACTGTGATTTCCTCGAACGTCTTACAGTTTCGGGTCCTTTGAAGTCTGTACAATCTGAACAAATGTTCAAGAGTGACCAAACGAGAATGTCGTACTCGCCGCTTGTTTGTTCGAAACGCCTTTGAGACTTTCAGAAAGGTGCCGTCGCGGCCATATTATCGGCAGATCGGAGCGCTTGGTGCGCGCTGGCGAGGCGAAGTCTGCATAAATAAGGAGAAGGAAATTTGCAATTATGAATCGAGACTATATATATAGAAATACACGACTGCTGTCCTCAGCACCTAGCGACCTGCGCCCCCTCCCCGGCTATCCCGAACTCCTATCCGCCGTGAGTGCATACCCGCACCGCCGAGTTTCCGCAGAGTTCCACAGGAGGGTGTGTCGCAGGAAAAGTTGAAGGAAGCACAGCTGACGAGTATGCAAATGCGAGTCACCCCCCGCTCGCACCCCGCCCCCTCCCCGACTACCCTCATCACACGGTCCTCCCAGACGCCGAGCCGAGTCGCGCCGACGAAACAGTGCAATCCCTATGTGCGGATTCGCATTAGCGAGCAACTTTCTAGAGAGCGGTTTGCTGGGAGACTGAGGGGAACGGCGGAGAGCGGCGGATACGGTTCCGGTGGCTGTCGCGGGTGGAGGCCGAAAGTCGGCGGGAGTACAGAGAACCATTGATGTTGCCGGCTGATCTCACTGTTCGCTTAAACGCGCCATGGGATGAATCGCGACGCAAATGTCTGCCGATTAATCAAATCGAACTCGAAACGAAGCTCGAACGCCTCCGAGGTTTTCTGGCCGAATTCGCTTTGTCTATTTCCGAACATCGAGTGGTCTCATTTAGTCGCATTTTTACTTAACTGTGCTGGTTGTGAAACAGAATTACTGGAGTTTAGTTCATTCGATCGTGCGGCTGTTTACACAGTTTCGGTTGCAGTTAGCAAATTGCGCAATCACTTATGATTATTAGAAATACTTTCCATTTTTTAATAGAACACTTAGTATTTCATGTATTGGACGCCTCCGAGATTCTCTATCCAATAGATCAATTTTTTCTGTTGCTACACCCCGTCTGATTTAGTCCATTTTTTACGTAACTCTGTTAGCTGCAAAGTAGAATTATTGGAATTATCTCCAGGATCTTTAAAAACGCTTTCCTCTAGAAGGAATTTGATTAACGCTAGAAGACAAAGCAACCTGTTCTTAATTTTTTTACACAAATAATGCGATTAGATCTGTATGTAAAATTAAAATTTTAAATCGGAGTTAAGTAGACAATGATTTAGTTTCTTATTAGGATTAATAGGTTGAAACACGTATAACGGTATTTTATTTTTATGACATTATTGTCATGAATGCATAAAATCTGCTACCTAGTAATAACATCAAGGATACGAAAGTTAGAGGGTAAATATACGATGCAACTGGGATTTCTATTGGACCGAGTAGCAAGTCTCATTTTCTTTGCACAGTCTCGGAGTGCAGAATTCTCGAAGACTTTCAAGGAAAGGAAGAAGAAACTCCGGAGATCGGTCGCTCATTTCCATATAGGTTCGAACCATTTAGTTCAAACATTTCTTTCCATTCGCTAAAAGCATCCGCGAGCCCGGGCCACGTCTCTCGATGGCATCTAACTTACAATTTAAATAAAAGCAAACACACGTAGGGCCGTCACCCTCGGCTATATGAGTTCGCATACTCTTTAGATACCTACCTATTCGAATGCGAGTGAACTTTCAATGGGCTCCGAGATAGAAGACGTCCCCGACAGATTCCGGAGGGTGTGATGAATGTTCTTTAACCTCGTGGCTTTTCAGTCTTCTTCCCTTGCATTAAAGATCAATCGTGGGTGAACGCTTGGGACTTTATCAGGCAATGGCTCGATAAATGTATCATAACGGTGACTGATTACGCGGGCTCCACGGGGCACCAGCTATTTAGAGACACTTTAGCAACTTTGTAGAAGTTCCATCATTGTTTTATATTTTGCTGGGTAGCTGTCTTTCTGCTTCTTTAGATTTTCGTATTTGTCGACTAGCAATACATTAATTTCTATCTCATAAAATAGAAATCGTACATTAAAAATGACTGTTCAAAATAGTTAATTCAAACATTTCCCATGGAAAAGTTTTTATAGTTTTAACAACTATCGAATGGAATATTGTATAAAATCATTTGAATGCAATAAATTGATTCATCCATATTAGCTGAATTAAATACAAATTAAGAATGTGATCCCTGACATGATTTTTACATGGGGTAGAGAGAGTTACTGTGAACCGCAGTAATATTCGGATACTTTTAAAAGAACGATAACTTTTTAATATCAGATCAGTAGATGCGGAAAAAAACTGCAGGCATTGAACCATATAAAAATCCTTAGATTTATTTCAGTCGCAGGCTGAAACACGTGAAAATTGCAATTTTCACAATCTTTAAACGTTTGTAGGTTATTTCAACGTTGGCCGATTTTGATTAAATTTTCAGAATATGTATAATTCTCACAGTTCTACAAAATGTATTTCTTAAATTTTCGATATAAGTCCACATAAAGAAGTTGTTAACAACAACTTCCAGTATGTTCTCTGTAATTCCGACCAATTTCAATTTTAAAAAAAATTTTTGTACGACTTGTAGTAAACTTATTGCTTTAACTTCTCAAAAAATATCCAAATCGTTTGATCTAATATGAAAAGAGTTATCGTCCTTTTAAAAGTATCCGAATATCACTTTGGTTCACTGCACGTTTCCTGGTCAGAATAAAACTTCATTTTTGCCAGTAGTCTAATTGCCCACAGAAACGACAATACTCCGTTCCAGTGTAATGTATCGTAACGAAATATATCGGAAAGACAACGCAGTATGGTTTGATAGAATATTACCCAGAAGTTTAGCCCCGCGTGGGGCTGTTTTATCCGTGATCTATCAAATTGACCCAGGCAGCTCGGCCCTTTCTCAGCTATATACGGGTCGGGATGATCCTAGTAACCGAGCGGTCGGATTGCGAATTCGGCGCTCGTAAAATTAACGAACCTTGTTGCTTCACTCACTAACTCCCTCTCTCTCTTCCTCTTTCCCTCTCTCCACTGTCCCTTGTTTCTTCTCTCCTCGCCAAAGATCGAATTCCTCCTTTGAACGCCGCCTACAGTGCTCCGAGAACTATTCACGAACTTCTTTGTGCGAAGCAATCAGGAGCTCCGCGTATAAACGCTGGATACAACCGGCACGTGCCGTGAAATTCATTGTCCGCGTTGCTAACGACGGTGTTTAACCTTTAGTTTCTCGAATTGATAGTGGCGCTACACCAATTCGTTTATTTGAAAATGATCGTTACAGTTCATTGCTGGTAGTAGGCATCTTATTATAACTTCTTTTACTGTCAAAGATTCAAACAATTATTTCCTACGTAACTTTTGACGATTGATTCATTTGGAACGATAAAAGAAGGCAGTACGAATTATTTCAAAATTATATAGATACATTCACCTGTCATTGTCTGAAAATAATAGTGCCTACTGGGCTGCACTGTTATATATGCAGTTCTACGAACTCTGCGTCTGCTAAAAAATTAAAACAAACACTTCCTGTCTAAATTGTAACAATGAATTCAGATAGGACGCTGAAGGAAAATCGTACAAAATTATTTTATGCTGAAAGACGATTTTATGATATAGATGCACCCACTTGCACTCGTTTAAACATAACACAGACCGCCACGCTATTTTGTTTCAAGAAGAGCGTGGAACTTCTTTTCTTAAACATTAGGAAACGGGCACTATCGAACCAACAAGGGTGCAATTTGGGGGCGTGCATATTCAGAAAATTTCGCGGGGCTGCACTTTAGAGATGACGTGTCGGTTATTGCAAAGCGACAAGTTTCCCCCAGTGGCAGTATCGCGCAATATCTGCCGGCCAGGTCAATTTCGCGGAGAACACGGCCGGGTCTCCATTGTCACGCGGTCAGGCCAGGGAAGCTGGTGTCGTGATACGACAACTGGAGAAAATGGAGACGGATGATTTCCTTTTTCCTTGCCGGGTTTAATGGGTCGCGTGACAGCTATACAGCGAGCTGTGACACCCACGCGAAAAGGTTTCGCAAGGTAAACGCGGGACGCTTACCGTGATTACGGTGCTTAAGGGTCGCGCTCACGTGTCGCGTGTGTGCGTAGAACCATGTATGCCTCGGTATATCCGCGACAGCCGCGTTGCTTCTGAGCATAATTTAACGCGATACGTTGGGGTTGTGCTAACTTGCTTAGCGTAACCTCAAATAGAACCCGTAGGTCGGGAAATTTGCTTCTGTGCGGAGCACCGAAATCGACGGGGGCATCGCTTGCCTGCGGAGAATCGCGAGAATCCTAATTGCCGGAACGATCATTTAGAGGGAAATGACGTACATAATTAACGAACGCCGTCTGATTTATTAAATCAACCCAAGCGCCATGCGCGAACCCGCGATCCGACGCGTAAACTGATCTTCCGCGAACGATTTTGGGAAAATCTACACCACCCGCCAATCCGAAACATCGACTTTAAAATCGCTTATGAGATACTCGGGTAGGGGAGACCGGGCCTGTAGGTTCCGATTTTGAAGAAACATATATTTAACGGGTAATTTATTGTTAAATTTATTATATTTTAAAATTCCGACCTTAAAATTGAAATATTATAATAGGATTTTTATATTTTTTCATTTATTTGCCATTGAATGAAGCCGAATTTTTTTGCTCCGTTGTATGGCAAGTTGTTTTTCCATTGGGACGAGTTGTTCACACACATCCTGACGCACAAACATATCCGAATAACAACTTATATTATACTGAGCGTCAAATACCAAGCGACAAAGGGTGCAATTATTTTTGTGTCGACCTAATAAAATTATTTGAATGAAGGGTCTGACCAGAATCATTAAGTGTCTCGAATGTACTACCATTTCTGAATTCTACAAGATTCTGCAGCTTTTAATAAACGTCTGCATAATTGAAATGAATGATCGAATTGCAATATACCGTCTAAGATAGATCGTTCATTATCGATTAGCGCAAAATGTTGGAAGTTCATCCTATGGTTATTGATGACGGCAACATTAAGTCCACGGTCCTGAGATGGCCGCATTCAAGACAGATTACTCGGCAGTACATTAAACGGATCGAACGGCGGTACACATTCAATGGGAGAACCAGCAATTAGGCTGGAATCGTAATCATTCGATCCCGGAACACAGTGACGAATCAAACAGCAATGATTTGACATCGACGCGTGTAATTATGCGACTCTATTTAACGATCGCACGCGAATCTAACGGCCAGTTAACAGAATTACACGATGCTTAATGTATCCACTGTCTGCCCGATAACTATCTCGCTTTGTGATATATCGGCCGTGCTCGTGACACGTCGTAATCGATCGTCATGCACGTCGTACCGCGAATACACTATCTTCGCGTGATTAATTTGGTCGACTTGCCAGCTGGATCTAAGTTTCATGTGAACAGTTAATAAGACACCGGTTATAAACATGCTTAAATTTCATTCAATTCCAGAATTTTCCCTCATTTGTTACACGAGTCATTCTCTACGCCAGTCACCTTTGTAAGCAATATTTTCAATCATGAAGTAGTTCATCAAGTAGTTCACCTTTACAGTCTATGAAGATACGAGATTTTATCCGATGTTACTCAGTCTAGAAACAATGCAATATATTATCTGATTTTATTCCGTCTATATGTATGATAAATTCAAGATTTTGTCTGATATTACTCAGTCTGCAAAAATACAAAATTTTCCATAAAAATAATCATGTAGTAAAAACAATCACTAGTATATATCATATATAACAATCATCGTAGCTTCTTAGATCTAGAACCTCACTTTTTCGGAATTGCATAAACCCGTAGTGGCAGAATTGGCCCGGTACGATGGGTCGAAATCAATGTAGGTTGTATTGCGAACAGTAGGCCCCTACATCTATTATTGCCGGGAGTGAGGCATTGAAGAGTTTGAAGTCCCTTTGGTGGTGGGGTTTTAGTGTGTATGGGCAGGGAGTTAGTCCCGTTTTTCCCCAACTGTCATCTTAGAGGAAGCCGAGTCCCACACTACCCACTCTGTCCGGTTGAGAGGGCGTGCGTAACAGCACTTCCCCACCGCCTCGAAAACAAAAAAAAAAAGATCTAGAACCTCACTTTAATCTGTGAAGATTCACGGTTTCTACACGAATATGGAAGAAGACGAAAAGACGTTAAATCGCTTCAATTAACGAGAACTCAAGGAAGATAGTTTTCAGGCTTTCGAAGTTAGAGAGGCAGTCGAGCAGCACGGAGCCATGAAAAGCTGTTCGAATGCGGAGACTTCAACGCTGCGGGAAGAAGCCCTCACGCCAAAAACTGGAACCTTGTAATCTGAGCCCGACAAAACGACAATGAACGGACGAGGAGGTCGCAACGTCGGATCCTCCTTGGATAGAAACGGTAGCTAGCGCTCGTAGGAGCTTTGGGGCCTATAATCATGCGTCTTGATTAATGCCTCGCGCTCAGTGATCATCCCGAGTCTCTAATGCTTCCCTCCCACGCGTTCTAGACGGCCCTAGCCCCTGCTACTTCAGGCTCCTTCCTAACCCCAGCATAGTAATATTCCTTGCCTGACTATCGGCTGGATCAACTCGCCATTGTGAATAATTTCGCTTCGATATATAAACAAATCCGATTAATCTATTACTCACGACGGAAAGACTTGTTGATTACAGATTGATGAAGGAGTTTAACATCCAAGTATTGGATACATATTCTTCTGAAATCCATTCTCTTTAGATCTCGTTTTCAGGCATATATAATATAATCTTTTGAGGCAAACACAACTTTGATTCTCAATATTTAATAATGTTCAGTTACTATTGCATCGTCCCGTCTCCCACGACTCTTCCTATTCGCAGTCCAAATTTGATCAACACTGAAAAAAAGTACTTAATGCTAGTACAGGTGTTTCCTGCAATACACAAATCTCTAGTAAGATGTCAGTGTCTTGAGATACGATGTAGAACGAGCTGAACCAGTGATTTGAGAGACCAAGGAACATGATTGCGCTGGAACGTGACTGGACGCCGGTAAATCAGCACGGTCTCGCGGCGGTCATGGAGATAGTAATTCGTGGAATACTTCCCGATCGGTTGCCGAATAAAGCCTGTGGTTCAAGTATATCGGCGGTGAAACTTGAAAGGGTGGCTTCCCGATAGGTAACCAAGCGTAACCACGAATAGTTGTAACCATCGCTAAGTGGAGTCGTAACTACGTGGAGCCGCGGGTCTGGAAAGTCCTGGCAAAGCGCAAGATTAAGCAAATCGACGGTCGGCCGGCGTTTAAGGTCCTGGTCAATGGCGCGGAAGAGACGCGGAAGGAGGGCCGAGTAAGCAGGTTATAGCTCGAGCACCGCGCTACAGATGGATAGGTAGATAGAGGCTGGTTTGGGTGGACCAAACTGATACAATTAGATGTGATCTTAACGCCATAACTCAGGGCTAATCTCGGGGTCTAGCCGAGGCCCGGGTGAATTTCGCCTTCCGGCCAAGGCGCGACTCACTTCATTATTCATCCCGTTCTGCTGCCGGCCCAGTTATCTCTGGCAATCCGAACCGGATGTACCGTCCAACCTATCGACCTATCGACGCCGACCTGACCCTACAACGAACGTCTCGCGGCTCTGCCTTCCAGCCAAGACACCGGCTAATCGGGAATCGTAACAATTATCGACGTCTCTCGCTCGGACGACGATAGACCCGAATTTGGATCACTCGATCTGGAATGCTACTAATACGCGGATATAATACACCGATTTGATGAGTTGCATTTACAGCTTTCGTAAATGCAACGTACTGACGATTTTCTGTTACAACATAAAATGTCGTTTTAAGTGCTAGAGTAATTTGGTAAAGGGATTTGCTTCACATACGAATTAAATTAAATTCGATGTGACCAAAGATACTATTCATTTGTAACATTTTACTTACAAGTATTATCTTAGTAATGAATTTTCTGGTGGTATTTGACGTTAATATTAAACAATATAGTGAATGTGTACATTTGCAAACACACGCCGTATCCGAGACGGTTTTGTACTTTTAGATAAAAATGTATGATTCGGTAACCATAGTGTTAAGTACATTATCATGAACTTAATGCTATGTACGGGAACGTAATTGTTCAAAGAATGTTTTCAGAGAGGTGTTCTATAATGTAAAATCTTGTATTATATCGATCTGTGTCACCTTTCATTAAAAAAGGAGGAATTGTGCATCCCCTGCAGCATTTCTCGATAAACTAAATATACCATCGCAGTCGAGACTCGTAACCGTTCGACAGAGAGTCGACTCCGACACTTTTTTCCTTTAATAAACCATAACTCCGTTCGCCATGAAAACGAGAGTCACATTAAAATCGCGCCCGCGAACGCCTCTCCCTTGTTCGTCGGTTATTGACTGACTTCGCTTATGTACTCTCGGTTTACGACGCCAGTAAAGTCACAGGAAGGCGTCCGGAATCGGTCTGTTAAAAATAAAACGGTCGCCCCCTGTTGAACGTATTTCCTTGAACTTTTAACTGTGACCGAGAAAGATTCGATACGATCATCGCAAATTTTCGGAAAGATGCAAATGGAAGTCGGAACTTTATTCTCGAAATCATTATTATATAATCGAGGAATTACGAAAACCTGAGTTCGAGTCTCGATCAAGAGAATTTCTTCGTCTAACGAACAGTTTAATGACTCGAGTACGAAGTTCGATGGCTAGGAAGCACAGGACGATAGTTTCTGACCCATTTACCTAAATCTATCGACGAGAGGGTATAAATGATCCGAACCCGCGCCACGAAAGGAAGCAGAAAATTTAACCCTTCAGGAACGACGAGCGATAATCGGTTTCTATCTATTTGATCGACAGATTTTCACTCCTTGCACTGTAACATCCAGTCAGACTTGTGATGAAGATTTCGAACAGAATAGGTGTAACAAATATGTTATTAATTTCCTTTCAACCAAAATAAAATTCTATTGTCGTGAATATATACAGGGTGTCCCACGTAACTGTAGCCACGATTTCTCAACAAAAAAAATTAAAAAAAGACACTTATTCATGAGAAATGAAGGTCATCTTTTAGTACGAAATACTGCAATATCACTGCAATCGTAAAATAAATCGTAGTGCAGAAGATTTGCATAATCTAGACAGCAAAGACATCGCTCTTGAAGGGTTAATAAACAAAGCAGAGTGGCACACATCGGCAAATCCATTCCTGAAGAAGAGCGCCTTTCGCGAGGATCAAACGCAAATTGAATCGGCAGGGAAGGGAACACCTTTCGGTAGCCCGGAGCCCTTTCGCAGATGAGACCGTGCAAATAATGAGGCGGTGATCGCTGATTAAACGCAATTCTCGCGTCGTTCCTAACCAGCCAATCAAGGGAATCTCTCACCGGCTGTGCTCGCACCGCGTTTTCCGCACGGTCCCGCGTCGCAGGGCCGCGACACGCCGAGTCAGACCGAAATTCAGCTACCTGTGGCTTCGCCTAGTTTCACCGAGAAATACGACAATGGCGCGAATTAGCGCTGTTGCGCATACATACGTCATATCGTCTGTATCATCAGCATTTGATGGTGCGGAAGGTGCGGCGAGGCAGCCGCGCCATGCCACGCCATGCCACGCCACGCCGTGCTGCGCCGGTTTGCCGTAGGGGAGCGGGTTGGCCGCTTTGTACCATCAGGGTGATTATATTGCTGTTCGGCGAGAAACATCGAGTCACATGAGCAACCGAGGGGAGAGCAATGAACGTTAGACGCGCGCGTACACAACACCGCGCGTACATTCGTTCTCTCTCCCTCTCTCTCTCTCTCTCTCTCTCTCTCTCTCTCTCTCTCTCTCTCTCTCTCTCTCTCTCTCTCTCTCTCTTCTCCTCTTGGAATCGTTGTTCCGAATCCTGCCCGGAATACAGGGACGCGTCTTTTGTCGGTCGCAGGATGAATGCGGATACCGTGCCTCGCGATATTGTCGTTCTTCGCCTGGCGACATGCTAGACGTGAAACAATGCGCAATAACGAGCCGAAGATCCGGAATTGCCGGACGAAGAACGCCGCCACGCCGTGAGGATTCAGCCGACTCGGGATACTCGGGGACCATTCTCGCCGGAATTGCCGGAATCTTAATCTCCAGGAATATCTCTTGTGTGTGATTTGCTACTGAGCACAATGGAACTGTGTTACCACCCTCTGTGGTCGATAGACGCTCCAAATGTTTTCGGAACACTTTTCGATAGAATTGAGCTTGCGTGAGCTTTCCACAACCTCTTCATATGCTCTCTTGTTAGTCTTTGGTAAACGTCAACTTTTGGCATCAGGCCAAGAAGCATTAAATATTTGATCAATTTTTCAATGACTGAAGGTTGAATTGATTCAACCATTGGACGGACTACCATTTTTCTAACTGTACTCTTTATTGTTTCTAATCGCTAGAAACGGAGTATCTGTATGTTCACTTGGATAGTATCGGCCAAAATAGAGGCTCCGCTGGCAAAGGGATAAATGTAGACATTCGTTACAGAATGCAGTAAAATTACTTTAGCACCGAAAATGTCTTCACCACTCTTTTTAATAGAATGTTTAGATAAGCTTGTGTTGGTCGCGGTCCTTGTTTCTTCATTCATTTTATTATTACTCAGATTTGCAGAAGATATTCCGTGAAATGTTGCGATAGTAAGGATCACGGCCAACCACTCGGATGACAAATTAAACAATCGCCATGCGAATTCGTTTAGCGAGCATTATGTATTCAGCGAACAGCGGTCCCTTGTCGCCACCAGTTTCTCGTTGTACACCGTTAATAACTCCAATTAAAGAAGACTCGAAGCATCGTGAAGGCGTGTACAAAGTACAAAACTCCGCGCGCGCAGATGTTGAAAGACGAGTCCCTGGAGTAGCTGATAATTCCTACGGAAACTATTGCGAAAAGTCCTCTTACAGGCACTCAAAGGGATGCCGCGGCACTTCGTAGGAATTTTCTCGGCTCGTCGCGAGATTTCTCGCAGACGAGACCCCCCGTACCTCTGACACCCAGGACCCTCTTCGTCTCAGCTCGGTTCTCTTCGAACAATTCACCAGTCAAGCTGCCGAGAGAGAGAGAGAGAGAGAGAGAGAGAGAGAGAGAGAGAGAGAGAGAAGTCGTGGAGAACTTCCTCTTTACACCAAGAACACCGGAGTCTTCCTTCTACACGGCGGCTGTAGAAGAGAGCCACTATTCACGCCGCTTCTGGAACCCCTTTCTTTCCCTCCCTTTCGCTCGCAGTATGCCTGCTCGAGACAATGATATCGCAGGAAGAGGAGAGAGAGAGGAGCGTCACGGACCCGCTTTACAGCTCCCACTGGGGTTGCCTTTACCAGGGCAAAATTAATATCATAAATAATATCGTAAAAAAAAGAATACAGCCCGCCAGCGTCACGATGGCCACCGCCGCAAAACGTTTCTCTCGCGGCTTGATAAAGAAAGGGGGTGGGGCCGAGATGGGGTGAACGATGGAGACAACCACCCTCGGGAAGGAAGCTGGGTCGACAAGAGACCCTGGATTAAAGAAAACGAGTTACCGCGGGCTACCAGTGTATTCCATTTGTTCGTAGCTCGTGGAACTCCTGATTTTACCGGATTCGAGTGAATATTGCCGGAGACCGTTGATAGACCGCTGCTTTCTTTCAACGCCCTCCATTTTTCTATTTCCTCCATTTCATTTGTCCGCAATTTTTTCCCGCGGTTATTCAATAGTTATCTCCTGGCGTGTCTGACGATAGACAACCAATTCTACTTGCCGCGAATGCTAGGAGAGCTGCTGAAATTTTTAACACTTGTTTCGAAGAAAGAAAGCGTCACACGAGAAAATATGAGACACCCTGTATAAATTGTGGAGCAGTATCATTGTTGCTACAAATCACGATAAAATCGAACGTTTCGTATGTAACAATCATCGAACCCCACGGTACCGCCGAGAATCTCAGGTCATCGCACAGGAATCAGAAAAACTTTCTGGCCCTCAGTGGTGATCGCAGCGATTCCCAGGGCGACTCCATCAATTCCCAGGGCGAGTTCGAGCATCGATGCGTTCCCCGATCAAACCGTACGGCCGAATTGTTCAGAAAAAGGGGGTTAGTCGCCCCGAGGCGGTCGCCGCGCAAGTAAATCCAACTCCCACGGATAAGTAAAATTTAAAACCGTTCCCTCCAGTCCTCAAATTACTTTCCGGAGGTGGCGGAGAAGGCGGAGAAGGAGGATAGAAACGGCTTCTCGGCCGCGTGGAAACGAGACCGGATGATGGTTCGCGAGATAAAAGCAAGCACCCGGGGTAGCTTCGGTCGCCACACCGAAAGCTCAAGGCCGCATTAATCTCGGTAATTACGTCACCTCTGTTTATCCCCCCGTGACGTGCTTGTTTCTCTCTTCCGTCGCGTCTCTCACCCCCCTCCACCGGGCTGCTTTCCCCTCGCCATGGTTCTGCAGGTTGGATCTTGCGGTCGAATCACTTCCGAGGGCACCCTTGAGCGAGCTCGAAAGCAAGCCCGGTAAAGGGATGATGGAGCGGTGACATTTTTCAGCCGCCTTTAATGTAGCCAAGAAGTAATTAAGCGACGCCCGCGAAAAAGGCAATTAGACATTGTAACGCGGGCACAATTGCGCCAATAAGCCCGGTGGAGAGCAGCTCTGCCGGGTTAGCTGGCTACGAATGGAAGGCAAATTGCCGGCGATTCTTCAGGGTGTCTGCCAGCCGGAACCCCGTGCTAGGAGGAACGTATGGCGACGAGCAAATGCCGAGCGTTTTATGAATGAACTCTGGGAAAGGTTGAATGTTGCGTCAGCGGCGGAAACGTGATTGTTTTCAGCGTGAATGAGAGCCGGGAACTGCTGCCGCGGAAGAGGTGTAAATGTGGAAAGGATTTAAGGGTGTAATTAGCGGGGAAGTGCTATTATGAACGAGCCACTGAACGACTTGAAAGAAAGAAACACCGGCTCTTATTTGCTCGTATACTACGCTCGCTTCACTCAATGAGCGGTTGACATTCGGGGATCTTGCCTGGCAATGGATGAACTTGCACCTTCAATTTTCATTTTAAATATCAACATTTTTCAACAATATCGCAAAATCAACTTTGTACTCCGTAATTTGTGTACATCTATCAAAGGCCACTTTTGACATTTAACTGCAAGCTACGCAGAAAAAGCACTCTAGCTAAACAAATAGTTAAATAATTGCAAGCTTGGGAAATAGTAAGACATTTACGAAAAGGTGATTGCATCATTTGTGTATGCTTATGTACCCTAACAAAATCGTTCTTAAGAACTTTAAGGATAACCAAGTGTTTCTGATCTTATTCTCAATTTGTCATCGGAATGAATAAAATAAAAATACTGCGGGGTAGTTGGTGGAGTAGAAAAGATAATAAGGAATGGTTAATGTTTGGGATACTTCGCATAGTTTGCGAGTTAGGCGGAACAGTTTATCGGCAACTAGGCGACTGGCAAGCGTGATTAGATTTCGTTCGCACTGAATGTGGAAAGGAGCCACGAGGAGGAACCCTTTGCGGAGCGATGTTGTCGGAACCGCGTTTTCCCAGGAGAAGCGAAGAGGTTACGGGGAAGGCAGCGTTATGGTAGACCGCAAAACCAACAAACGATATGCGCCAAGAGACTATGGGCCCACATATGGGCGGGCACTCTGAGGCGTGTGCAGACGAGAGGCTGTGCGCCGTGGATTTACGATCGCGTAACAGCCTTGTTCTAACGTTATTGGATGCGTAACCACGTGTGGTTATCCTTAAGAACATGCTACGAGTCTTGAAGACTGAAAGGAGTTAACAAAAAATTCCATGACATTTTCCAAAAACGCAGAACATAAAAAGTGAACTTGAATTATCCAATCGAAAAGAATTAATTCGACGATTCTAACAATTGCGAGGAAATTATTGTAGCATGGAGGAATACAATTAAATGCTGCTTTTATTTCACTCTTCAGAAAACTGATCTATTTGTAAAATATTCTGTGTTGTCCGTAGATTGTATAGATTTTGTAAGAATGTAATCTATAATAAAACGACTTTCTGCTAGCGACTGGAATTAATTTGAGCTTTTGATTTGAATTTAAGTAAATTTTTGTTCTAGATTTGTAACATATCTTGCTGTTGAAAATGGTGTGAACCGACGAAACACTTTCTGCGATATTAGAAGCCATTGAGCAGAATCGAACGCACTTACAGCTGCCTGGTATAGAATAGATCAATGTAAACGCCCACCTATTGCACTAAATTCGTATAGACGGTACAAACATAGAAGGGTGTGCTTCGGAGCGAATTGCCCCTAATTCAGCAATAGCGTAGCTTAACCACAAAGCCAGCTAATATGGCGATTAGATGCATGTACAAGCTAGCAACGTTTGCTCAAGGCAATGTTTCGACTTGCGTGACACCGATACAAGGATTGCTTACATTGATCGCGGTAACATCAAATACTTCATTATTCGCAACAGCTTCGAACCTGCCAAGAAGCACCAGAATCAAACCACCCTTCCATTACGAAAAACGATACAATCTAAACTAACTCTTCCCAAAATTGAAATTAGACTACCTTAGTCTTTGCAACTTCATTCGAGCACAAATGTGACAATAAAAATACTTTTTCGATTTATGCATAGATGAGATAATTAATCTCAATTTGTAATATTCAAGGGACACTTCAAAAGTATCCAGAGAATATATGTGTAGGGGTTGTATCTTTATTCGAACAAAAGTGGCAATAGAAATTTTGGAGTCGTTTTAGATTTCTGCACAGCTGTGGAAATTAGTCTTAATTAATCTGATGTTAATTAAAGCACTTTGAACATACCTAAGGGTTATCTTCGAAGTTTGTACATTAAATTTCAACAATTGGGGGAAGTCGGAAAGCCATCAGTTTCATTGGAAGCGCAGGCTTGGCGAACGGACGCGATTGCAAGACGCAGCTCAGATTTCGAAGATATCTGGTTCCGGTATTCCGTAGCTGCCCTTAAGGGCCTGTCCACAGGGCAACGGTCAGTCGTTGCGGTCAACTACACAGCTTGTCTGACTTGCCTTCGTGCTTCGGGTCCTTTGGTGATTAACGAGAGGTCAAACCTACCACCACCCGAAATACGAGCAAATACTCTCTCTCGTGAAATTGGGTTCCAAAGCGAGTCCTGATTGAGGTGTCCACTATTGCGGCCTTCACTAAGCTGACTACTTCATCTGGAGCCTGACTATCCAGAAACGAACGGCCGGGGAACGCGTTAGAGAAAATTTGCGCCCAATGTACACAACGTTCCGCCCTACGGTACGTTTTAAACTCAATATTGCGGTGAGATGGTCCCCCGAAGCTAAATCGATTCTATCCCCTCGGCTAGACCACTTCGAACTACAATTCTAAAGGAAAACTACTACTAGACGCTCCTTCGTTAAAAACAGTGCTAATTTTTAATTTCATTACGAAAGCGAATAACATACCGTGCGCGAGTATATCGCATGTTTTAGAACTCGACGTCAAAGCAGCGATAACAGTATCGATTAATCAAACTTGCGAGTCACGAGCAAACAATTTAGCGCAAGTGGCGAAAATGTCTCGAGGCTTTTCTCGACGAAGTAAAAATTTTTGTTTCACCGTTTGCGTGAATAACGTCACACGCGAGAAACAATTTCGCAGAGTGCTTGATTCGACAGGAATTATTCACGGACATCGAATAACGCGTTCCGAGACATAATCCCTGAGCCGACCTCGATGCACAGCCATATATCCGTCGGTGTCGTAGCGGAAACTCGTAATAATACTTAACGAAAAGAAGCCCCGAGGAAAGTGCAAACGACGCCCGTAAGAAACGTATCTTCGTTAACACGGCAGCCCGGGGACCGGGGTTTATTAGTCAATATAGAATACTTAGCGTCATATCTCATCAAACGGGATGTCGGCGAGAAGAAAGAGGTTCGTGCGAGCCTGCCACTTTATCGGATTAGTCAGTCGCGGTAAAAGCGTCCCGGAAAGCGTACCCTCCAATTCGTTAATTCGCTCGGCCTCGGTCGTTTCTTTCGCGCTGATATTAATTGGCCCCGGCGTTCACGAGAGTCCCTCAATCTCGGAGAATATCGCGGCCGTACACGCTGTGCATTATAAAGCAGTCTCGCGTTCGCCGGATCTCGATCCGAACTCTCGAAATACGAGCTCGAGGAAGCAAAACCAAATAATGTAGTTTGGGAATTTTCTTAACAATACAATTCATAATAACGTATAGCATTATACAAATCTTTAAATTGGTCGCTGAGAAGAATCTTCAATTCGACGCCCCTCTATAACTTCCCATTTAATCCCATTTAAAATTCAATAAGACGACGAAGTACATCAAGTTTTTGGGGATCATTGTAATGGAGAAGCTTCAAATTTATGGTAGATGCAATCACGAAAAATTCTTCAATGTTTTTAGAGATGTGTTAATTTGTCGCTTCTTGGAAAATCGGAAATCTGGAGGACCTTCTTGGAGCCACTGGAAACGTTTTCTTAAGAAAATATATTATTCATGGAAATACGAATATGTTAACGACCGTATTTCATCTCCTACAAATTCTGTACAAAAATTGAACATAAAAATGCAAAAGGGCCCAAGTGCGCTCAATGGTGGTCCCCGAAGGTATGCATAGCGTGAGCTAGCAGTGACGATTGGTCCCAAGAATACTTTTGGGGATTGGTGTACGGGATACTTTCGCTATCGGTGGTCGCGTCGCGATGAGACGAGCAAGTTGAACGCGGTGGCATTGTGTCGGAAAACAAAATCGTGCTGGTCTGAGTCGCAGCGGTCCCCGATCTGGCGACGTAGCTGGCGGCGGCGATCATTTTTTCCCAAACACGTTCCCAACCGGCGAACTTTTTTTCGGGGGAGTATTGTTTATTCAGGAGCGTATCAGCGTTGTCGAGCGGAGGAGAGGACGGTGACCACGACGGGAAGGCGGACGAAAGCGAGAGGGCCGCGTGAATGGCGCTTCCGGTGGGACGACGGGTTCCGAGGTCCGTAGGGCTTCGCAGACTCTCGCTTCCGGTCAGGCGTCCGCGTTCCTACCCCATCGAATACAACCCAGTCTCCGGATTTCGTTGTGTCCGATCCTCCTCTCCCCTGTTGCACCCTCTCGGCCGTCGTTCCACCCCCTTCTACGCCCAACCACCCACCCTTCCTTCTCTCCACGGGCAGGAGTTCGCTTGCACATCGGACCCACCGGCGTTCGTTAATTAAGATATCGATTCTTATTGTCCGCCGGCTGCCGAGTCGAGCGGACGTCCTGGCCGGCGTCCGATTTCACGCCCACGGTGCGCGTTGTCGGTCATCCACGGCAACCAACCCCTATATTCCTCTCGTTCGCGTCGACGCTTTTTCGCCCCAGGATTTTCTGCACGTTCCCCCGATTTTTTTTTGGGCACCGAGGATCCCTCCGCTCGCGAATCTGCCGGAGGAGACTATGCTGTTCCTTTCTTCGGCTGCGGAAATGCTAGTACCTTCGGTCCATTTTCACGCAGATCAGCGAAATCGTTAATTAAACCTCCTGTGTACTTCGTTTTCTCAGGTTAAATCTTTAAGGATGATGTATCTTCTTTGTGCTGACTCTAAAGGATATTTTCAAGTTTGTTACACACGAGGATACATATAAACAATTTCAGAAAGTCTGATACACCAGAAAATTACAGTGACATCTGTAACATTACACGACCTTGAAAACGAACTAGCAGTAATGCCTGAAGGATTAATTTTACCCCTTGGTCGAAGAGACACAATGGAAAAACATGAACGTGATGGAAAGATAAGTACTAGCTTTGTAAATTTCTTCTTTGACCTAACTTATCGTCAGATCTGAGGGAAATTGCGATGTGTTCGAAGTAGTCAAATAGACCTGTAAATGATTCTGAACATTGTAAATTGTTCAGTTGTCGAAAAAGTCCCCCGTCCAAGAGTTAATCAATTTTATTATTTATTGTATTAAATATTTCAATATTTCAAAATACTAAACCACTCAAGACCCTTTCTATTCACAACCGTGATTTCCATCCGAATCTCAAAAAATAACTAACCAAATAACAAAACAATAAGAATAATTATTATCCATCGCGATGCACATACAAGCTACCAAGAGAAATAAACAGCGAAGAGAAGAGGTAGCTGGGAGAAGATCAGGTGCCATAAATCGGTATCAATGAACAAAGATTGGCGAAACGGATTCAAGGGTAGCTATTCTCAGCTCACTCGACCTGTTCGACCCTTTGAGGAAAAGGTTCTGGGAATCTCGGCGAAGAGAAAAGAATGCGCAAGGGGTCGTGTCACGAGCGGCGTGGCACGCGACTACTGCCCCGAAGGGTGGGTTCGCTACGAGACGTCGTCCGTGGAAAACCTCAAGAAGGGACGGATCGTAAAGGATGACCAGGGTTGTCACCTGATAAATATCTTTATGGCCGAGCAACCGAGAGTCTTCCCGAGGTCGCCATTCATCCTATTCCGGTGCTTTCCTCAGAAGGTACGCCACGCAGACGCTGCGACGTTCAAGCTGCCGTGTAAAAACGAGATACAATGGGGCCCGGGGAAGAAAAACTATATCGGGTAATTATGAGGATTAATCTTAAGTCCCGTAAAGTCCACCACTTGTGGAGTCTATCCCCCTTTCGCTACGGTCATTCGACCCTTGTCGCTTCCCCCGTCCACGGAAACGATGAAAAATCTGTTCGGCTGACATGGTGTAATTCACCTGTTTCTTCCATTTTACTCCGTGCTGATTTAATAGTAATCTCGAATTGGCAGAACTTGGTCTATTTTTGACTTAGTTTTACAAACGTTTTTTAGCTGACTTAATTTCTTAGTAGTCAGTTTACGTTATTGGTTGTTTTGTATAAGGCGCAGTAGGAAGATCAACGTTGATGTCGAAGAAGTAGGTTCAAAAATGTGTAAAATAAATTTGGTTAATAGGAAGGATCTAGTCATTGTTGCCATAATATCGTCAACGGGATCCACCTTAATGATTAAACATTTTTTATGTCCTTCTGACAAGTCCTTGCAATGACCTCCATTTAAATCCCTCCTTGCTTTGCAGTATTCTTTGCATGATCACCATTCAGATTCCTTCATGCGTTGCAGTTTCGAGTGTACCCTTTTGTGACAATATAAATAACTTTACAAGCAGTTCACTTTATAGAAGCTAATAAATTGATTTGGATTATACGAGACCGATTCTATCTGAAGAATAAATTTGCGAGAAATACAGTAAAAAGATAACAGTCTTAATACACGGTTAATCTGCTACTGATTAGACGACCCAGATATGAGCCTGATGCCCAGGTCGGAGATTACGCGAATGAATATGTAACAGGAAACAGAACGATCACGGACCACTTCCGTATCTTATGGAAATCTTGCCGAGTGATAATTTTTTGCCCCTCGTTTCCACGATGGGCACGGTCGGCGTACGTACGCACATACATATGTAGAACGTCGAAGCTACAGGTGTCAGCGAGAACAGTATTTTTCAGTGAGCTCTGGGCGAGGGTGTAGGTGATAGAGGCAGAGGGAGGCCGGCTAAAGAGCAAACCGGGCGGAGGAGAGAGAGAGAAGAATGGAAATGTAGAGTGTACAGAACAGAGAACGCGAGAACGAGGCGGACAGAGAGAGAATGATTTCACCGTGGGCAGGATAGCAGCCATGTGCCGGCACGCACGTTGAATCTGCTAAACGTTCCCGCTCGTGCGTGAAATGCCTCGATATCACTGTTTTATTTCGGTTCGTTCGTTCCACGCCGGCTCTCTCACTTTTGAAATTCTATCCTTTTTACCCTCGACCCGTTCGCGAGTCGGACGAGCAACCCTTCCCCGATTCTCGTTCTCGTTCCCGTGCTCGTTCGTGCGGATTTGATGACCCTTCCTGTTCGATTTCATGATCATTTAATCGTTCACAATTAATTAAAACCCGACCGTGGCTAGCTGATGCGGTTCGAAAGAGGCTCAGCCCGTTTGATGGATCTTCTCTGTTTGACCGACAAAGGACTCATTGCGGGTGGAAAGACTGATGCTAGAGGCGATTGTTAGCAAAGGTGCCTAAGCGGGATATTATTACTCCTTCAGAATATGCAAGTCTGCTAAATGGGGACTGTTTGATGAGATAGAAATTATTCGTGAAATTTCTAGGATGAACTTAGAACTCTGTGATTAATGTGAAGACCCAGAGTTTTGAGTCTTTTACATGTCTTCCGATAGGTCTCGTGAACCTTCCTACTTAAAATTCCAGATTTTTAGTTTACGTGTAGACATAACCCAACATTTTCCAGAGCCTCCTGTAGCAGCACAGTCCAAGAGGTTGCCGATAAATCGATAAATCGCGAAGTGGTCCGTTAGGTCAATTTAATTAATAATTATCGACTAGAAGAGGAGCACCTTGCACAATGGCGATACTTCCTCCTGGCGTAATCCTTGGAAGATTAACGAGCCTGTACCAGGAGGGACTTCCCTTTCCCTTCGTCCTCCAGCCACCCGTCTCCTCCTCTCTCTCTCTCTCACCCTCTCTTACCCTCGTCCATTTTCTCTTCTCCGTTCACCGGTCCTCGCCGTCCTGGTCCCTATCTCTCTTACAGCCGCAAGACGCCATAGCGCGCCTTGCGGTGGTTGCGGCAAGAACCGTCGCCGTACCCGCATTAACGCAATTATGAATTTGTCGCGTTGGGATCTGACAATACAAGATGTCGCTACCACTCTACTGCTCTCCTAACCACCCTCGGCGTCCTCCGACACCGTGAACCCGCCACTCCACATTTACACTAAAACCGATTCTCGACTAAGCAGACGGAAAGAACCTCCGGCAATATCCACTTTTCCTTCGGCAACAGAATTCTCCTAGAATTAAATATTCCACAGATCCAATTCTATATGTTCTTGTTCAATAACTTTATACAAAGTGAACACAGCAGTCTGTATCAACCAAAAATTTTTTGAGCCATTTACGAATTGCAATTATTCGATTAGGAATTATTATTCTTATAAATTATATCATATTCCAATGAATACAAAAATCTTGTCACATCCTTCTTAATACTTTAAAATACTTCTATTTATACTACCCATCTACATATACACCTCTACAGGTCAATTTTGGTTTAATAATTCTGTAAAAAATCATTTACTATTTATTCATTAGAATGTTCACGGTTTTCTATGTTGTGACACTAATAGACTAAGACGGTAAGAAAAACTGTGACTGAAATTGCTCACAGAAGTCAACTCATTTAAATCATAATATTTGCGTTAACAAAAATATATACAGACTGTTTCCAATTCGATGGAAGAACGGGAAAGAAGTAAAACTTGACGCGTCTGACCATGACCTGCTCATTCCACTTCGTACGTCTATCCGATGCACGAGTACCTGGTGCAACATCAAAGACGATTTTCTCGAGAACGAAGTCTTTTTCAGAAAAACTTTCGACATGTTTGTTCCTATAGAATGATCCTCTTTCCGGCTGTACCACTAGATTAAAGCACTCTGTATTTTAGCCATTTGTATCCCGAACTATACCAACTTGAAAAAAGCCATTTCTCACAACCTAGAATATTTCTACACCACACGAAATCTGTCATGCTACATTTATGCAGTATAAAAATTTTCTTCGTTAATTATAAGACACAGAACCCATACAAAAATTTCTTCCTACCTTTAACAATTTGAACAAATTGAAAATAATTATAGATGTTCTTAAATTGTCTTAATGTTTTACTGTTTTAAATTACATCTACTCATTTTTGCCATAAATGCATAACATCAGCAATCTGGTAATGATATACCAATTTCTAGTAATGCCCCAGAGTCGCCATTCGAATGCTAACGGTTAATCTATGCTGTAAAAAATGAAGTTCTATTAATCTTCGCCGGAAGCTAGCTACTCGATATCGCACGTCGCGCAACATCGATCCAAAAGATCCAATTCTGCAACAATATAGTAATTGATTCCCGATTCTTGGCATCGCGCAATGGGTAAGATCTACGGACAGAACACAGAGTGTAATCTTCACCATGAAATCGATAGCGGATGTGCATCGCGTGCCTCCTTGTTAACCGCGCGACCGTTTCGTGGCGAGGAAAGCGGGCGCAGTTTCGGCCGACCGAAGTTAGTTTCGAAGGGTTTCGACGCTATCGTCGCCGGGGACGATGTCCCCCTGTAGCGTGCGGTAGCGTACAATGGCTAGAACGACGGAGGATCGTTGCGGCTGGCCGCAGGCGACTGCTGCGACCGGTTTCTCGCGACAAATTCCTCCCAGTTCGAGGCGTTTCGCTCTGCTAACCCTCTTCCGTTTCCCTCGGCGTGGCACAAACTCCGTTATCACGAGCTCGTGTTATCCCCCCGCGATTCTGCACCGCGAGAAAATCAATCGACCCTTGGGGGGTTTGAACCTGGGGGGGAGGGGGTGGCTCTGAGAAGGTCCAGTTTACTGGATGCAAGGACCTCTCCTTCCTGTCCCGGTCTGGACCGGTCAGGATCCTCGAGGAGGTTAGAGAGCTAGCTCTAAACACCGAGAACCTCTAGGGGGGTTCTGAACGGGGGTGTTCGATGGCGTTACCGGTGAATGCCTAGTCAGCCCTTAATATCGTAAGAGCTGGATCCACGCAAACAACCCTGGCGGACCTAACGCAGCCAACGGTTAAGCACTGGAAAGCCCCAGCTTTAACGTTCGACCGCCGCTGGCCCTATTATCGCTAACTAATAAGGGACCTAATTGAAACGTCGGCCTTTTGTTTCCAGTACTCGAGCGCGCTGCTCGCTTTTCCAACCGCGCTTGTATACGCCGCTGTTTGACCAGGCTGACGAAGAGAGAGTGGGAGGGAGTCAGTGAGAGGGGGGCGGGGCGGGGTAGGGGGAAGGAAGGCAAGGCTCAAGCTGGTAGCTCAAGTACGGATTGAAATTAATTTTCGAACTGGAATCCCTCGAATGAATGAATTTTCGTCCAGCTCCTCGAATCCCCGCGCAAGATCGATAGTCTCTCCGGGGTTTCGAGCGTTCCCGTTCGTTCGTCGCGCACTTTTCATCGTAGCGATTGTATCGATGAGTTTCGATTCGAAAGTTCACTCGGGAAAATTTATAAACTTCGACGGCGATCCTGATCATTGCAGCTGTAATGGGCCTTTTTGTGGTCTTTGGTGTCTCATGGTTGAATATAACCGTCGTGTTTCGATAGGGAGGTAAGGTAGACGCGATTATTATAACCATTGTCATCAGGAAAGATCGGTTTCACCCTCGGCGGCGATCCACGGTCAGTCGAGGAGAATCATTTTCGTGGCCCCATATTTCGTATTCCACGCATACATCCCCGGTGCCCAGTCCGAGCAGGACATTATTCCTGCTGGTTGCAATCATATTAGTTTCCGAAGTTATTAGAATATTTATGCGAGACCGACGTGGGGTTATGCATGATGCCCGGGTTCCTCCTCGCTCGCTACCGTCCCCAGTGCTGCCCGACGTCGCAGACGAATCGTACATTCCGTGGAAATCCTTCCGATCGATGAAAATGGGGAAAATGCGTGGTTGCGGCTTCCATGCTCGTCGAATCACTCGAAACGTCCCTCTCTTTGATTGCTCATTCTCCGAAGAAATTACCTTCATTATCAAACTTTCCAAATTTACTTTCTGTAAATTAATTCGTCAGAATAATTGCATTTTCAGCTTTGATTGTGAAGTGTCACGCTGGCACTTTCCTAAAAATGTATGCAATATAAGCAAGGGACAAAAATAATTACCTCTACCACAAGAGATTCGTCGATCCATCGAAGAAATCCGCCCTATGAAATGATTTATAAGAAAGAATGAAAACGCGAAGATTCACAAAGAGTATATTGGAATAAAACCGGAGATACTAATCGTTCAAACCAAAATTATTGGCACGGACGGAATGTAGATGGTCGGTAGCAATTGGCCATTATTTCGCTGTCAAATATTTATTCCAACCGAGTACGCACGAAATCGGTGAAACTTTCGAAACGTCGCTTGCATTTCGACTGTGCCTCGACTGTTCGGCGCACGTATGAAGCAAACATTCGCCGCTAGAACGTTAAATGGCCGTGTTGCCTGCGAGCGTGCCGAACCGAGAGAGAGAAATGAGAAAACAGCAAAGGAAGCGGCTCTACCCAGTTGTCCTGTGGTAGAGGAATGAATCTTTTCAAATGCGGCCAGAAATTCGCAGAGAGTTTGCAGCCGACGAGCAAAGCCAAAGAGAAACGGCCGGCCAAAGTTGATAAGCAAAAACTTACCTTGTTGACGCGCTGTTGGACTGACTGTTTCTGGGAGACTGTGCTGCAGGTCGCACGAAAAGCCGCTCTGCCGCGATTTGCTCAGATACAGCTGCAAAACAAAAAACAAGAAATATTCTTTAATGGTGTCCCTCTTCATTCTTGACTTCGTCTAAAGTATATTTATCAATTCGAACGCTTTAGGTTCAAACACAGTGAACGAACAGACGGAAACTTTTATCCTAAAATGGCAGATAAAATTCTCTTTCTGCTAAACATACTCCTGCTTTCTGTACTTTTCAT
The DNA here is from genome assembly GCA_028455605.1 of Lasioglossum malachurum. Lineage (NCBI taxonomy): Eukaryota > Metazoa > Arthropoda > Insecta > Hymenoptera > Halictidae > Lasioglossum > Lasioglossum malachurum. The sequence goes on along the minus strand of CM052314.1, from coordinate 10,667,509 downwards.
TTTACCCGTCAAGAACGACGTTTAATTGTCGATTTATTCCTGTACGATCGACGTTGCGTGATAGTACAGCTGTTATCACTTGATTTTAATACGATAAATAACTAGTTGCAATTTAGAACAGTAAAAACATTTGAAGAATTCAAAGACTCTATTCTATTATTTCCATCTTACTACGATTATTAAGAAAAGAAATGAATATCCAAGAGGCTCTTATAGCGTCAAATTAATATAGACACTTTATACATTGCATAAAAATCCGCAGTCTAGTTATCAGTGATTATTTATACTTTCTGAGAGATATCTTTCATAGCTAGCTCCAATTTCTAAAGCAATTTCTAAGCAATAACGAATGGAAAGTGTATCATGTCTAATAATAATCTGATCACGTTTAATCAATCTTGAAACATGTTTTAGAGTCAGTATGATGCATTGACGTCGTCCCTTCAAGGTTAGATATTAATCATGGCAAAGAAACTTTGCTGCCTAGAATCGACTCTAAATGAATATTTTATAAATGTTCAATACTATTAGGAAGATCATTTTGCAAACTCCAGAACGTTTAATAGTCGATGAAGGTACTTTGTCCCAAACATTCAAGGCAGTCCACGTGTCACATCCATGCCTCTTGCTCATCTTCCCTTCGAAAGCATCGCCACTCGACTTTCGTTCTGTTCGCCAATAAGGAACAACCCCGCGTCCGATCGGAGAATTTTGGTATCCCGATCACGCGCTAAGGGTGAACCATCCCCTTTAATATTAGGACCAACTCGGACGGCCTCGTCTTGGTATAAAATAAAGGGCTGACATGTGAGTACAGGGCGAAGGGAGAGACAGAAACAAAGAGAGAGAGAGGGAGAGAGCTGCAGTCGCGCGCGTAGGGGAAGGGAAGTGAAAAGAGAGCCTCCAGAGGAACGAAGATAGAATGAGCAGGGAAGACAGCCGAGGGAAGGGTGGCTTCATCACCATCGTGAGGGATGACTGAGCGAGTCGGTTAAACGGGCGTCTTCTTTCATAAATTTCGAGGGGCCCCCGGATAAAGGTTTAGAATAAATCGTTCGACTTGTTATCCACTCCGACGTCGGCGGATAACGCCAGACGAGCGCTGCAGTTACTTGAAGTATCTCAGCGATTTTAAGAAAAATTTCATTAACTTTCCGCCGGCTGTACAACCTAATTATGAAAACAGCAACCAGTGGGAGAGTTAGAGTAACGCCATGAGATTTTGTACTTCAGCGCTTTCGCTCGTGTGTCCAAACAGTACATTTGACTATAACAACTTGTCTGAATAAAACGATACGCGCGTGCAAGATTGAAGAAACACCTAGCACTTTAGCTACCAGTAGCCTATTCAATAGACGGTCCGGTGAATGTATTGTATCTAGAAGAAGCTCCACATACTTACTTCTTGAAATGTATTATTGAAACCAAGAAGTTAGACGAATGGCGCAGCTCTAGAAACGCTCAAAGATGATCCTACCACTAAATTCACTTATGACACACGGTTCGAAAGACAAAAAATCCAGAATAAATCGCATTCTCTCGGTGTTGCAGGCCGATTACGCCGCGTAAGCCGTCAACGTTGCACTTTGCACGCCATAACTCAACCGTCTCGGGGAATGGTGTACGCAATATGAGAGTGGAGGAAGAAGAAGAAGCGGGTCTGAAACGCTCATAAATACGTCCTCGAAGATCGCACAAATCGCTAGTTCGAGGCCAATCCCCTTCGACGTTCCCTGCGAGAGATACGAGAGGGAACCCCTCTTCGTCTCGCGGAGTATTGGCTACAAGTATATGTGTTACGTTCATACATGTATGTATGTATATATGCGCATACGCGCGCCGATATAACGTCCATAGGCACTCGCGATATAGAAAAGAAGCGTCGGAGAGGTTCGGAGGGCTTCCGGAGGGAGTAGAGAGCCAAGCAAGAGGGCAGAGGAGAGGGCAAACCAGCCAGAAAGCCAGTCCAATTTCTCAAACCTGTCCAATCCGTGTCGTATGCAAAATCAATCACGCTCCGGCATCTCTCTCGCCATGGCAGCATCCCGTCGCGTCCCCGGGAACCCCACGATTTTCAAATCCGACCGAAGCCACACGGTAATCCAACTCCCGAGGCGAAACTTCTCACCCATCCGCGATCGCCTGGACGCCGAAACATACTCTTCGTTCCACTTTTTCCGATCTCATTTTCCAGTCGTCCTCCGGCCGTGAATCTTACGCGCCGCAAGACCCTCCCGCATTGTCGAACTTAAATTCGCGTCGGCCCGTTCCAATCGAAAATGAAAACCCTCTCTCTTTCTCTCTGTCCGAAGCTACTTCAGTCCTCGAGCAAGAAAACTTTATTCGATGCAGGTCTCATTCTTCAATTTTTATATGAATTCATAAGATGCATTTTTTAATTGAATCGAAACTGGGAACACTTATCCTGTATTCAATGATCTTTTCGATGCTCCTCTAAAGTAATTTTATTCTGAAGACTTTGCAGAAATTCAACTGGATTCGACACAATTCTCAAAACTTTACTCGTTGCAGGCCTTGTTCTCCAGTTTGTATACGAACTCGCGAAGAAGGGATACGTTCATCGTATTCAACAGAGCTGTATTTTTATCGGTCATTGACCGTGGATGCAATTTATTTCGCGGAGAGCTCGATCATGCGTGCGAGAGAAGCTGAAAAGAGGAGGCCCGAAACCCATTAGAAAGTTCCTCCGCATGTCCGGCCGAAGCCTACCCATTGCTATGCATCACCTTCGATCGCAGCTGCAATCATTAGAGGACTTAAGGGAGAGCCGGCTTGGCTAAGGGTGCGAAGGCCACGGTGCCAGCCTCAAAAAAGTAATTTGTCCTTTTTCGAAGGGGTTGGGTGGCGCTGGCGACTTCAAAGTGCTCACGGGACATTTGTCCCAGGCTTACTCTGACGAGAGCAATGTTCTACTTGTGCACCCTTTCTACTTGGCGGGGCGCATCAGACTTGCTGATTTTTCAACGTCGGGACGTTGTCCGGCGTCGGTCCGTGCGTCAAGGGCCCCCGGTGTCGGAACTCGGACGACGAAGGAGGGCGAGAGAGAGAGAGACAGAGAGAGAGAGAGAGAGCCTGGTGGCTACCGAGGGGTGCGAAAAGTTTAGCATACGCATTTTGTACATTGAAATCCCGACACGCTCGTCCAACTTTAAATTGAAACCCGACTGCCGCGCGCTGCCACCGCCCCGGCGTCGATAGCGCGCGGTCCGTGGAGCCTAGAGGAGACTCCCAAAAACGAAAGATCTCTGACACCCCCACGTCACTGTTCCGATCAATCCGGTATGGACAGGGGATGGCCTTCAGTGGCGTCACCTTCGATTCCCAGGACGTGGTTGTCGGTGATGCATCAGAGAATACAACCTGAAGGGCTTGCTTCGTGGATTATGTGCATCCTCATCTTTGGTTCTCATTGAGTACCCAGGTTATAACTCATTTTGAAAACTTCCTTAATATATTCGTTAGCAAATAGTAAAATTATTATAGACTTTAAGTTTCAGTTTAAGACGAGTAAATCTCAATATGCAGAGACATTGTCATCTTCTAGAGAACCGTCACAAATAGGAGAGATTATACAAAGATTATCTTGTGCTCCAACTGCAAATTTATTGTTGCAGAGAATTCTATGAGTGTTCTGGTGGCGTTTCCGGAAGATGAGACAGCATAAACAGCCTAACTATCGCCAATCAAGAATGCAGGATAGAGGACGCAAGACAACACAGATTCTCGCGAAGACGACGCGACGGTTTTTAGCGTTCGACGTTGCAGTAATCCAATTTAAGGGCGACTTCCCTTGCAGCGTCGGTCGGTCTTTATGAGAGGTGACCATAATGAGACCGGGCATTTTTAATTAAATAATACTAATCACGGAAACCCTCTTACGCGGGCAAATCTCATCTGGTTGGCTCCTCGCCGTGGCCCGTTCCCCGCCTATCTTTCTTCCTTCCTGCCTCTCCACCTCTCCACCTATCTTCCTCTGTCTTTCGGCGCCGCGAGTCGTCTCTCTTTTAGACTTCGAATTGTAATTAACATTTGGTTCTCCCATTAGTGTAATTAAAGTGCCATTCCATAATCTAGGAGGCCGAGAGAGAGAAGAGGGGTACCTTATCTTTCAGACTTCAGCCTCGGCTTGCGGGGGTCGTTTTAACCCCGCCGGGCGTCTCCAGCCCCTTTTCAGGAGAGAGAGCACGCCGACGCTGCGCTGGTGTGGCTGTAGCTTCCTTCGCCGATAACTCCTTTCTGGAAAAGGACTCTGCTAAGGGACCAGCAGCGCGGAGGGGACCGGAGAGAGAAAATTGAGGGATCAAGGGTGGGGATGAAAAAGAAAAACGGCGATTAAAACGTTTGGAAATCCGATCCCTCGCCCGTTCCCTCGCCCACCGAGCTATCCGGGAACCTGAAACGCTCCCGGGATTCCCCGTTGCGCATTCGAATGGCTGACTCCCACTCTGATGGACCCGATAGGACGGCAGAGATTAATTTTAGATCCTCCGCGAGAAGTGATTCTGACCGGACGACCGTTATAACGCTGCCAGACTCCCTACATCGTTTTAGCCGTGCGCATATTCTATTCAGAAGACGACGCAACGGGAGTCGCACAGAAAAATCAAGATCTTCGATTGAGTAAAACTTTTATGACTAGGCCAGTTCTTACTTTCTCCGTTAGCAGCAATCTAATTCCAGCAGCAACTTGATTATTTTCATTATATTCATTATATCTTTAGCTTTCCGACAAAAATGTTTTTTGTTTCACAAAAATTCTTTTGAACAAAGTAAATTGAAAGGACACGATTTATCACAAGGAGATGAAACAGCACGGTCTACCTCCCGGAAAAGAATATTTCGAGCGTCTTGAAAAAATCCTTATGTACAAGGGGTTAATAAATTCTTGAATTGACACGATTTACCAGAAGGGGGTAGAAAATTCTTTAGCCCCGAACAAGCTGGAAGATAAAGGCGGCACCAGGCACGCCTAAGGGAGACGAGACGGGAAGCGGGTGTCGGCGTTAAAATAAAGAAAAGCAAGGAGATAAGGAGCCGGGCGGCGTTGACATTTTCCGGTGGTTGAGTTAATAATGCGCACGGTACACAGACCGCCGAGTCAGAGGGGGTGGACCCGCAAAGTGCCACCATAAAGAGGCGCGGATGTGTTTATTCGGGAATTTGCCTTTTTTCCTTCCTCTTTGCCGGGCAAGCCGCGGCGCTGCGAGATTTTATCTTATTTTCGGCGACGATCCCGAAGGATTTATGCCCTCTCGGTCGTGGTTGGTGGAAGGAGGACAAAGTGGGAGCGGGATCGCGATGCTGAAGACAGAGGGTGCGACCGGGACAGAGGGCGAGAGAAAGGGGTGGGCTACCGGAGTCGCCGGAAAAAGCGGAAGAATCACGATGCAATTATTTTCGTTCCAGCTCGTGAACGGATTTTAAGGTCGTCCGGAGCAAGCCGCTGGACCGAGGAGGAAGGAGAAGGAGGGGCCCGAAGGCCAGAAAGAAGGATTAACCTCGTCAAGTGGGAGAGTCCGTGACAAAGACGTTAAAGTGGTCGAAGGGGATGAGATATATCGCCCGAAAATCTGGGGTGAACGTTCACATCGTTCGACCGTCCTGGGACGTCGAGACACTAATGGCATTTTTATTATTTCTCTCCCGGAGACCAACGCCGATAATGGGCCGTCTGTATGGTCCATTGGACACGTGACAGCCCTGACAGCTTCTCACCTTTCCGCCTAGATCAATGGTTAAAGCGCCGCAATGAGACACGACGCGCAAAAAACACGCCCTGCCAACCGGAATACCAAAACCCTGGATACACATCTGACTGAGGGAAGATATATCTGTTGCTTATCATGATATTCGAGGGTCAGCTAACTTTGCTGTCGTTCGTCACTGTATCGGATCTTCAATTCTTCTGTTCGCTGATCCTTCATTTTAAATTCGATTCAGTTTTAGCGAAATACCTGTCTTCAAGTTGGCACTCGTTGGTCAAAGTATGAGGAGCTGATGTACGCATCAATTTCTGTAGTGACCTGAATTAGACATGTATCCAATCATCAAGATATTTGTAATTTAATTTGACAGATGTCGTCTTACAATTTCTTGAAAAGATTGTACAGTCCACTAATATAAAAAAAAACACAAGATCAATTTCTAACGTAGTAGATTATTAATCAGCACGATTTTTTATTATTTCGTTATTAAAATCTTTATACAGTGAATTAAATCGGATAAGATTTCAATAACAGAGCGCCAGTGACCATATTTTATTTTTCTCTCGGGGCATCATAAATTGGCCGCACGTTCGAACTTCAGGATTGAAATAGACGTCGGCGGGTGGAATGATAAAAATTGTAGAAGTCGTAAGTGTATCGTAAAGAATACTGTCGACGGTTTCCGAAACGTCTAATGCCGTAAGATCGCAAATCCTAAATAGCACGTCGGAATATATGACCCATTGCGAACCCGTGTACCAGAGGAGCCATTCGGCCCGCTGGGTTTTGATGAATGAGGCTCGCATAAAGCTAAAGTATGGTAAAAGCCGCCGCGGCTACTGCTGTAATATTCTACCCCGGGTGCTTTTAGAATCGCTAATGACTAATGGCACCAAAAGGTACCCCTCGACGATGAATGTTGCTGCATCAGTGCAGATTTTTCGAAAATGCCAGCTCCACTCCGGTTCTATATCATCTAATTTAATTTTCTCCCGCCCTCACCCTCTCTAAACACCAAACATAATCGCGTAAGTGTAGAAAATTAACCAAAATGTTTAAAGCATTGTATACCTAGCTCTGGCAAAAATTGGGTGGTTTCAATTTTTATCTCGGCTAAAATTGTTAAGATAAAATTAAAATTGGGTTTTCTGCCTTCTCAATGTTAGAGAAAAATAGGAAGAAAACTAATTTAAAGACACGAATTCATTTTTACTGTCATTTTTTACTGTATACCGAAAATGATCTTTGCGGTCTAAGAGGGTAAGAAGATTCGGTTATTCTAATAAAATTGTCACCGTGTTAAAACAACAAATTTTTCATTAGAACAAAAATGTTAACCTCGCACACAGTGCCTCCCTTGTAAAACAAGTTGAAGGGCCTATTTCGATGAAACGTGCACGCGGTTTAATTACATAGAAAAGAAACGAAGCCGTGATTAATGCCTGTAACCTGACCATCGTTATTGCGAGCGGCGAGATTATCGCAGTGAATCGCGAACGAGTCAGCAGGACCATCACGTGCAAAATACGCAGGAGGCTTAGTCGAGGCTTACGATTACTCGCGATTCGAATGGCAACGAGACCGACGAGAGAGGAAGAACACGAAAGAGAAACGAGAAGTAGGAGGAAAACGGACGGGGGCCACGAGGATGGGGAAACGGAGGAGAGCGTCGGTCCAGAGCTCCGGATTGGCGCGGAAAGGAAAGGGGGAATCGAAAAGTACTTTAATATACGGCAATCCCCTTGGCTTGGAACTCGCAAACTCGGACCGACTAGCTCTCGTTGCTGCCTTTCCTCCCCGCTCTTTGTCCCTCCCCAAGCTGCTCCGCGTGTATTTCCTACCCGTAGTAGTCATCGCATGGCTTCCGATGAAATTTCACGTCTTCCTCTCGCGGTCCGCCTTTGATACTTGCTGCCATTCTAATTGCTGAAACGCGCAGAAATCGGCTTCCATTTGCCCGCAAAAACTATCTCCGCCGCCGTCGCGTCGGTTCCGGGTAGACTCCATCTGATTGCCAGCTTTGTGGCAGTTGCTATACGGTTTTCGGGGCAGTGGACATCTACGGCCGATCTGAAATCTCATCGAGATCTAATTGCTCCGGAAAAATGATCGATGTACCCATTAATTTCTAAAAATCCACACTGTCAGTATTTTACTGAAGTAGGCACAATAGTCACGTGGCTTGTGTCATAGGCCTAGCAATCATTTAATCAGATGAGTATTTTCTAGTCTTGCCCACTAACATTGAAATCATCATACTGTTCTGTATATTTTCACTCTTTTATGTGAGGATTAATGGATAGATGAATTCTGATAAAAAAGGTAGCAGACGGGATGCAATGGGACGTGAAGAAGAAGCAGAAGAAACGAACTAGAAAAATGGCGAATGGCCAGAACGTGAAGGGAACGTGAACACCACGTAAATCTGTTTACAGCAAATAATAGAAGTAAATGAACGCCACCGTAGAGATTGAAGCAGCCCAATAACGACGAAATACCGAAGACGAGATGGGAGACCAGGTCCCTCTCACTCGTCCCTTGCTTCTTCTTCTGTATAGTGACTGATTTCGCTGGCGAGTCCCACGAGAGCGTAACACCAATAGAAACCAAAACCGATCATTTATCCTTTTATCGAGCTCACTAATTCGACGGTGCTTCGACTGGCCTTTGCAATCTTTCTTTATTGCGAAGAACCACCGCCCTACTATCACAGAATTGAAGTTTGAGAACTCAGAGTCCCACTATTCATATTTTAGGAATGAGTTCGTATAATTCTGTTGCTTGTTCGTGGGACTATTTAATCGTCTAAATAAAGTTGCATTCACCGCGGTCAAGTTTTGCAGTCGCAAGGCGCGCCCGCTTCAAGATGTAATTCAGCTGAAACTTTGCTAACAAGATTTACCCGTAATTGCACCGGTGAAACTGTTCGCGTGTAATTTGTTTATCCCGGTCAAGCTTTCACGTGCGGCGCCAGAAACCTGTCGATTATCGCGTCTGACCCGAGACTTCCGCCTAGAAAACCGTGACCTTATTCCCATAAACCTGGGAAGACGTTGCTCTTAAAGGTTTTGAAGAGAAAACTTCTCGAGGCGCACAGTGTACACAATTGCTAGGCAGTCAATGAGTCTGATCCGTTACACGCCGAGGTGAAACGCTATTCAGGTAAACTCGAGGGAGTCGAGCTTAGCCGAGCGAGCGAGAAACAGACAGATTTGCGACGCTGACTTTTTGCTGTGCACTGAATCAGTTTGATCCGTCACATTCCGAGCTGAAACGCTGTTCGGGTAAACTAGACAGGCGTGCAGTCGCCATAGAAGGTTTCACTTCCGTCATGCGGTCGTATGCGCATCGTATTGGTCTAATTTTTTAATGTGCTTACAGAATTATGTTATTACATTACAGAATGATTCTTCTTTAAACGAATGTTAACATTGCAGCTGCGTTATTCGTTTCTGAATGTACTCTCGCAATGATGTTTGCAAAGTGGTTCGGTTCTAAAGGTACATTTATGCTGGAGCCGCGATAGAAGCTGTAAGAGTCATCTGGCAAGCATTGTTTCGCTCGTCGCATCATTGTGAACGCTTTCATTATAAAACAATACAATGTCTTTCCACGCTTATGTTCTCATCGTTGCGTTGATCGTTTGTGATAGCTCTAACGTGAACGTACTCTGCCAAATTCTGAAAAGCGAGTGAAACAAAACACGTTCTAAAATAAAATAAAAAATTGTAGAAAGGGATGGTTAGAAGACAATTTTAGTATAGCTTTAGTTCTCTATGATCTGTATGCAAAGTTTAGGTAAAATCAAATTTTATTTCCTATATTAAAAATAATTAATATATATTGTCAAAAACGCGCAGACATGGGTCAGCTTATTTTTGCTCTAGTTTCACCAGGACTATTCATTAAAATCGGCAACCTCACCACAGTGACCTCACCTTGTAAGTAGATTGGAAATGCTTTCCTGGTGGGAGTAATAGAAAATACGAGCAGATAGAAATTTATGTGGCACGAATGTAGCTTGTGGCTGAACTACCGGTACTATTTGCACCATCGACACAGATTTCCGTCTCTATTTTATATTCCTGATGGGGATAATTGAAAATATAAACGTACAGACGAATTTAGGCTCCAATCACGTAATTCGCTCGACTTTGAAGGGGTTGAAGGGACATCCGGGCTGGTGGAAGGCCTCCCCGAGGATGTTCCATAATCAAAGCATGGTCTCGATCGCTCAAAGACGAAGAAACCCCACCGGGGACGCCGAGAATCGCGGGACAACGGGGCCCGGACGTTTCTTTAGTCCGCGGTGGGGCGTAAACGGCGTAAAAGCGGCACCACCCCTTATCTACATATCAAAAAGGCAATCCGGAGAACTCGCTTATGTAAACGGCGTGGGTGGCTTCGTGTCCCAGCCGGGGATGAAAAGAATTCCGAAATCCGTGCGCTAATAAACCTGCTCTCTGCCACCACGGACCGACGTCGGGGGAAGCTCTGACGAGATATTCGTGGGGTTAAGCTCTTTAAGCCGCGGATTAAGCGAGCCGGCATGAGAATTTAAAGTTCTCCCGCGGCCGACGCCGACGATGACGAGCCGAGCCGAGGCGAGCGGAGCCTAGCCCAGGCATAGAGAACACCGGCTCCATCGGCGCGTACGTGGAAAAATAAAAAATTAAGAGTATATTAACTTCCGGCGAAGTTTTTACATACACGCCAAGCGGATATTAACTTTTACGGATAATAACGAAATTCCAGCCGACAGGATGAAATTCTATCCCGCCGAACAAAGTTGCAGTGCCGCCGACCTCCGTGCGCACTTGCTCCGTGTTCGTTTACCAGCCTAAGCCTCCTTCTGCCTCGATTTTTTCCCTCCTTCGAATATTGCATTTCACGATTTTATGCTTAGTCCGATTCCTATTCTATTTTAGAAACTTTTGGACGTTCATTTTTTAGACATTCAAGGCTATTGCTCAGGCGGTGGAAGCTTCAGTAAATGAATTCTTGTGCGATTTATGCAAGGAAAATTGATTTTTACAAAATGGCAATTTAATGCATACACGAAATTTTCGTCTATGAAATAACGTCTCGTATTAACAGAATCTTCGTGAATCTTCTTTATCATATTCTATGCAGCTCCGAAAGAGAGTAACTGTAACCCTGGCATTTTGAAAGATATTGCAGTCAAAAAATTCCTATAAATTACACAATATGTGTACTTCTAAAGAATTTTTATTTGTAGGAAGGTTCCACTACTTTCCGCAGGAAAAAATTCTGAAAAATCACGTTTGCTCAGATCGTAGGGATGAGCCCATCAGTAATGCATTCATATACAGAAAAATTAGTTTAGAGGTAACGATCAGTGTAAGATGCAAACCAGCTGTCCGAGGAATTTAGTTCGAATGAGTTCGACCATGAGCCTCGATGGCAAAAGTGTGGAACACGGTGGTACGATTTAATAACTCCTACAAAGCAATTCACGCACTCGCGACGCGGGGTTTCGGTAATCACGGTCGGAAGAATTTAATCAGCTTGAGGGCTGGGCCGAGTATTTTCAAGCTGGAACACGTCTCTCAGTTCGGGCCCTGGTCTCTTTGGGTTCACCTCCGATTTCCAGGGCTCCTCGAAAAGCGGCTCCGCTCTTGCCGGCAACTCTTGGCAGCCCTCTCTCGCCTCTAATTCGAGCATTCGTCAGGCTGCACACACGAGCCATTATAGCCGAAAGTTTCGCCGGCATTAAATGCTAATGAGACCGGCTGGATTTTCCGGCGGTCAGAGGCCACCACTCGTACCGATTACGATTCCCAACAGATTCGAGCAGACCGCGCAAAGCTCCCGTCCTTTTACTCACCGTCAAGATCCGATCTCAACTATTATTTCGTCCCGAAAGCTCTCCGCGCCGAAAGCGTGGATTTTCCGGGACCGGTCCGACTCGCTCCCTTAATTGATACTTGATCAAACGATGTTTCAACCCTTTTCTCTAATCGACATCCTCCGCCGCGAGAAGATGCTAATTTCATTAGAACGAAGAGCCTCGAAGAACTGTTTTTGTAGGTTCATTTATGGTTTGTTCTTCTGACTTACAATCGCGGTACTCTGTCCACAGGAGATTATTTCAGAGATCATTTTTGTTTGAATTTTCGACCCACATGAATTTCATCATCACCTATTCACAATTGTAGATTCGTTTTCTCATCAAACCAAGACAAAATTATAACATTAACTTCTCGATCCGCAGTCTTCTTATTACAAATTTAATCGAAGACAATGCGAATTTTTCGAAACGAATGAAAGCGCGCGCGTCATGTTCGTCAAAAGCAGTAGTTCCCCGCGGTTCGTGAAATATTTACGAAAGAATATTGCCATCCAAGATTTTTCGCGGCAGAAGAAAAAAAAAACACGGCCGAGAAATATTAAATATTTTACGAGCCGGTGATGATACCGTCCCGAGGCTGAAATTTATTAAACTATTAATGTCTTCTTGCCGGCGCGATTAACTCGCGACCTCAGAGGCGGGCGCGATTAATTAATCACCGGCTGGGAAATTTGCAATTTAAAGGAAGGAATTAACTTCACGAGCGGCATATAATTTAATTAATCTTCTCCCTTCGATTAAACCGGTGCCCGTGCGTGAGCCTTGAGCCTGATACACGATTAATTCGAGGCGTTCCCGATAAGACGATGCCACGAGACAAAAGGGTGGTACAGGTGGTAGAGCAATATCTACCAACGCAACGGCGCGGCGCGGCGCGATTGAGAGACCGACCAATTAAGTGGACCCTGGAAAATTGGTTTTTAATTGAACGACGAAAACCGATGATATTAATTACAGAAGTCGATGGCTACTGCGCCGAGCATAATTAACTAAATTTTCGCCGGTGTTATGGAACAATGTAACCGGCGACATTACCTCGGGAAATTTAATAATGGCTGTCCGAAACGGTGTAAATTACATGCTCGTAACAGTGCAAATTTGAGAACTTGCGGGAAAACCGGATACTTGTCAAAACATAATGTATTTTCAACGACGAAGACGACGATAGAGACTGTCAAAAAAAATTCCTCAATGTTTGCAGGTGGTTGAATCCTTAAACAATCATATTCATTTTCATTCGTCGAATTCGACGAGTAACGCTGAAGTAACTAGAAAGGAGCACTAAAACCATTTCCTCGCGTAAAACAGGGAACACCTTTATCTCGGACGAAGCTCTTCGGTGCCAATGAGATGCATAAACGTATGCAGGTAATGCAGTCGTAATTTTACTTAGCTGAAGCCATATCTAGCGGGCAACGAGTCTCGTTTTCAACGGCATCCCGTCGTCCCCAAAGCCTGCAGACGCAACAGCACCGCTGGCCCCTCGCAGCCGCTGTTCACGACGCTGGCTAATGTCTTTTCTGTGTTGTGCTAGTCGTCGTCCCTCGACTGCGAAGACTCGAGGTCCTGGCCGAGGTATTATCCTATTTCGCGTGGCGTTCTCTCCTCAACGTGGATAACGCGCCCCCGCAACTTTCCAGAGACGCGTTGCTGACAACGGAAGCGCAAATGCAGACTCTGGACGCTGCCTATCTACCTTTCGCGACACTTTTCCCATTATCATTTTCTCTCAAACACTAAATAGTCAAGCTGCTTTGTTTTGCGAAACTTGAAATTTTCATACTGAATTGCTTTGGGGGGAACGAACCTTGTGGTGATTCTTGGATATGGATATGAAGAGACAAGATAGATAAGGCAATATGCCTAAAACGTATGTGATGCCGTTGGTGATCGTTAGTGATCAAAGTTCAACAAAAATGATGTATTTTTTTTAGATAATGTGTGCAGAATGTATGCAATAAACGATTGATTCAAGATTCACGGTTTTTACGAATATTTCGGAAACTAAAACGCGATCGGGGCTGGGTCTCCTTGTGTAAATATTTACCAGACATTGTATTCACTGTTTCATTAGAAATCATACCCTAAATGTCGAACACTTATTCAGCCCAAAAAAGCATAAAACAAAAGCTATAATCAAGTTTAATGAGGCAGGCATCATTTTATTCATTAAAAAAAAAAAAATGTGCGTCTCTATCTCCTCAATTTTGGTTTTGATTAATTCCATAAAAGTTTTAATACATTTAGGTTCACGAAGCAAATATTATGGGTTTAAATGTTACGAATAACAATGGCTATAAAATGTTTGTGGATCGAAGAATAAAAGCTGCATTAACGAAGCATTTTCCGGAAGCTAAGATCGAGTTCCAAGGGACACTTATTAACATGATGGCTGATCGAGCCAGCCCTGCATCTACTTGCGGCATTAAAGACGCTGGACCAGGGAAGGGCCACACTGGATCACGCTGTAATGTAAGAACCAAGCAATTTGTTGGTATCAGGTGCACGGGGTATCTCAAGTTGTAAGCCCCCCGGTTTCGCCCGCTGCCGGCAATTAACTCCATTACCACCCTGTAACGTCGTGAGCTGACTTGCCTTGCACGAAGTACGCGCAACTCGTTAAGCCTTCGGGTTTTGGACTTGGGCCCTTTGTTGAGCCCGTAGGGGCACTAGATGGGATCCGGGCTCTAAAACTGCCGTAAGTTTGTCAAGCTGCGGTTTACAAAAATACGGTCAGTTTAACTCCTTATCCGGATTATTCTTGAATATTATTCATTTCCTCAGAAACTCAGACGAATAAGTAACGAATAAGTTTAGGCCATACGTATGTTAGTACTTTTACGTAGAGCGCGAGAAACTGCATCGATTGGTGCAGTCAAAAACATAGGCTTCCATTTTTAAAAAAAGTGCAGTTGCATTTTTAATATGCACCGATGCACAAAAATGCATACAATTAGTTACATATTATATTAGTTTATTATATTAGTTTCGTGGGACACCCTGTATAATGGCAGAGAAAACTAACTAGAAGACTTTCAGCTACACGAATGGCGTTCGTAACGTGTCCATTTGCGAGATTCAAGATTCTCCGAGAGTTTTTCGTGCAGCTCTCCGCTAACACTCCCAGTACCATGTACACTGACGGATTTGGCTCTCGAGAGTAACTCGCGATAGTTTTACTCTCAGATGGACACGCACCTTTAGCGAAGCAACAACAAACGAGGAGCATCGTGCGCGTACCTCGCGCAGGTCCGAGGAATAAAGTAATTCAAGTAGCGGACCGGAGGGTGAATTATTTCGATTGTCGCGAGACAAGGTGTAGCGTACACTCGGCGCGGCGAGATACATTCGCGGTAATATTAGCGCCAAGGGATGAAACCGGGACACGGAGCATCTCGCGACGGTAACGTATGACCGCAGACCCCCACGAGTACCCACCGTCCGTATAACTCCGTGGGTTCGATTCATATATTCATAGGGAAAATGGCAAGCAAGGCTCGCGCGGGAGGAGTTGGGCTAGTTTGGGTGGGGTTTGTGTGTACCGCGATTGCTGCCGGTCGCGACCTCATGCATACATCACGGACAGAAAGTGATGGAACGCACCCCCGACACACGGGTCACCTACGCGGGCAAAACTGTCAGCCTGACTGATTGCCAACTCCCGCGACGTATACCTCCTCCAACGACTTCGAACAGTCGCCGACTTGTCGGCAAAATACCATCACCACCACCACCTATCCTATGGCGGTTCCTGGAACGGTGAACGGTGCCCAGCAGGCGGCGGAATCATCCCTGGTCGCGGGAATTAATAACGAGCGAAACGTGGGAATGGGTTTTGCTGAACTGCACGGTGTTTCGACAACGTGACACGCTGCGCTTATGATAATACCGAGCCAGGAGACTGGCTCGTGCTTCGCCAGTAATTTACTTGTCTTGTCCGGTATTCTCGGCTGCCTAGCGACGCCAGTCTTACTTTAGTTTAGCTATCGACCCACAGGAATTACAAACCTTTCGCGTTTGTTCAGCCCTGTCGCGATGAGTAAATTACCTGGGAGATGTGGGACCGATGAATTTAAGACTGTGCGAACGAACAGTTAATAGGTGGTGCTTAGGTTTGTTTGCAGAACTTGGCTGAAGTAAAAATATAGAAGGTTACCCTACCTCTCGAATTGTACATCCCTCAAGACTCAGTCTTTACTGAGTACTGAGTCATCTTCGCCGAGGTATTCCTTCGTGTTATCTTTCATTCCTTGTCTTCCTCACTCAATGTTAATGATCCTTTGTCTAATAAAGGAAACGTGTGTGGAAATGCATGTATCTGTACAACATAGAACATCCTCAACACCTTGCAATGTGATTTATTCATAGACGACAATGTCTATAGACAAAATTTAATTTTTCTTCATTTTGTAAAATTTTCTTGCTAAAACAAATGGTTTGGATGAATAAGTAAACACGCCAACCTTCAACAACTCTTGCCAATTGCAGCTCGTCATTGCACAGATAATTTAGTATAGTCGTTTCAGTAAAATGTTTGAGACCAATGCCACCCCTAACTTCCAACGATGGATAATTTTCTAGGGACGCAGGCATTTTGCTTTCAGTTTGTAGTAGAGTGATAAGGTAGATTAGACAATAATTAAACGTTGCTAGTGAGATTTAGATGCAGAGGAAGCCCAGACTACGTGACGCCCGACCATGGCACAATTTGTAAAACACTATACCGCGCCGCGGAGAAGCATAACCCGCGCCACCAGAGAATATGACGTCTTATGAGCAAAGACGCGCGGCGAAAGAGGAGAAGCGGGAAGACGTTAGAACGTTTACGAGCGGCGCACCATTAGACGGATGTTGTCAACGCGTAATTGCCAATGGAGCAGTAACTCACTTCCTACGACTTCGCGGCTTTCAGCTCTAACGACGCTTTACCGGCGTCGCCGACAATAACAAATAACACCGGCTGGATACCAACACCTTCCGCCAGGAATCACTTTGCGCGATCATAGCGGAGGGCATCTTGATATGGACCGACTATAGTCATCTTGCAATATCTAATTACAGAAATCTTTTCCGTTGTATATATTTTATGGATAATTTCCATTGTAGATATGTCATATTAACGAGCTATCACCGATCTACGGAAATTAGCCCGCGGATTTAATTTTTGTAGTAGAACATCTTCTAGTATTATAATATACAGGGTGTTTCCTATTTTTCCGGCAAGATTGTAGGAGCATGATCAACAAGTGAAAATACGAAAAAAATGTTATATGAAGTTTATTTATAAACGCTTTATTACAATATTATAGGCAAATATTGAATGTAGCCTGAATAGGTGCGGAACAGCAGATTTAAAACACGAAATATCTCGTAAGCACAGGCAAAGTAAACGCAATCGACCTTCCGTATTATTCAGTTTTAAATATGCTGTTCCGCACCTATTCAGGCTACATTCAATATTTACTTATAATATTGTAATGAGCGTTTATAAACAAACTTCATCTAACATTTTTTTCGTATTTTCACTTGTAGATCACGCTCCTGCAATCTTGCCGGAAAAGTAGGAAACACGACCCTAATTAATGATTCTTATCAGGAAATTAAGTCTCTTCTTGACGAATAATCACGCATATATCTCCACAATCTCAATAATCGTGAATACAAAATAATGGAACGCGTCCTGTAAACCTGGCGTTAAAAGAAGAAAAATGGTGAACTGCCATCGTAAGGAAAATATGAGAGTTCAGATCTATCTGGTTAGTATTTCGATAAAATCCAGTGCTGTTTCCCAGTTCGAATAGTTGCAAAATACTGTTTGCTCAGAATTCTGCAGGACGAAAAAGTCTGAGTGGAACTCGGCACAGGTCTTTTACATATCGGATGAGTGTTCCAGGCCGAGTCTACCAATGCGGTAAATCCACGACTATTCCCGTGGCCGAAGACGGTGAAAAAGTTGTGCGAGGTAACCTGTTATCACAGTCCCGGTCGTAGGACAGTGTTCGTCAACGGTCAAAGTCTGAGCGTTCCTCGAGACCCGCAAGTGACCATCGCGGAAAGGGTGTTCGAGAGCACGCAATGCTGGAAGTCAGACAACGAGGAAGGGGATCGAGAGAGAGAGAAAGAGAGGAAGATAGAATGTGTGAGAAAGAGAGAGGAGGAGCGCAAGTGGAAAGCGGAGGTCGAAGGGACGGATCGAGGCCTAAGCACGTTCTCACCCTTGGCGCTGCTTGTGAGGACCCTCGGAGGGCCTAACGAGCGGCTTTGTCATTTCTGCGTCTTCCTTCCCGTTCTCCCTTGGCCGTGGCCGCTTTCTCTCTTAATGACGGTTCCCAATACACGTAAATAGGTCCAAGCCCCAAGCTCCGCGCCGACTGGAGCCAGGATGAGCGCCAGTACACGCTCGTCTTCCGCCGTTAGCCACTCAAGACTGCGTTCCCATCCACGCATGTTGGTTTATCCGGGGGACGGTTTGAATGCGCGTTAGTGGAAATTCTACGCGAGGCCGGGACACTTGTATTATCATTAACGACGATTAAGGCGCGTGCCAGCCGCGGTGATTTCGATGGAAACTGCCTCTCGACCGCACGTACGGTTATGAATACATTACCAACCCGCCCGGGGTCCCCGACGTGCACTCGAGGTGGCTTTTCCTTGCTAAAAAAATATTATTCCTCTAGATCCCTGCCTCCGAACATGCGATTAGAGTGTTAGCAAAATTATCAAAATGCCGCGACCTGTCCTCGTCAGCTGGCGATCTGTGTGAAGATGCGCCAGACACGCAACTATTGCATTTTACTATTATTAGTATTACTTTACACATTTTACTACTATTTACTACTGCGCTTTGGAATTAAGTTTCGTGATAGTAAACATTTATATTGCAGTAGACAGAGGAAGGTGAAAGTATCTTCAATGGAATAATTAAGAAGTATCTGAGATCAGCTATAATTTACGTCAATCTTCAATAATCCAGTTTGCTTCAAGTCTAATTCTAGTAAAATCGCAATAAAGAAAGTACTTTGTATTCCAAACATATAGTATAACGATGGAATACTGTGCTAAATTCTGACGATAAAATGAACAAAGGCTTGGAAAATGCAAATAACAAACGCGTGACTTCAAAATTACACGGAGGGTTGGAAGCATTGCAACTTCGACGAATTGAAAAAGGCAAATCACGAATGCGTGACTTGAAACTTGCACAGGCTTACAGAGGGTGAAGATTTAATTGAAAGCAACTTTGCAACTTCGAGGACTTGAAAAATGCAAATAACGAATGCGTGGCTTGAAAGCTACACGAAACCATTTTTAAAGTTGTACAGACAGCCATCTCTGTTTTGTAAATCGTTCAGCTTGATTACTTAGGATAAAGGGAGCTCGATGAAAGAATCAGGGATATACAGTCATGAGTAAATACATTGAAATAAAATGGAGGACCACGATCGATCGAGGAATGAAACGGTTTTGAACGATCGGCGATATAAATGGCGGAACGCCGTCAGATTTTTACGTATCCGGCCCGGAGTTTCTCGGTACACATTCCGCGATGCAGGAAACGCTGATTAGTATCCGGTAGGAGAAAACTTTTCGAAGGATCGTTGTACAAGTCCGCCTTGAGATTCTAATGGATTCTCATTTAAATAGAAATCTCATGCCGATACACACAGGGGTCGGGCCGCCGCTGTATGCGTCCAGGATGGAAGGACAAACCAACGGGTCCAAGTGTGTTTGCCATCCGAGTAATGGCCACCGGAGGGTCCTCTCTCTTGGTCGGCCCGCCCTGGTCAGACCCGGTCAAGGATAACCATGCAGAGAATGGGCGTGCAAACAAGCCACCCATGACCCCACATCCGTGGACCGTCTGCCCGTACACATTTTTGATCGTTATTCGATTCCACTATTTCACCGATGCTTCCTCTATCTTGCCGTGACAATAATGGGTCCATGCTATTGTGAGCCAAGGAGACCTCTCAAACACACTGCAATTTTTAGGTCCATCTTATATTAAATAAATGTCTTTATGTTCATATTCTCTTTACAGTATATTTAGAGAAATTTTGGGAAATGTAGAAAGTACCGTTAGTAATACTGGAAAGATTTTTTTTCACAAGATGCAGACCTGAATCAGACCCGCAGCATAATTCATGGTCAATTGACAGCTTCAATAATGCTACATGTATTTATCTTTTTCAAGATGTATAAGCTCAATATAGGCACAGATCCATATTAAGGTCATCTGACTACGTGTAATCAATCTTGGAATATTAAAATTATGTGACGAAAAAGTTTAACCCTTAGTAGTCGAGGGGTGACTCAGAGTTACCACTAAAAATTGCTGTACCATTATTCACAATATCGTTTAGATTAACAAATGTGTTGGTATCTAATCAATTACTAAACAATGAAGTATTGTGTGAGGTATTATATCAATTGGATATCCATAAAATAAAAAAGATCATATACAATAGAATTACTCTAGGTCGGAAGAAATGTTTAATTTTCGAGTACAAAGGCTTAATAGTTTTTTTTTAAATGGGAAATCAAAAAGAAATGATTAAATAAGGTCTCTTGAAATAACATGGCGATTTCCAATTGAAACTGCTGTCGTTATAGAATAGTCCTAGTCACTAGTGAACTTTCTGTTTAGTCAGTTTCTAAACACTATTGAGTGATCTCCAATAGATGAAGAGCTAGTAAAATTGAAAATCGTTAAATTTGTAATGGGTATACCAGCAGAAGTTGGAGTACCGAGGATAGTCGCGATCGACACATGCACCAGAAACGAATCGGAGGCTGTTAACTGGAACGAGCGTTCTACAGTAAGAAAGCGTCAAGCGTCTAGAGATATTTCTGTACGTGTCTCGGTAACAATGCTGTTCCCTGCTGCTGGCGAACGCACCTATATATACATAGAAAACGTTCCTCCTGGCTTTTTCCCCGCTACAGAATTTTCACCCCATTTCGCAAGCATGTCACTTCCTGCCTAAGTTCGTATCGGTCTGCGGGCAAAAAGGAGCACGCAGAAACGTCGTCGGAACGTACGTATGCGTTCGTACGTTTCCACAATGGCGCCGACATCCGTGGTCAGTCGACTGTTGGTACTTTGCATGCAAACAGAAAGCGTTACATCTCCTCCTACCATTCTGCTGGTTGGTCAAAGGGACAGTAAATTCTGAAAACTACCAACGTCGGGCCACTACTTATCGCTGATCTCGCCCTTTTTTTACATTCTTTACCGTTGACCCCGCTTCCGAACGTTACGACAGCAATCGGAAACAAATTCTACCATGAACGTTCCCCTGGGAAAAAATCAATAGTTTGCCGATCCCAGGCAAACTTCAAAAGGTGGATTCTAGCAGAGAACCTCATTGACCAGCTTCAAAAACTTCGTTCATTTTGCTTCAATGAATAACTGAAAATTTAAAGATCATATCCCTGAAGTGTGACGACCCTAAAGATTTCCGAAGAAACATCTTCTTGGACCGATCAACTTTAACTGTATATTAAAGAATGGTTCTTTTCATATTTGTCATACAGACAAGACGATAGATTTTATATCTTTTATTAATTAACAAAAGGCTCTGAAAGTAATTTCTCTATGTTGATTGTAAGTAAAAAGACTAACAATTGGAATTTTTGATGTCAGTACAGACCGTATTTTAAAAAAATTAGTGTACCACGACGAAAGTGTAATGATAACATATAAGAAGTTGTGGAAGAATTAATTTCATTCCATTTTCGTAGAAAAGAAATGGGAAATCGCGGGCTAAAATGTGGAAGTAATATTGAAAACGCGAAGGACAAGCTGGCTCTCGTGTTTCGCAGCGAGCAAATGCACGCGGGCACAACTTCCGTCAACAATTTTCCCGGGCAACCGGTTCAATTAAACTGAATCCCGGGGCCGGTATCGAATTCCGGAGTCATACGACCGGAGACATTTCTCGAGTGTAATGCTCCCGTCCGCTGCAGATTTGTTGCGTCCACGATACGCGAAAAAAAAACGACAGCGAGCGGAATCAAATCAAAGTTGGACTTGCAATTGGAATCCTAGAAGGAACGCGAGACACAGGAGAGGAGGAAGGCGAGGTGAGGGTGGTTCTGGGTGAAAGAGAAACGGAGAAAAAGAAAACGACGAAGAACACCAAGGATAGGGAGGAGAAAACGACGGAACGGCTGGCTGGTTGTTCTCGCCGATCAAATTTCCAGAATGGCTCGAGCTCCATTAAACAGGTCCTACTTTTGCTCCTGCAGCCCGGAGAAGCCGGCTAACCCGTCGCAAAGCGTTCGAGGAATACCTCCATGGGCTGCAGGGAGCTAGTTTCCCCTTCATTTTTCTCGTGCCGCGAGTCGGAAAGTCGATCCACGATTCCAACAATCCCCCGGGTCTCACACGATTGAGCTCAATCCTGTGTCTGTTATTACCCATCCGCCTCGATGACACTGCCTTTCCGAACGAAAGTCAGTCTGTATTCCGCCGAAAATTCCGGAGAAACCACTAGAAACCCATTCCGCCGCTTTAACTGCTGACTTGTTCCACTGGCGATACGTAAAACCTAATGCTGTTCTCAATCTTTAACTTGCATCCATAAATAATCAGAATATTTAGATGTATCTAAATATGATTATCTAAAAGAAATACTTAATAGACTAACTAATATAATTATGACTACTCTAATCTTTATGTAAAATATAAATTCTCTACATTTTCAGCAAGAAACAAAGTTGCTTAGGAATTTTGAAGCAGGTGTTATATATCAACACTCGTTAATTCTTATAATATTTATGCTGTTTCAAATTGTAACTAGTCATATTCGTCATAAATGCATAAAATCCGCAATCTAATGATGGCCATTGAATGGCCACACATAGCATTTTATAAGAACGTACGAAGAACTTACGAGAATGAAAGCTATTGTCAGTATGGGAACGTGTTAACACAAGAATTATAATTTCAAAAAAGGTAATACAGCATCTTCTGTCTAGATAAACAAAAACATCTGAGATCCTGAGCAATTGCCAGCTAACTGATACGTTATCAGCTAGCTCCGCCATTTTGTAGCGACGGCCAGGTGGAAGTCTCCTTTCCCGTTGTGACCGGCTCTGATAACCAAGAATTTCGCTCGGGTCCGAAAGTTTGTCTACTCGCGTTACCTCGAGCTCCACGGCATCTCCTCGCCTATCCTCCTTGCCGGTATCAACAGCTACTCCGCCTCGCCTCGATATTTCCCTGGTCCAATATCCGCATTGTCTCGTCTTGTCTACGTCTTCACGTGTGTCTAAACTAACCCTTCGGCATTCAACACCACCTCTTTCCGTTTCCCTCTACTTCTCTTTCCCCGGCGTGTTAGCCGAGTTTACGCTCGAAAATCATCCGGTGGCCCCTTCCCACCGGATCCTCGCCCCGGGATAAAGCTATCAAATGCACGTTGCGTCTTCGAGCCGAGTCGGAACCGGCTATGACGCACTGGGACGATCAACGTTGTTATTCTCAATGAGTTTCGTTCGGATTTTTACCCCCTCCTGGCGCGAGAAACGAAAAACTAAAAATTAACACGGTCCCTTAACATATTTGGACCCATTGATATCTCTGAGTTTCGATCACTGATTCTCATTTGGAGGTTCCAGTAAATAAATTAATTTTACACTCTCAGCTTCCGAACGTTCCCGACGATGTCGTACAGCGAGTTTCGATTCTGTCAAGTTAAAGTAACGAGAGGCCGTCAGTCGACGAAAATGTTAATAAATCACCAGGGTGGCGGCTGTCTCTATGAACAGCGTTACAAGTTATTGTCTATTACCCCGGCTGTCGTTACACAGTATTCAAATATTCCCTCAGAGGCAGTCGACGGGGCCGTATAAACCGAGAACGGCTAGGTATCGGAGTCCCGTAACCTGTAAAGAGTTTATCGAAGAAGAAGAAGGACTGTTAAGGGTAAAGGGTAGTTTTGCGAGCGCGGTAGAAGAAGAGCAGAGGGGGAAAGGAACGAGGATGTAGCACGCCGGTGAAAAAGAGAAGAAGAGGGACACTGTAGCGGGACAATCTCATCTCGATCCCATCGTACATCGTGCCACCCGAGGCCCTACATCTCCGGCCTCGTCCTGCGTCCCTCTGAGGAACCCGAACACCCTCCTACGAGTCTTCGTCCCCATCCCCGGGAACCCGTTTCCTTTACGTTCTGGTAGGTACACCGGGCTCCTGCGACCCTCGACGTGGCAAATTGAGCACACTCACCCCTTCGAAGAGAGCGAGCAGCGTTACGAGCGATATATGTGGACCATTCGACAGACAAACGGCTCTCTTTCCCTCTCGGATCCTCTCGTATTGTACGTCTTTTCTCCTTCTACCCCCGCCGCTCTGGATCGAGGCGCGATCGTAAGTCGAGCAACGCGAGTCGATTGAATTACGAGTCGAACGTCCGAGCACCCCGACGACAAATAGAGACGTTACACAGTGGGCTGGATCGAGAAATTTGGTGAAACTTTACTATAACTCTTGAACCATAACAGATATATGAAATCACTAAAATTCATTAAAAAATTATTCCTGTATACTGATAATTACCGTAATGAATATACATGTATTTTTTTAGTAATCTTTTTATTCATTGTTCAAATTTTATTGTCTTAAAATAGTATTTAAAAATGTTTACATGATTTCGAGGTTCCAGATGATTTACATGGAGTATCGTCTTGTACAGAATCGGCGGGCCGAGCTCGGGCAACTGAGCTCACCGGCTACGTAGGAAAACTCCCGAAACGCGAAGTGTTCTTATACATTGCCGGCGACGCGAGCAAGAACGGTGCTACTATCACAGACAAAGAGATATAGGATAATTTCAGGTCAGGCTTATAAGTGATAGACAAGAACAGGCGTGGGCTTAGCTCGTACATCGAACGGCCGGGAGAAATGCCAACAGCGGGGCCCCGGCAGCTCCACACACGAGCCTACAGGTGTGGGAAGAAAGGGCATAAGTCCTGAGCGATGGTTTTTCTAGTGGGTAGTGGGGGATCCGACCATCCGATCCCCTGAGCCACACACTACCCCCTTCAGGGGTGTGCACAAATGCATTTTTTGGCTATTTGACAATACCGAATTCGACTCGGGACATTGTGAACTACGCGGTAAAAGCCGAAACGCGTCATGGGCCGGCCCGTGGCACAAGCGTGGGGGAATAGCGTTTGGAAAGGGGAAAGTGTGAGACAAGTCTCAATTTGATGCGTTACTGGCAATCCCATGCCAGACCAAATTGCTAATAAGTTAGTAGTTTTTGTTTAACATGACGATGTACAGTTCGAATACGATTAGTCGAATTGTTAAATTAGAAACGGTTAAATTAAAGACAGGAATAAGGCAGTTGCACAGATGTACTATAGTGTCATTTTCCTAGAGCGGAGCCGGAAATTGGCGGCCCATGGACCGCACACCACATGAGTTAGTTGAGGAATCAATTTCAGAAATGGATATTATATACAGGTTAACCGGATGAGCTACTTTGCGAAACACTTTCCCAGAAGAAAATTGAAAATAGGTTAGCCAGATGAGGTAGATTAGGAACTTATTTCCCAGAAGCAAATTAAAGACAGGCCAACCAGATGGGTTAGACGAGGTTTTTCTAAAACGTAGGACAGATTCTCAAGTTGCTGACGCCACAGCGAGTCAACGTCGACTGCGTTAACTGGTCGAAGCTCTCTCTCAATTTGAAATTTCATGAAGAGAGAGAGAGAGAGAAAGAAAAAAAACGCTGAGCTCGAGTTTGTCGCAAAATGAAGGCGGTAAGAAAGAGTGGAGCAGGCGGAAAATATCCTGGAAGCTTTTCATAAATACTGAACGATACCCAGGGTGAGGCCAGACGCGACGGAGGCCTCCTGAATCGGGCTCATCTCGCGCCAGCGCGAAAGCGGTGGTTTTCGCTCGGGTCTAATAAAGGGTTAATTAATACGCTTTAAACCGTCGCTCTCGAAAGGGGTGTCTAGGGTGGAGGTACGACCTACAAAGTGCTCGAGAGAACCGGAGGCAGAGAGGGGAGCAAAGAGAAAGAGAGAAAGAGAGCAAGGGAGACGGTCGGCTGTCGCCTTCATACCGTGCCGTGGCCTCGAATCAAATCGGTAGGTGTTATTGCGTGAATCCCCCCTTTTCTGACACTTTGCTTTCAGAATGCAACAAATGCCGTTCTAGAAGACTCCGCAACTCCAGGAGTCTTCTTGGAGCTTTGGGGGGAATGAAGTTGCCGAGTATTTTGTGGGAATCTGGCTAATTTGGATGGTGGGTGGGCTCCTGTTGCGTGGCACGTTCGAACTTTATACAGCCTGCTTCTATTCAACACTATTAGTCCAATCTAGCAGTGACGTTTGACATTTTAGTACACTATAAACACTGTTAGACATTGATGAAATACTAAGAGTCTCCTAGTCACCTCATAAATGGATTATAGTATGGGCGACAGAAGAGAAAGAAGAGCAATCTTCTGTGAGAAGATTTTGGACACGTTAAAATATCAGTTTCTACTCTTATCATAATATTCAATCTAGATTTTCAAGTTAAACAACAGAGGCAATGTGTAACTTGAAAAGAATGTTGTCCAAAAAATAGTTTAAATAGCTGACTAGCTATTATTGAGCTGACATCTTGTTGCAATCATCACCAATATGAAAATCGCAGGATTTCATCGGCCAAACAGGTGTCCATCATCAACAAAAATCGTGGTAAGATAGGTTGGTTACGGGCCAATGGTAGAGCAGCACGGTCACGCGTGAAATTTCGGCGAGCGTCTAGCGGAGTCTGCATAATTATCTTCTTGGTGACAGGGTACCGTAAAATCAGGCGCGTTACCGGCAAATCCGTACACCGGCAGTGGCAGCGGAGACTCGTTGTAGCGGCGGAGAAGCAACGACGCCTCTTCCACAGTAAACCCAATTTATTTCGTTCCGGGCAAGGGAGGTGAGAGCGAAACGAGAAAGCCCTTTTCGGGGTGGGCGCCAAACGGTGATGCCACCGGCGACTTGTGAACCACTTGTCGCTGTTACGGCCCCATAAATTCACAGCGCCGCCGACACACCGAGGAACCACCTCTCTCTCTTTCTCTCTCTCTCTCTCTTCCTCAGCTTCTCTCAGACTGCTACTCAGAGTCCCTTAGACGCGTGTTTGGATGCCTGCTTACTTACGTTTACCCCACGCCCAGGATTCACCGCCACGAGGACCCTAATCGAAATCAACGTTTCCGCTCGTTACACTATTCTATTGTCGTATCCTAACGGGATTTGGTACCTCCCACGACTACGGGAAAAAGCAGACCGCGACAGGGATCTTCGACGGATAAGGCGCTCTGCTGATTCTCGAACATCTTGCTGTGGGGACGATTCCTGACGCAAACAAACTCGTCTGTCGCAGAAAAGTATATCAGGCTCAGTTGAGACTACAAACGTGTCTTCACTGTAAAAATTTTGTTGCGACTCCAACGTATATAACTACGATCAACAGCTAAATAACTCGATAAGATCATAGCTGTTGTTCCAAAAGAAGTTGACACGTTGAACGCCATGGCAATCACCGGTGACCGACATTATTGTGTTGCTTAAAACTGATTGTCACAAAATTGATGGCACTGGACATCAATTTATTACTGCCGAAATTAACCAGATTATAACGTAAGGTGGGAATTCCACAATTCATAATCCTAACATAAATGAAACTTGTGCGAACGCGATATTCAGCGTGATAACCAAAGTAGCACTCTGTCTGTAGCCTCAGGCTCTTCAGAACGAAAGACCTCCCTGAAACACTGATTTCTATTCAGTTCCCAATCGGATCGTCATTGGCACAGTCACGGCTCGCAGGATTGTATCGCCGGCGGCGTCCCGGTTGTCCTAAATTTCTTCGGCAGCGACGCGTGAAGGGGCTCGACGGGGGTCAGGGTGCCGTTTGTTTCCGCGACATAATCGTCTTGCACGGTTGCTTTTCAATCTCGCCTCGTAGATCGGCAACACACAGTCCAGTTGGCCGAGGTAGGACCTGGCGCGATACGGTTCCACGGAGAGAGAGAGATACGGGCGGGACAGGGCCTTTTCCCTTCTCCCTTCACCCTTCGGCTACCTCCCTCCTCCTTGTGGCTCTGGTCGTCCTTTGTTGACGGTCTCCGCCGTTCCACGGAAACAGTCGCCAGGAAGCGAGCTAGCGCAACGACGAGGACGCCCACGACCGTGACGTCATACACCACTGACTTCATCTCGTTATGTTACGTTCCACGACGAGACGTCGGATGCAGGAAGCCTACCGTTTCTCCCTATCCCTTTCTTCCCGGGCGTCGTCATTTCCATCGCCCTTCCACCACTATCACCATCCTCGTTTTCTCTCTCTTCCACCCAAGTGTCTCTGTCACCCTCTAGCCTGACCCTCTTCGTTGCCGGGCTCTGTGTTCTCCAGCCGTTCAACCCGTTAGCTCCTGGGTGGCCCGCATGGCGGACTCGGAAAGCCGCAAACCCTTCGGGAAGACAGATACCGGGGATCGATACTGCTTAAAGGCCGTCCGAAAAAAAACCCTTCCTCCTTCTGATCTCTAGACTCTGGTGGACTGTGCACGTGGGATGTCAGGCAGAAAGATGAAAGGCGTATTGTATTGTTTATTGGAAGACGACACATGGAGACGTGTTGCAATTCTGACTATCATACTGTTAATTCAAACTTCCAATGTAGGAGAAAAATGGATGGTTATTCTCAACAATTGTTCATCGAACGATACGAATCGTTGTGTTGAAAGTAAATTGAGATTGCACAATGAATGTAACTTCATAGAAAACTATACGCTTTAAAGGTTTGGCTAATGCTCTATCATTTACAGTGTCTCGTTCAGAAGCACCGCTAAATAAATTGGACGACTTCTCGTGAAAATCGTTTCAAAAGTCCATTTAATGGTTAAACAATCTATCTTGGGTTATTTTTCAGGCATGTCGGGTTCGCAGACCGCTAGCCAACGGTGTCTCGGTAGTTTCGCGTCAGCCCCGGGACGATGACGTCGAGCGGGAGACGAAGAAAAAGGATCACGAGGAGGAAAGACGGGGCAGCGCGGGGTGGTAGCCATATATACGGCGGCCCCCATTGAACGTCGTACTTTGAAAACTTTGGACGTTAAGAGAAAGGGTAGCTGGCTGCTCAGGACGTATTGTAAAGGCTCCGTTGCCGGGCGATGGAGATGGTTGCGCTGTGTCGGTGTAGGGTGGCGCTGCTGCGAGAGACCTCCTAGACATCGTTTCGATTTAAGGAGTGCCAGGGACCCATGGGGTGTGCAGAAATGCTAGGATTTTGGATTCTATCAGGGCGGAGCCACCAATCCGTGGGACAAGGGGGGAAGCAATGAAATGCTTTCATCCTGGTAAAATCTTCGGACGAGGACGACATCGGGGTAGGGCGACGACGGGATTCACGAAAACATCGCGAGACGAAATAGGAATTCCTTCGAGATCGATTCCGTTTCGTCGAAGCAGGAATCGGAGAAGTGCGTGCCGGGGATTTGACGGGACGACATGATCGGAAGTCGTCCAGCGTCGCGCATTGCGCCGGAACTTCGAAGATCTTAAACGTTTCGAGACCAATCCGCGTTAAGCGCGATGCGAATTTCCCCGAAAAAACCCATCAGCGCAAACATTGGCGAATAGGCGAGACAGAGATTCTGAGACTCCGTAGACCCTTTCGAAGAGATCCGGCGGCTCCCGTTAAAAAGTTGCTCGTACTCTTCTCAAAGGATCGTTCCGCTTTGCTTAACAATTACTCCAAGAAAAATAGCGCGACCGGCTGCCGGGGCCGTGTTTCTCGCGCAAACAGCCGGAAAATCGATCCCGCGAGAAAGAGAGCAGCCACGAGAAACTACGTCACGGACGAATGCAAAGGAGGATAAACAAGTTTACGCGACCAGCCGTTTCCGAACGAAACTTCGCAAAACGCGAGAGTTTCGAGCCGGGTTCGCCGAGCTGTTGGTTCCAGGGCCCGGGCTGAATTCGCCTGCGCTATTAGGACAATGGTCCATCAAGGCTATCAGAAGGAAGTCGTTTCGCGCAGCACCGTTCGAAGACTGCTTGCGTTCTCTCTCGTAATAACCGCTCGTCCATTTTGTCAGCGTAAAGACAGCTTTTAGCCATCCACCCACCTAAGCCGCGTCGCGCCGCTGATGGCAGGGAATGGTTGAAACGCAAGGACTCGCGCTAATGAAGGACGAGCAGCAGCACGGCTGCCTCGGCACAACGACAGGCCGAGCAAAGGCCAACAGGTCGCCATTAGAGCATACTGTTTCGAACTACTAATAGCCAATTCATGCGCCGCCCGACCGAACCCGGTCCGTCGGTTGCCCCTGCAGCTACCGCGGCCAAGATTGTCGCCCCACATAAATAGACAAGGCCGCTGGGACCGCCCTTCGTATTTGCCGATTTCTCTTCCGCAACATCGTCCCACGAAACGCCGCAAAATTTGCAAAATATTCACCCCTGGGTGGACCAGTGGGCCCACGGAGGTCCTGTTTACGTTCATCCTAATCATTATTTTTTGTTACTGTATCAGGATTCACCTAAGCACTCGTCTACAAAGTCAAATTCTACTTGCCAATTTGGTGAAAACGAATGTTAAGTATTTCCATTGGCTTGTTGTACTGTTTTCTCCTCCTTTGGATGAAATCGTGGTCGCACTTTCTTATTGTGCAGGCGAAGGACCCAGATAATACGATGCCAAACATTGTTAAACATCTAAGATATCTTATGCCGATTGATTTGTGTTCAATGCGCGAAATTTTGCAACCATTGCAGTCATCAGTTCCTATGTATGCATAGTTCCGTATAAAGAAGAAAGATTTAACACACTAGCAAATTATATACTTTATGTCACCACTGAAATATGACTACATTTTTGCAGTAGCTACAACAGGAGAAAGATAAAGAATTGCAAGCGACATATTGTATATTAACCCTTTGCGGACCAGATATAGTCTACCTTTTTCGCCTATTATCTCTATGAAACGAGATCACAAGCTAAAAAGCTAACTATAACAGTCAACTAGTGCGAAGACAGCTAATGAAAATCGATTTAATAATATTTTTAGAATTTTTTTAACTACTGCTACACAAATAATGGACGAGTTAACTTGTTTTTCCCTAGTTAATAGCTCCCATGGAGTATCAGAATATTTTCGACTCGATTTTCTTGGGTGTTTAGAACGCTTTAGAGTCAACAAGAAGAGAGAAAAATTTTTGAAGGACTCACAGTTTGAGTTTCACGAGAGTCGAAGATCGCCGACGATTAATGTATTCTACCATGCAGATATTAGAGCTCGGTTCGCATTACGATTCAATATTCTTGATTTGTGAAAGAAAGCGAGCGGTAGAAAAATATCGGGAACATCGGGGCAGAACTGCAGCGGCCGTAAGTTTCGAACTTCACGAGGATTGAAGAATACCGGGCGATAGAATGCCGGCGCGATTATCGTCAAACTTTCTTGCATCTTATTCCGTGGCAGCGAAGAGCTTCGACAGGAGTTCTATACATTGGCTTGGGCGGGTAGCTACCCGACGGATATACGAGGTATTCCCAGAGGTCCGCACCCTCCTTGGTACAATACTTGGTCTTCGTCTTGCGCGCTCTGCCCGCGTAATTACGAGGGGAAAATTAAGCACCGACACAGCCGCCGGTCGGTCGACCTGTCGGTCCTTTCGCTCGGTTAACGAGAGTAAGACAGTGCTCTGCCTGGAAAGAGAGAGAAAGCTGGTGCTGCTCTCGGGCAAAAGGACGAGGACACCAAGGAGAAGGAAAGGAATCACGTTCCTGGGTGCTTACACGAGAAAGACGACAAGGAGACGGGGCCTGTGCCAACCAACCGCCGCACCGCGCACAGAGCCTTCTTAGATCTCGGCAATGGATCCAGCCACAAAGCGGCCATTAAAAGATCATATCATCCCCGGCGTTACGGCTTTTGAAATCCTTCATCGAGATATTTCGCCGGCCACCGAAAGGGCTATTCATCCATCTATTCATGATTAAAAAAGTTATTGTTAGCCAAGCGCCCCGTGCGCCGTTCCGTATTTAAGGGTAGGCGCGAGATGGGACTCTTTAAAGACGTCCCCTGTCTCTCCCTTTTTATTCTACCTCGGTCAAATGCGACTCTCTTTCATTTCCACGACTTTGCTCCGCTGGATCCCGATTTTCAAACAATCGTGCAGCCCCAATGGAATTTCACCACATTCTTCTTTGGATGCTCTAAAGTCCAGTTCGTGGATCTTTATTTTACGATTGCTGCTTCGGATACAGCAAATTTATATTGAAATCGGTGACAGTATTGCCTGAAGGAAGGCTGGCTTTGAATTTGTACAGAAGAGATAATTCGTTTATTTGCAGTGTGATTTCATTGAACATAGAATATTGGGACAATAGAGTTTTCGGATAGAAACTTGAAAGTGTATGTTCGTCATGATCATACTGACGAAGTTACGCGCTATTACAGGAACTAGGAGCTAGCTAGAAGAACAGTCAGAGACAACAGTAAAGTAGATTCAGAACAACTCCGAAAATTCCATTGGGGGAGTCTTCTCCGGGCGGAATACTTTCCGCGTCGCCTTATGTATGATTTCATTGACGCTGGATACTCGCGGGCTCGCTAAACCGGCGAACTTATGTGTCGGGAAGTTCCACGGGGTACGGTTATGCGACGGCTTATGGAAAAAGCCGCTCCTCCTCGCAGTAATCGTCCTCTTCCCGATGCGAGTCTTCCTTTTTTTTTCGGGCTGCACCGAGCGTCTCTCCACTTTCTTAATCCGTTTCACCGCGCGGAAGATTATTTTACGAGCCTGCGGTGCCATGGTATCAGCTGCGTCTTCGCCGCGACCCCAGCTCACCGCGGCGAACACCATACAGAGGGAAAAAGAGGACCGAAGACACCCCGCGCTCTAATGCGAGTTAATAATACTCCCCTATTTTCCGAGAGTTACTATTTTATTTATAAGACGCAGTCCCATACGCGTAGAGCAATATTTACCAGGCAAACGACTATTATCTCACTCCCCGGTACGTTCGGTTCACCGGGGGAGAGACAAATTCTCGAGGAAGATGATCCACCCCGAAAATTCTGTGCTTCTTCTCCGAAAGTATAGCTTGTGATTCATGGAATGGAATTTAAAATTGGCTTAATTGTGCTGCGACAAGACTACGAACTACGAATTTTATTGCAGCGATTGCTGGTCTGGAAACGTGAATCTGCGAACCTTTATGGAATATACTGCTGAAGTGTTCTATTAAGTTTTATTGTGTGGTGGTCATTAGAGATTTTATGCATCTGTCGCAGAAATGAATGAGTGCAATTTATAATAGTGAAAAGATTAAGAGAATTTAGGAGCATCGATCTGTTTTTTTCAACTTATAAAAACTGTTAAAGAAGGCACGCGAATTGTTTACTTACTTGTATAAAGATCTACAGTCTAGTAATGGTCTAGTGAAATATAAAATCAGTAGGTACTCTATATTTGACATTCGTTCGAAAATAAGTCCAACGAAGCCTGAGATCAACGTACCAGCTAAACCCAGCTAAGTAGTAGATATTTTTCATTGTCTTGACAAAATTCCTCTTCCTACTGCTTGGAGAATGATTTCTATAGAACAATAACAGCCCCCGGATAGTCTGACACTTTTCAAACTATTATGACTAAATATCTACCCTAGAAAGAGTGTTCAACAAAGGCACTGACATTAAAATAACCGCTGAAAGAAGATGGATATTAGTTACTCTGCATTGTCTCGAGAAAATTCCTGGAGTTTATCGATTTCATCGAACTAAGTCTGGGTTAGGTCGATTTAATCGAACAGAAAATGGTCACAGACAGTCTGGAGCATCCCCAGGTTCGGTAGCAGCCACGCAAGCCGTACTATAAAAGGTTTTCCTTGGAATTGGCGGACCTGGGCACGCGTTCCTTGGACTTCCAACTCGCGGTAACAGTAATAGGTGGATGGTAACGTTCCAGAAGGTACGTTTAACGTCTGACAAAGGGGTCGACGTGAACAGGAGGAAACCTTGGTGTGGTAGAAGCAGGACAAAAGCGGTCGCTGCGGTAATTATCGTCTACATGGACGAAAGGCGAGGACAAGGAGAAGGCGCGTCCACGTGAACGACGCGGTCATCGTCGAGCTCCGCAACAACGGCGAGGACGAGGACGAGGACGCCGACGATGGCCGGCAGGGTAGCTGACTGGGCTTCGCAGAGTTTCTAGCCAACCAAGCAGCCATCCAGAGTGCTGGACAAAGTTTCCGTTGGTCGTCGGGGCTTCCAGGCTTCTGGAAACTTTCGGCCCAACCCCCGGCGGACAGTCGCCGTGGATTGGGCTTCTCAGTCCGCCCACCTGGTCTGACCACTGGGTGCAAACACGGCCGCTGCAGTAATTGCAATAAACGTCTATTCGTCGACGGTGAATTTGTTCGGGTACGGGGAGAGACGAGTCGGTGCGCAAGGAAATCAATTCCGTTCCTTTCGAATCAACCGATCCGTGGCAAACGGGAATTGCTGGCTTCGGAAAATTCGAGCGGCGAGGGGAGAGTCCTCAAGATACCGACGGAAAGTTCATTTTTTAAGAAAAAAATTGTATTCGAGATATCAATCGCTTCATTCATTCGGTAATTACTTCTCAGTGTGGATCTGGATTGCTGATTACGTTTTCTGAAGGGTTGCGGAGATCAAAGGGTGACTGAAGACTGATTATCTGAATGTACTTTCGGGAAAGCTAACAGGTTTAGAAACAGGTACTGCTAGCTATAAATTAATAGCTATAAATCTACTGCTCGAAAGAAGTCACAATAGCACCCACTTCAATCTGACTGAGCTATTATGATTTCAGGTGTATTTATTCGAAAAAGAAACAAGTAGTAGCTTCATACATATTCATGAGTTCCCTGTACGAAGCTACTATTTATCTTTCGACGGATGGAGATACTGGAATTCATAACAGCTCTCCATCTTATTCCTATTATTTCAGTTTTGCAACAGGAGTAGAGTTGGAATGCTCACGAGAGAAGGGAGCAGCTATTATGACGTCTTTAAGAAAAACAGCCCTATTAATTATTTCTAGCAATTTTCATGGTCTAGAGGAAGAGGTGTGTCACTTCAACATGAATAAATGCGAAATGCTGCCCTCGAATGAATAAACCTGAACTGTCATGCAATTTGATACATGCAATTAAAAATTCTTTCTATTTCAGGAGTTTCGAAACATGTTCAGCTACCTCCTTGTTCCCTATGGCTCCTACCAAAGAAAAAACAAACGCATAGCGCGAGGATGTTCGATCCAAGCCTAATTGACTAGCGACGCCGCGCGCCGCGACACGAATTTTCCGTGGAGATCTTCGGATTCCGAGAGATCCGTCGCGAATCTCAGAATTCATCTCTCGTCTCTGGCTGGCAACGCAACCAATTACAGTATTTTCCGGCAGAGCGACGCGGCTTCTCGAACGCGGCGTGTACTCTCCTCCTCATCCCGGTGTCTCTCTTATGGAGCGTATGTAAATTAGACTCTCTGTTCGAAAGCATAGCTTCCTTCAGAATCTCGGTGTCCCTCTCCATCCTCTATCTTTCTCTCTCTCTCTCTTTACTCTCCGCGAGCACATGGGGTCCTAAGACCACGAACGCCGCCGCTGATGGGTTTGTATTCTAATTTCGGGCTTTGGTTTTCGCCCGGCTTTCCTCGCGAGGCAAGCCCAAGGTAACGCGGAGCAACTCGAAGGAGGGAGGGTAGCTACGTTTTCCTGGCTGCATCCACCCACGAGGATGAAATCGCTTTCCGACTAATCCCAGAGGAGCGTTCCAGCCATCCCCGCAAGCCGCGCGCAACCACCCCCTCGCTACGATATCCACCTTTTCTTACGGCGCGCGGAGCCAGCCTCTCGTTCTGGCCCCGTCAGCTGGGCAACCGAGGCATTCTGGATTTTAATACACGTAAAATTAAAATTAGCCCCGTATTTGCATCTGGTAATGGGAAAAAGAATGGTTCGCCCGGCCGCGAATTCCCGTACAACAGAGGTGCTCCGGGAAAACACCTCACCCTGGAGGATCCGGCCCCGACGATGTTAGGGTGGCGACTACACACCGTGCTCCTCGCAAGATTGGAATTGGATGAATCTTGTTTGCGCGCGAGACGCCTTAATATCCGCGGTAACATTCTAATCACGGGAAAATTGAGTGCGTAATTTCTCCAGAAAAATGCTATGTCATCCTATCCCCCAAATCGGTACCATTTTCTATTAATTTTGCTGAACGGAAACGGATGAAGCTCTTCCACTTGTTTCACCTTCTCTAACAGGGTAAATAGGTGTACTACCCTTACGCTCTAAAATTGTGACTCTGATTCTTGGAATATTTCTTTGAACGTATATCAAGAATGGGAAAAAGTATCACACATGACCAATCAAATTTTAGAGGATGTTCGTGAATATTCTTGGCCACTATACCAAATATAAAATAATGTCTACTACAGTCTACAGCCATGAGCAAATTATTAAAAAATTTAAGTACAGTGACACGGTATTAGAATACATTTTAGTATATATTCATCGACGATACAAACTACAAAAAGAAAATTTATCAGTACTTAAGGGATGATTCTACCCTTCCTTAAATCACTGTTAAATGTTTTCATACCACACAAACGCATCGACTTTTATGGATTCCATGGATAGTCATGGTATCAGCGTGAATGTTTTCGAAGTGAACACCCTCGGTGATAAACATTGGGGTGATTTGTGAAGTGTACAACGAAATTCTGAATAAACAAACAACAAAATCTCCCGCGAGGTTTCACTTGGTTGTAGGGCGAAAATTCAACCCTATCCGATGTCTATTTTTAAGACATCGCGATGTGGGACGAGTTCAGGTTTAACCGAGCCGCGGAAGGTAAATCGAGGCGCAAAGACCTGTGAAATGGCCTCTTTTCCCCGAGTGACCCGCCACTGAATGCGCAGAGCCCCTTTTCCGTGTGCCGCAGGAAACCGAGCCCACTCATCCTTGCCGTCGAACCCCCCTCAAAAAAAAAATCGTCCGACAACCCCAACGCATCTCTTCCTAGTCCCTTCCTCTTCCTGTTTCCCTCTCGCGCTTAAAAATAAACACCGGGAATCGATTCGTTTCCCGAAATAATTAGCCACGCATCGCGCAACGTTAAAAGTACTAAATTCACCCTTCTCGTCGCGTGGCTAGCCAGCCAGAATGAAATTCTTCTACGCCACCAAGGAACGCCTTTGAAATCACTGCCTGTATTCACGGAACACACCGTATTGACGGAATGGCAATCTGGATGGACAACATTCGAGACGAGCGATTTTATTACGTCAGTTGGTAATAATTACGTTCTTGTAAAAATAAATTCTAAGGACTATTTTCGTTTCTAGTATTATGTTCTTCTTATAATGATTCACTTAAACCATCCCCTAAATCTTACAAAAACTGTCGCAATAAAAACTTTTTATTTAATAATCTAGATTAGCGCTACCATTCGTTGAAAATGTAAAAGGAGATTTGTTCAATTGTTTGTTGAGAATTATTGGTTAATTCTTGCTAATTAAACGACATGTCTGGGACTTTATATCATTGTTAACGACAACTATTTATTAAATAAAAATAGAGAAATGGAAAAAAGAAAGAATAATGCAATAAATCTATTTTCCTGCGCTGTAAATTCGAAAAAGATAATTGTTATTTCGTAAAAAATCGCGTATATTCCTCGAACAATGGTTAATGAGTGTAGCAAGTTTGAGATCATTGTGATCGATACTGTTCCCTGAAAAAATTCGCAAAATGTCGATGTAATCGGAGCGTCGAACTAGAGAGACCCCTTAAGTCAGCCATGCTTTAATTCGCAGGTTTA
Organism: Lasioglossum malachurum; assembly: GCA_028455605.1. Classification (NCBI taxonomy): domain Eukaryota; kingdom Metazoa; phylum Arthropoda; class Insecta; order Hymenoptera; family Halictidae; genus Lasioglossum; species Lasioglossum malachurum. The sequence continues at coordinate 10,630,042 of CM052314.1, read as the reverse complement.
TACGCGCGGGGATAGGCGAACATTAATTTAGATTACACCTCTAGCCGGTTGTGGGTAGCGAGGATAAGGGACGCCGTCCCCGGAATTGAAACCTCCTACGCGGCTAGCGGGAGATATATCGGCCCATAATTATGAAAGTGGTCTAACTCAAAATTTCAAAAAAATGAGTTTATCAGTTATTTCACATCACATTATTTTACACTAAATTAATTCAATGTAATTTTTACGATATTGTCAAAAATGAACCGTTACATAGTACTTGTTATTTCAACATTATATGGAATTCACTAAGTGTTAATATTCTTTTCCTTTAAATATCTCGAAACAAGAAATATGTGACTTATACCACTTTCATAATTATGGGCACATATACGCTTGCACACCTTTCGCTATTAACTCGGCCAAGTCCTGCTGAACTTCGGGATATGATGTACCGCATGGCGTAAAGGTATTGAGCGAAATCCTTATCGTCGGCCTAAGGTGTACGGGCCAGATTCCAGATAAGGAAACGATACGAGGAGTAGGGCAAAAGGGCCGTGTCTATAGAGGTTCGCCGAAGTCCTAACCGCGGCCTAACGACGGCTATCACCGGTATATCGGGAAAGGAGAGGCGCAGATCTTATCTGTGCGTTACCACCTAAGCTGTTTGCGTCTTGTAAACTCGAAGATTACCAAAGTGCTCGACGTCTCTCTCTTTCAACGTCGACCCTCTCTGTGTCTCTCTCTCTTTCTCATCCACGTCGTCCTTCTCCTTCGCAGATAGTAGATAACGTGACCGTCGAGGAAACCGTGGACGAGGGTCCAGAAGTGGATAGAGCCGGAGGAACCTTCGACGGCATTGAATGTGTGAATTGCGGGGTCTGGGCTCTGTGCAGACCTTATCCTCGGTCTGGTCTACTCGTAGGGCGCGTGCGAGACCTTGCATAGGGATGCGACGCGGTTTCCTCGATCGCTGATAGAGCAGATGACGGAATTCTGATTGGTCTCCTTCGCTCTCGGGAGAAGCGAAACGGCCCGGGACTTTGGGATGTCTTCCTTGATGGTTAACTAATTTTTCTTTGGAAACTGCTCGATTAATATTGAGCCTGTAAAACCTTCAGGATATTGCCGAGCTAGTTTAGAAACACTTCAGTGGCAAAGCTCATCAGATCACGTGAAGTTCACTTAGTGAAATGATGAAACAATTTTTTCAGCTGCTTAAATTGAAAGGTAACATGAAATTAATAGTTTGCTTAAGGTGACGCGTGTTGTTGAATAGGAGTCTGACGGGTCTGACTATGACCAACCCATTCTACGGCCGAATACTGATCCACGCAGACTCGCCCACATTGAAACGTGCATTTCTCAAAAATGAAGCGTCGATCGTAAAAGTGTTATGCGTCATTTCTACTACTTTTTGCACATAGAGTCAGCCCATGTCTGTTCGTACTCCCGGATCATCCAAAAAATTGTTGTTTCTTCCGAAGATCATGTAAAGAAAATGTATTTCTTCATCTGATAGCTCTAATAAATGGAAAATAGTGTAATAATTAGAGTCACCCTTTTCGACAAAAAATAAAATGTTTCCAAATCTTTCTTTAGTCCTAAAAATGGATGTTTTTCCTGCCACTTAAAATAAAAAAAAAAAAACAAACAGCTTCGATCCTCCAGGATGTTAATAGTTGCGGTCTGGGCAGTTTCAAAATGGTGGTAGTGTGGTGACACGGTAGCGTTCGCCGGCCAGAGAGAATGAGCTCCTCGAATCTATCCTAGCGTCACGTAGAGACCGTCGATATGCCGGATTCACGGAGGCATTTACTATGCAAAGTAACGAAGTTTCCGCAGCTCGCGGCCTGGCTGGCGTAGCACGCCGGGCAAGGTGGAGTCGAAGAAGTGTAGGCAGAATAGGCGAGCAGCGGTGCGGCGTCCGTGGAATCGCGGATTTGCGGACCAAGTAATAACCAGGAGGATGCCGCGGGTCTGCCGCGGTATCGCGTTTAGTGAACACGTACGAAAGTGGATAAGCAACCGACGGGCGAACTTCATTCGCGGACTGACGCGCTCGGAATAGGTTATAGGTAACACGAGCGCGTACCCCGCCTTCTAACTCGTCCCCTCTTTGTTCCGCTGCTAACAGGGAACTGTCCTTTCCTTTTAGCAACAATATCCCTCGTACGAGAATGCAATAACAACTGAGAGTTGCTGCACCTCCTTGAGCTCGCACCCGGAAGACGCCTTAACGCCGGCCCTGTGCCTCGTAGTTAGCCCACATTAGTAATCTCCCCTAGGTGTTCCTGGGTTCTATGTCCTCGACGTGTACGGCCAGTCATCGCAGATTATTATGAATTCAAGTCCAAGTTTCTGGCGGGAGTGGGGCCACCTATCGGGGATCATTATTGAATGCGGGTCCTCGAGATACACGCCGAGTCTAATGATATTAATACGGTATCCCGGGGCCCGAAACCTGCGACTGAAACGTGATAACCAACCCCCTGAAACCTGATAATTTTCTGTCCTCCGCACTGGTGCCTATTGTTTCCCGTATCTCCAAAGTATTGTGGAACGTTTCGTTTACTTCGGCTGATTCTTCTTTAAAATTTAGGAAGAAATAATTACGGGCAAGAACAAGTTGCTTAAACCTTCTAGGATTGAATGGAGAAGAAGAATGTCTTGACTCGATGTGAAATTGTGAATATTTTAACAGTAAGTTTCGTGCGTTTGATAGTAATCTTAATGTCTCAGAAAATTACCAAGTCTTTGGTTCCCCCTGACCGAACACAATTTTTCTAACACGTTGATTATAATACTTTGACACGAAGACATTATTCGTACATGATTGCTGTGATCAAAATTAAATCTGATAAAATTGCTGTGATTAAATATATCTTTATGTACCAATTTTATATTACATATTCTTGAACCTATTTAGATAGGACAATCGTTAATCTTCTTATTGGCTCTGATATAAATAGCTAATAATTTAGACTGGCTGCTAGTTAAGAATTAGATGGTTAAATAAATTACTTTGATTTACTACTAGGATAGTAGTGAACATAATAATTCATTACATACTTCAGGAATAACAGCATAGATTTGATGTAACTTGATCTAGTATCCTGAATCGAAAGATTAATTTCGAACAGCTTCAGAATACAACCCGCTCGAAGCCGAGTGAAATTAAGGGACCGTTTCTCTCGCAGTCGTCCGCATTTGTCCCCACGGCTCGGCCGACGCGGAGTCGCGGTCGGAGAGCCCGATAATTAATTAAAATCGCCAAGATTATCGTTATTGCGAAAATAAATCCCGCGAGGGGCGGGGGCTCAGCTCGGGCCGGTCGGAACGGCGAAGTTTCGTGGGGCGAAACTCTTTTCCACCCTCGTTTCCCTCGTGAATCGCGAGCGTTTTTCTCCAATCTACATGCCACCCCTTCACCTCGTTCGCAGCCACTATCGCCGTAACAACTGTTACAATTCGCAAGTTCGCCGTTCCACGGTCACGAACCATTTACCCGCACACTCGTTAGTAGCGGGCTAATTAATACGCGCGGCGGCAAGTATCGAGCAAACGTTTCCACGAGGGTTGTTGCCGCATTAAGCGTTGTCCACAAGAAGAAAGAGAGGCCTTCGGCTCGGTTCACGACGCGACGGTCTTCCGACGAGGCTTGCCGCGAAGATTATTCGTCGCAGTCGTGTGTCCGGCGAAGGGAAACGGACTCGAAATCGGTATATCGGCGATAGAGTTGGAGACCTCGAAGACCCCTTCTGTCACGAGACGAATACGAAATCGACGAGTCGGTCTCCGGAGGGTTGAAGGGTCGTTTCCATCGCCTTACGGGTTCGCGCCAGACCAAATTAACCATGAATGGCCAATTAACCTGGAGACTGTGCCAACTAACCGCCATGGCCGACGCCACCCGTGCACCGAATTGATCGCCGTCCCACTGGTCCGGCAGTTAATCGCTGCCGACTGTCTAACGAGTGACCGGGAAACGTTTCCGCAAACAGGACCACCCTAACTACACTGTCACCTCTTCATTATTCTTTCAATCAGACGGCACCGATCTGAATACTCCTCCCGGAATACTATACAATGCTTAAAAGGATGTCACCGCCAAGAAATAAGTAAAAAATTGCGAAACACTATTTTTCATATTTTTCAAACACTTAAATTACCTCTCCGGTGACTATGGGAAATCATCTCTGACGTAGCATTATTCTTCTAATGAATTCTATGGGAACACAATTACACCGCAAAGATAACAAAGCGAAAATGTGAACTAGAATTGTTTCAAACACATTATTTCCTAAATAGAATTTTAAATTGTTCATAATTCGGTGAAATTATTATATAAAATTTTTAGAAAGCCTATGTCCAGTGAAAACATTATTTACAAGTACTCTAACAGGTACACTGTACAGGTACGATGTTTTTGTAGACACCGCGGGGGTTTCGCAAAGGGTTGTGCGTATTGCTTAAACCATCAGGGCGCCATCGCCTCCGTTAAAACACGAAATGGTACCTGGGGTTCGAGAAAAGAAGCAACCCCTAATTCCCACACCCCGAATCCCCGTCCTAAACCGTCTTCCGCGGAAGTGGTTGGGGGCTACCGTACCACGCGATGGTACATTTTTAATTACTTACACCCACGCAGCTGCATCGCGCGATGACTATAAATCAACCGGAGCGCCGCCCAGCAAAGTAATTACAGCTTGAATTTTAGATAATGTTGCCGCAAGCACGGATCACCGCCGTACGCCGCGCCGCGCCGTCTCGATCCCCCTAGAACCCTGCACAGTTTTATCCCGTCTGGCCCTCATTTTGGCTTGATCCTTTGTGAACACGTCGTTTTCTCGGATCTTTTTCATTGACAACTTCTTTAATTATAATCATTTAACCTCTCGGACGAAGTTTTAAATCACGTATTCGCGTTCCGTCAGAAGTAGCTTGCGGATTTGATGCATTCATGACGAAAATGAGTAGATCAAGCACGCAAAAATAAGAACATTTTTTGTTGTTTCCAACTCAATAAAATTATTAAGAATATAATTAATTGTTTACGTAGCTCATGTGTCTTCTAACTAATACAAACAATTTTTATTTTCCATAAAAATCCGCAGTTCAGTCATGAGAACTAACTTGAACCTATACCTGTTCTTCAAGAAAATATGAATAAATCCAGCTCATTGAACTGCCCATTACAATAGTAATTTGACAGATAGAGACAATAGTAATTAAACATTTGTGTATTGTAGAAAAAAAATCGTTAAACGGTGTGCCAATTTTTGCAAGACCTTCTGGGACGCCCCGCCACGCCGCGCCGGTGGCTCGTACAGTTGCAGAAACCTCCGCTAATTGCGGCCTCGCTAATTTCGTCCCGATTTCACGTGTCCCCCGGTCTTCCGGGGAATAGTTTCACGATTTGTCACGGCTGATGACACCGGTAAGTATAGAGTAGTCACGGTTAAGCGAGGACGTTTGGGCCGGGGGGCGACGGGGGAGGGCGGGAATGGAACGACGTCGGAATTGTTTACATAATTATGCGCCAATTAAGAGAGCGGGGCTGAAGGAGGCGCAAGGAAGAGGAGCTTCGTCGAGGAGTGGGAGGATCGGTAGCGAGTGGCTGGCGAGGGCAGCAGCCATCTCGATTCCAGCGCAATTAAGGCGCGGTTGAGGAAACCTAAAAAAAAGAATACTCGCGGCACGCTAGGAAAGAGTGGAATTTAATTAGGAGCTCGTGCTCTCTCGTATTTCCAGGCAGCCATGAAGAAACAAGACAGTGGTAGCGACCGAAGTGTAGACGTCCACGGGGAGGAAAGAAAGAGACGAGAAGGGAGCGGAATCAGAGAAAAACAGAGGAGAGAGGGAAGAGAGACGATGAGAATTATTCAACCGTGTAATTCGACGGTGAGAAAGAGAGAGCCAGAGAGATAGAGGAGAAGAGTGAAGGAGACAGAGGTATCGCCGGCAAAGACATAACAATCAGAAATATGATAACACGCAGGATGGATGCTTACGTTCACCTCAGACCTCCTCCGCAAGGATTCTCAGCAGCCAAGCTAAGGTTGACGGAGAGGGAAGTTGAAGTGAGATGAAAGATGATGAGTGAAGGAACCGCGGTAGGGATAGGAGGCGCTTAATTAGAGCCAGACTTCCGTAGGATGCTTGAGGCTTCCCTACGCTCTAAAGTTCTATCTTCCCACAGTTTATCCCTGTAAAGTGGCTATCTTGAAATTACCCTCGAAATTATATCGAATTTCGGACCGGGTCCGCGGAACGCCTCTGTTATATTTTGCGCGGCGCGAATCCGTTCACGATGGCCTTTCTCGGACCAACACCTTCGTCTATTAAGCATCAACCTTCTCTCAAAATGCGGTAAATGTCGGTAACTAATATCAAATTTACTAGATGATACCACCTAACGCACTCTGTATCGTATATCAATTAAAAAGCAGTGGAGAAGTCAAGATTTATACATTTGGCAAGTTCAAAAGAGCCTTCTGTCACTTCTGCGAGAAATTATGAAACAGTCAATTTGACACTTGACTTGGAAAAAATTAACTCTAGACACCTTTTTCTATTTATTCACAAACATGATTTACCTCTGAAAGAAGAGTGACAAGTAAAATACGAAAATTTGTTCTCGAACTAATCGAAACATTTAGCATAAAGGGGAAGAAAGGGAAAACAATATTTGGGAATGAACCTCGACACTACTGCTACCTCGTTGAAAATACAATTTTGCAAATTTCCATCTTACTTTCTTTCCAATTGCGGCGGATTTCGGTGAGAATGAAGTCATTCTCGGCGAGGGTATTTCTCGCGAGCGACAGCCGCGACGACAAGCCGATGTTTACTTTATCCTCGCTAATCAAGGGACGTATTTGCGTTTTATAATCCCTGGTCGACTAAGAGGGTAAAATCTGAAAGCTTAGTGGAATCTCCTTTCGGTCGGATGGGTAATCCTAGCTTCGACCCTCGATTCCTCCGCCGCTGCCAGCCCTCCGTCTTCCACGGCTGAAGAGGAACGCGTCTTCGTGGAACGTCTTCGTATAACGGTGGCGAGGAGACAGCCGCCGCTGACTTAATGGCTTATTTTATCCGGTAATATTGCTGTCCGATTTCCAGAGCGCCGGGCTATGAATTATCGGGACGATCGGGATTCGCACGGCAACTGAACGAGTCATTGAACGCGTCTTTTACTGGCGCCTTCGTGCTCCGACCGATCTCATATACGATATACTGCGGTTCGTTATGCGATTTAAAAGCTCCAGTATTCGCTTCGTAATCATAATGCAATTTTACAGACAAGCAATTACAATACAGAACAAATATTTGTACTTCGATAGAGCTTTAATTTTTCGTACGAAACCGATGGAACCAGAGTATTGAGAGATCGCTCTCGCTGTTCTGATTCGCAGAAACGATCTCAGTATCAGCTCTCGTTTTATTTACATCTTGTCAATGTTCACGCGCTTTGGTCTAGTATCGAGCCCTTGATTGCTTGATTTCTGTGTCTTCGCGAACGTCACGATCACACACTAAATATTCTCCGCCTTCCGTACAACCTCGATTTTTTTCTCACATTTGTATATTTTCCGTTTTATCATATTATATTTTTGTTGTACTTTAATTTCTATTCTATATCTCCACCTTCGCTTCGTTTCGTTATCCTTTCTCTATTCGTCCTTTCGAACTTCCTTCCAGGTTCATCCTGTCTCATTCGTCTCAAGTTTATACACAATTCTTATAAAATCAGTTCCTAAAATACACAAATCAATTTTAATTCTTGGAATGCACAATCTGAATTCTATGTTCTATGCAATTGAAATCGTGCGTTCACAAAGCAAATATTTCTGCAGAATTTATTTTCGTTTTAACACGCAATCTTTTATACTTGCGTTAGTAGTCGACCGAAGCTTCCATGCGTAGAAGATACATCGAATAATTAATGGGTAACGAGTACATCAATGTCCAGACCAAAGGAAACACGAAAGGGACGAGCGGGCGGTCTGTCTTATCGATAATTCACTCGATCTGACCGATGTAGAACGATCTGCCCGTGCCACCCTGTAATTCCATCAGGTTCGTCGTATTTATATGATTAATGCGTTTATAATGGCTATACCAGCCTGCGTTTCCACTGACTGAACAATCCAACCCTCATCCCCTGGCCTCACGTGATAGAATACACGTCTACCATCCGAAGAGCTCCGAAGACATGTCGTCGATATAATTTCGCAATAAAACCAGTGTTTACATGTAGTAATAGCATCCTGTAATAGCATGTTACGGCAAATTGCTGAAGATTCGCTGCGCTATTACCGCACTCTGCGACGAAGTACTGACCATAGTTTCTGTAATGGGGTTCTACGAATTCGTTCCAAGCAGAGTCTACAGTGTTTGTGTTTGCTAACCAGTCTGTGTAAAATCGGGAACGAACCTTTATGAATAAAATAAATTCCCGAGCTAGTGTTACAAACGAGGTATACGATCAGTTAGTTAAAAAAGGAAATCGCTACCCTTTGAGAAATTTGTGATCAAATGAAGAACAATTTTGTATCAAGTGTATAAATAGTATAAATATAAATAGTACAAGTATAAATAGTATAAAAAAAATAGTATAAATTAAATTATTTAAGAAGTTTGAATTTTCTTGGATAAAGCTTCCAAGCGTTCAGATAGAAAATCTGAGGGTTCAGAAAGATGAAGTCCGAATGGTCCCGATGGAAGGGTTAATGTTTAATAGCGATCGATTGGTGTAAAATTTCTCTTAGATGCCGGAGAGGCATCTACAGTTCGAGCCCGGTGAAATCGAGCTATCGAATCGACATCCGTCATGCGAACGTCAGAAGCTATACGTGTTCTCCTACTGGTAACTCTAGCCACTCGACGGTAATTCTCTGGCTGGCATGCGACCGCCACTCGAACGACACGACATCACACGAACCGTTCGACCATTCTCTCTTTTCCTTTTTTTTCCTCCTCATTTTTCAGTTCGTCTCGTGCAGCTTTGGGCAGCGCGTGCACGAAACGAGACTGCGGAACAGAGAGGCCGCGGCAAGAAACATTTCGAGGTGCATAAACGCTCGCGCAATTATATTTCCCTTTGGATTTTATGGCCGCGAGCTGCCGCGCCAAAATAGCCGGCTTTTCGCAGCTGGATTTTCATCGATCTCGGACATTAACACTTTGCCTGGGATCGTTCCGTCGAAAGCCGGGGGTTCGGCAGCTTTTCCTCGACGATATGAATTTTCAGAACGAAGAAATTCTGTTGTTCCAAAGAATTATTGGACGGTCTTAAAAGATGTGTAATCAGTATACTGCGAATTTTAATGAAAAATGTGATTTGCAAGAAATAAACATAAATGCATTTCTTCTTTTAATAATTCTGAAAAGGATGCAATAACATATTTATATTCTCGAATTTATTTTTAGCATAAATACACAATTAGTTAGTTAAAGCTTATAGTTTTGGCTAAATTAATTCATTTCAATGGTTGCTACAGTTTTCGAATTACATATGCTGGTTCCAGTTTGAAATTATTATTTAAAAAAATTATTGAACTCTGTTCAAAATCTTTCGATCATGTTATCTCTGTATAAATACCTAATACGCACCTTATTCAACCCTTAACAACTTCTTTATAGTATTTCAACAAGCTCGATCCAAGCATCATACATTGATTGTGTTCGGCTTCGACCGACGGTCGGAAATGCCTGAGAGTGGCTCTCATCGACCAGTAAACTCCTCGATTTGAATCCCGAACAGATTGGAAAGTCGGTTCTAATGCATGAAGTGTTGAATTAAAGCTTGCACTTTAAATTAATTCATTTTAGTGATTACTATTTTTCCAGACGCGATCCACATACAATGGGATTTGATTCATAATTCAAGATATACTGGTGCGCGTTCGCGATTTTTTTATATTTTCATGCCTCCGCAAAGCCATGTATTACTCTCCCCCATGCTCTCGAGGTATTTTTTCCTGCTATTCGTCTCAGGAAACCAACCGCCAATTACAACTAACCACCTAGTAAAGGAGAGCGTACTATAATTGAGGAACATTTTGCATTGAGTATTACCGCGGCGGCTCTTTTGCAAGGGTACATAAATAATAGGGAGACGCGCATTCAGATTTGATATTGTGCAAGCAACGCTGAAATTTAAACTCACACAATTACACATCGAAACGGCATATCGAACCATTTTTCAATGAATTATTACGATTCCCCTAAACCTGTATTAGATGCTTCCCGAAGTATCCTTTTAAAACGCAAACAAATGTTTTCAGTACTACAAATTACAAATGTCCCGAGAGCAAAGCGATAATGATTTCAAAGCTGAAATAAATTGAAAGAAGATCAAACGGACTTACTCTTATTCTACCGGAAAGCAGTGTTCGTGGTTCACGCTAGGTTCCTGCCACTTCCCGTCTCAAGGCGGCTAAACTTCCTCCAACTTGCTCGCGAGTAAACATGCCTCTCAAAGGAACATCTAAATACCGGAACAGCTCTCGAAAGGCAATCTCTTAAAACTATCAAGACACGTAGACAACACTAGTCCTCCGAAAAAACCCGTCGGAAATGTTTCTATGAACATCACAATTCTAGACGAGCAACTGATCAAACTCGTCAAACACCACCATTCCGAACATATCTAAACTACAGTTCAAACATTCATCTTGACCATTCTTCTCCCATCAAACCCAATTATCGAAGTCCAACGTATTCTGCTAATAATAGGTCTTATAACTTAACGCTGCGTACGGGGTGTTGTTTATTATTCTTTCAAAATTGTAAAAATTTAATTTATGATCACTGAGAGTCACTTGTACGTCTTTTGGCAGCAAGACGAGGCTGAATAGACTGTCCCAAAGTTCACGAATCATCTAGCGTAAATAATTTCACACTTTCACTGGTGGGTGTGAGAGGTGGGTGCGATTAGGTGCACAGTAGTTGATGGGAGTCGCACGGTAAATTCACGAAGCAAGCCTAGCGACACGTATGCCGATCTACGGTAAGCGTGCCAAGGTTCAAAACAGACTGATCGCAGGTCGCGTCGGATTGACATGGTAGTCGTGGCAGCTACGCCGAGGCTCGGCCGCGGGTTTACGCGCCACGTGGCGTCTCGCGGTGCAGCGTTCGCGAGCCAACAACGTGACAAATGTGACAGCGAGTACAGAAATGGCTACCTCCTCCCTTCCCATTCCACTTTCCTAAGCGGTAATTCTAAGCGAACCGGCTCTATGTGCCGTTAGCCGCCGCCGCCGCCGGCGCGAGCGGTGTACGTGGCTTACGAGCACGTGGGAAAATGCGCGTGCGGAACCACCGTCGGCAGGCGGCAGCCTTTACAGGACTGCTTTCATAATAGATGCCCACGATATACGTCACCGCACGTTGGCCTGCCACGCAAAATAACACACATTCGCGGCTAATTTCGTGGACGATCGCTGACGAAAGTTTCAACCCCGGATGACCCACCCCCTAACCGCGATCCGAATTTCGACCCCTATGCATCGTACTCGGTTTTATGATTTTTTACTTCCCCTCGTCCACCGGCTAATACCGCTCCGCTACCGATCGATACGGAAATAATGAGTTTATTTAACCGGATTCACCTAAAGGTCGCGTTGCGCGATCGTACGTTGGGGGTGCGTACATTCTGCGGAGTGAATTGTCCGAATTACGAGTGTATATGGTATTCCTCGGGATTGCAATTATTTAAACTTACTTATAAATAGTTTCATGTGTGTATGAAATTATTAAGAATTTTCGGAGATAAATATGTTAGCTTTCCGTAATGAGTGCATAAAAATGTCCATTCTTCTGAAACCAGCGGGCTAATAATATTAAGTGGTGTTAGGTTCACCGACGCTTCTAGACCTCCGAGTGAACTCTGAATTTCTCGGTCAGAAAATACGGAACACTATGGAAAACGATCACACTATGGTATGAACAGCGAGTAAGGGACGGACACGTTACCCATGTCGTAAGCTATAACGCCGCGTGCCCCACAAGCGTTTGGAATTGATTTTTCTTATAAGAAAGCGGCAGGTATCAAATTTCAAGAATGCACGGCAATATTCCAAGCACACGTAAACCACCCACCGTATACTAATCTACAAAATATTTAAAACTAAAATAGAAATTTGTGATCGCGTAATTCGAAAGATCTGTTGGATCATCGAGCAACGTTGCGATCTATTTGTATGTATGCATGTTTGCTAATAACGAGCGTTCGAGTCGTGTATACGACGACCCGCGCGCGACGGCGGCTGGCAAATTCGAATGTTGACTCGTTAGAGTGTGGTTGAAGTGAGAACGAGACGCGTGGAATCGGAGAGCTGTAGCGAATTTTCTTTGCGAATAGCTGAGCCGCCTTTCAATTAGTGCATTCGAGTGCGACACCTCTACCTCCTATTACATATTTAAATACCTTTTACGCCTTAAGCGTACCGTGCGATCGAAAGATCCCACATAAATAACACAATACCGAGCGAAGTGGGTCACACAAATGGTAAACAGCCTTCGAATCAAGTCACAACGGCGAAGCTACGCTAAACAAGGGTGGGATCGATGGTTGGCAATTTTAATGACAAACGAGCAGTGATTAAGGAATGCGATTCTCGTTCGCGCTGCCGCGCCGGTGACCGAATCGATAGCGGAAAATATTAAACAGTTTAATCCACTTGGCGGGGCCGCGACTCGGTCGCGACAAAATTCATCGAGCAATTAAAAGTTCGTCGTTTCGCATCGATTTGAACAACGAGTGACACGCATGACCGGATGAGGTGAAAGAGAGAGAGAGAGAGAGAACAGATTTATCTGGCGCGATTCCTCGCGCGGCTCGTATCCGTTCGACGAAAACCAGGTACCGGCGATAAATTAAAGGACTGCGGGGGAGCGTGACGGTTTTTAAAAGCCATGATTTTCCGATGAAAGCTCGCGTTTCATGGTGGCCGCAGAAGGGCGAGCCGAGGCAGGCCGCCTGCCCCGTTTAACTGCAACCTGGCAATTACCTGTAGGGCATAATTGTCATCCCTTACGTTTCCCAGGCTGGCCTCCCTCCACCCTGCTTCACCTGACCCGTTCTTCATGCTCTTTGCCCAGGGCCACCCCTGGGGCCACCCCAACGGAGGCGTCGGGTCACGCGAGGCCGTGCCTGTCGCAGAAGTCCACGCGACAAGCACCGCCACGCAATGCCGAAACAACACCGACTTACCTTACCCTGTATCAGATTTCTAATTACTAATTTACTCCCTCCGAACACCCCCTCGACCTTCCTTGGCCCGACACACACCGCCTTTCGAACCCACCTCGACGCCGCGCCAGCTACGACAACCGAGTCTCTTTCCAGGTTTCGGCCTCGCGAACTTCCTCGCCAGGCAAGGAATTTATTAATTTTTTCGAAACGTGCGAGCACAAGCGGTTCCGTGCACACTCGATATCGTCGGGTCGCCGAAAAGTATTTTCAAGCTTTAGACTTACCCGACGGGGGATGGGCGGGCCTCGAGCGATTTGCGACTCTCATGCGACTATGGTCGTCTCTTGGTATTTACCTGCAACAGAAACGTTTCCAGGAATTAGTATCGTGGAATATTAGATCGTCGAGACACACGGACTCTTCAATTTATTATTATACTGAACCGTGTTCAGTGTATTCATTAAGCAACGTCATAATTTCAATAATTATAACATTGAAAATGTAAGACCGGTCATTTGACCGGCAATGGTAGGTTTAGTGTTAATAAAATACGTTTTCATTTATCGATTTTTCAACTTAAAAGCCTCATTTTTAATGCATTTAAAAATGTACGAGGTGCTTCATTAAGCAATCCAGTGAGGAACTAGTTCAGTGCTGAAACTAACTATTCTATTATTCGAATCTCCAATTAATTCAGTATGTATGAACGTTCATCTTATTTCTTCTTCTTTCATCTTTCATAGTCCTCTCATTTCTTTCATTTTCCTATTTGTAAGACGATTCAGTGAGGATATTCTGTCCATCGTAATTTCTTGAACGACTGTAGACGTTCGACACACTTTACAAGAAATTATAGATTTTTTAAAAGAGGCGGTTCGAAAGTTTCAGGGTAAAGTGTTTAACGTGTGTAGTTCAAATAATTACGTGGGATACTGTCAATCTAAGACCAGTAGTCGAAGGAGGGCCACGTGGATGACGAGGGTGAGGTGTGGCGAAGAGGGAAGGAACGAACGCAGGCATAATTGCGAAAATTAATTATTGCCTTGCACGAATGTCATGTGTCTGCCTGTTATTAGCCTGCGGGCATAATTTAAAGGGAAGCTACTTGTTAGTACTACAATTCTCTTCGCAGTTCGTTCCCAATCTGAACCAGCACGCGGCAGGTGGTTCATGAAAATGATTATCTATCAATGTCGATATTTTATTGAAAACCAATCAAAAAATATTTCGATATTTCTGTTTCTCTGAAGCTGAGTATCGTTTGAGAACAATCAAGTTCAAAACTGATCGATGATGCCTCAGTTAAAAATTACTTCTTATATCATAGTATCAAAATTGTTATACGATTAATCAATATTTAGCGATTAAATCAAATGAATAGCTGTTACATTAGAAACAACAGAGGGACTCTAATCTTCTCAATTGAAGACTGGAATTAAAAAGGATGTAACAAGTTTTATATGGATTTTCCTCGGAATTTTTATTTTGGCACTTACAGCTTTCTTTAATTCCAGTCTTCAATTGTATAGTTACAAAAAGGGTCTGCCCTCCAACGGATAAAAACAGATCAATACACGACCGAAGTGAAAACTTTCATGAAGATTACACACATGTCTGTTTCGAGTTTACCCGAATAGCGTTTCACCTCGGAGCGTGACGGATCAGACTCATTCACTGTTCGGCAATTGTGTATGCGATGCGCTTGAAGAAGTTTTCGCTTCAAAAAGGGGGCATGTAATGTATGTAAGAAAATATTACATGATCATGATAGCATCAAACGAAACTGGTTGACTGGAAGAACACCCTAAGATCATAACAGACTTGATACACATGAAAAGTCATAATTTACATCTCGAACCATCAAGTATATCAACACCGATTAGATGCTCCGGAACGACCTCAATACATCTGAGCCCACTTCAATCTATCAAATCAGAGCTTCTGCAGATCGGGAATCGCGACATCCGCTTTGGCAAACATTATTCCACCGCTTAATCCTAATTTCATAGCGCTCGGGGTAGGGTTTCGCGGCGAATTCGCGATGCATTATCATCTCGCGGCCGGGTGTCTTTGAAGCGGCATCGCAGTCGGGGCACGTTACAACATTTACTTACTGCCGTTTAACCACTTATCACGTCGGATCTCAGGACCCGGGTGCTTCTGCAACGCGCCTAGAGGCAGATTTCCGTGGATAGAGGAACGAAGAGAGCTCATCGAGGCGAAATCGAGCGGCTCGGCGGCAGCGACGGTGGAGGCGGCTGCACGCCATACCGTCGGGGGGCCCAGTTGCAGTCGAGCTGCGGGGGGCGGACAGGGTGAAACACGTCGGTAACAGGTCCGACAGAGAGAAAGAGAGACATCAACCGGCGCATATCCATTACGCGGTGCGCGTGGGGGCGTTTAACGCAAAAGCGTGCGAGTCTGGCTGAGCGAATATCGGCGTCCTTTATCCACCAGCACGCGTTACACGCCTCGCATGCTTCAAGGACATATCTGCTGGATATCAAGTCGACTACTCGATCCGGCTAACCGCTTACACACCCGGCCACCTGCCCCCCTTCTTCATCTCCTCCTCCTCCCCCTCCTCCTCTTCTCCTTTCCCCGTTTCAACCCTCCCAAAGCTACCCTCTCCTCTCTCTTTCTCTCTAGCCCTTTACACCAGCCGAGTACAGATATTTACCGATTCCAATTGGTTTCGTGATTGCGTCTAAGTGGATGGATACGCGTGTTTCGACAGACACCCCGCGACCGATATCAAGCAAGACTGCCCGTAGGACGCGGCCCCTGGAAAATCGGGGGCTTTAGGTGAGCGGATCGATTACCGAGAATCTTTGGCAAACGTGAGGAATTGACGAGAGGTGGAAAGGCATGCAATTGGGTGAAACTGCGGCTAGGTGGCGATTCTTTGATATGGGTCTCACTTCGTGGAGATAGTTCGAGTTCATTAATGTCTGAAGATTATATGAATCCTTAGCACTCGAGTGTGGTGACTCTGAGACAACACTAAAAGTTACTGTTCCATTATTTAAAATATTGTTTACATTATATTATATATGCTAGTACCTAACCAATTACTAAATATATAAGTATTGTATGAAAAATTAATTTTAAAGACAGTGAAAGAATCTAATGCTTTGTATAAATCGAATTTAGAGATCCACGCACGATGATGTTAATCTTCCACACTATAAAGAAGCAAACCCCACGTTCATTCCTAGAAGTACGCCAACTTCTCAGTTCGCTGGCTGACATGATGATCCAGAATAGAGGATCTCATCGACCGTCAATTATTCAGAATTAAGACACTTAAGATATTTCGATGTTGTTAGAGAGGCGTTGCTGAAATCCGACGCGAAGCAACGAGTACTAATAATCTGAGCCTGGAAACCGCACGGTTCGGCGGACAGCTGCAGACAATGAAATATGCATCTCGTATTAAAACTTTGTGTCGCGCGGACGGCTGAATGAAATCCGTGAAGGATTGATCATCAGAGACCGAAACGCTCGCGGAGCGTCGTAAATTATGATAGATACGCGCGGAGCGAACCGCGCCCGAAGAGAAAGGGTTACAGGTTAGGTGAATATGCCAAGGGCCCTTCCTGGCTGGCTCTGATGTGGTCTGCGGCCTGAGCTTAATAACCGTTGGCCCTCGGCCTCCTCAAACAAACGTTTCTAACCATTACGCGCCTCTTAGCCTCTGGCGCCGAAAACTCTCCACGATGACATGCTTAGGAAAAGAAGACAATCCAAGGAATTTTGGAACTAGCCCCTGACACGCCAAAATGATCGACCATCTCTGCCAAACTATAAGAAGAAATCTCAGCTCGTTGTAAATATCATCACATCAACATAATAAATATAAACATCGCATTATATATTTTTCAAGCCCTATTCCGGTTATATACATTTCGTTCAAACATGAAACAATTGCAAAACAATGTCGACTGTAACCGATTGAGATTTATGAGTTAGATCACTGTGTTCGGTCGTAAGTGTTGGAAGTTAACTGTTACATTTTGTTATGTGTTTGGTCAGCAAAGGGAGTGGTTTAATTAAAAGCATCAGTTGGTACGATCAAAGAAAAATTCCGGAAACTACCATTTGCGTAAAAAGTCTCGCAACACTGCGAATTTCGGAGCGAATTAGCGCAACATATCCGGGTGGTCGTGCCTCGCTGGAACTTGCGGAGCCGTTAACGAAGAAGTGCATCGTCCGTGGATGGTTGGTTGAAAAATGCGGGGAAAAAATGTAAACGGTCGACGAGCGAATCAAATGAACGCTGTCGGAAGCCTCGCGGTTGGTAAAAAACGGGGTTTATACGTGTCGAGAGGTACTCCGGTATTAAAAACGCGGGCAACAGTCGCGCGGAACGAGGTACCGGATTATATCGTTGCCCCGAGCACAGTCGTGTGTAGGAGGCAATGCAAGAAGAGCCATGAAGAGGCGGGGGTGGGCGGCGGGTGGCTCATCGACTGGTACAGGCTAGTACCGATATTACCCTGCACCCCCAAACCAGCCAACTAGCGAGGCAGAGAAAGGGAGAGAACCAGAGTAGAGGAACTAGAGGCTCTCTCTGTGTGTACGCGTGTCTGTACATGTACAAGAAAGAGAGAGAACAACGGGTGGGAGAAAGAGAGAGAGAGAGAGAGAGAAGCAAAGAGGAACATGTAAGCTCGCGTAGGTATCCACTTCCCTTCCGCGATCAATTAATTCCGGACACTAATGCTTTTCTAAAGACACACACCTAGCCAGGCTTACCACTCGGATAACCAACAACTATTCCTAGAGCCGTCCGTCCGAACCATCGAATTACACGTCACGCGATTCCATCGCAACTGAGCCACGTTTCCCTCTCGACGGCTTCTATCCTGACGGGAAAGGCGATCGGATATAAATTGGGTAACACTTTTTGAATTGCATCCGCGCTCGAGACGTCGAATTGACGAGCTACACGTACACCCATTCACCAGCTCCTGATAAATTCTATGGATCCTTCACACCTCTTCGAGACACGAATTTAAATGCGGTTCTGGTGTTTCGTCGTGTCAATTAAAGAAGTGTCTCTCGCGGCCATACGGTAGTTCTATCTAATAATATAAATAAAAGGAAATAAAACTAATTTTCTTAGTTGACGATTCAGCAGTCACAGGAAGTAGAATTGATTGGTCATGATCAGACTCGCAGACGATTTCCATTCCACAGTACGCGTCACCGCTAAATATTCATTTTTGAGTTTTCCGAAAGCGGAGCATTTTTATACTCATTTTTGCAAAGAAAGAATAACAAACTTTCAAATCAAGAATTCAGCCTCGAGAAACATCCACAAGAACATCCACCATTTGAATAACACTGAAAATTTTTGAAAAAATTCCAGGACCACTGTAAGCGAATTTTTTCAGGAAAACGGGATCGACCGATTGTGGCGCGGAATTTGTTCGAAAGTTATTAGCATGTTCCAATCTCCGAGCGATTTTCCCGGCAAACCGCGCCGACCCTCTGACGATAAAATCCGTGGCAGTCCGATATCCTCGAGTCAACGATATTTCCTGGAGGCGTGGGCTAGATTCGTTCGGGAGATGCGCATTCCCAGGGCACAATAAATCATTATCCCGTCCCTGTCTCGCTCACACCCTCGCTATTTTCGGAAAATCGACGACGGCTCCCCGCCTTAATAGGCACCTATCTGCACGTTACTCTACGACTACGGGGCCGGCAATCTCTCTCTCTCTCTCTCTCTCTCTTTCTCTCTCTTGCTCTCCGGAGTATTCTAATTGTGAGAGACAGTCCCGGGAAAATACTCGACGGAAGTTTCCGCCGGGTTCGCTTCGCCGGCATATCGCCGGTATTTCAATGTGCCACCAACACTATCCTGCCTGCTACCGACGCGACGCGGCAGGTCTTACCTCTAGGTAACACCTACGCCGTTTCCCACCCACCGAGTCCTCCGCGGCGGAATTAATTCCGAAAGCAAAATTAAGTACCTACGAGAGCTGGTAAATACAGTCGCCGGTAGGTTCCAACCCCGGCTGGAGACTGAAGGTAAACCCCGGGGCTCGTGTCTTACTTCAACCCGCCACCGGATGCATGATTTTCCAAGCTAATATCCTTTTTGACATTGCAGCATCCTATAGATTTCATATATCTAACTTAAAAAATCTTGTGCAACCCTCCAATAACCATTCTTCATCCTTTGCTGAACTTAGCGAAAACTTTATTAAATGAAATTCAGACATTGACAACTACAAGAAATCCTCTATTAAGAAACTATTAAAAATTAAATTGTTTCTGCGGGTCTAATCATAAAGTATGTACGTCACTCGTATGTTACTCAGAAGTTGTTGCACAAAAGATATAAGATACATTAAATCCACTAACGAATTTATCTTTTAATACAGACAGGAAAAATCGAACAATTTGCAGTATCTAGAAACAGAATGTACCATATGTGAATCTTCACTTTACGAAGGGTATGAAGGTTAATGTTGTGTTACTAGAATTGTACCACTTTTAGGAAATACAGTTTCCGCAGACATCCAAATTCACCGCAAACAGATACATTAAAGTGTACAGCCTCAGGTAGAGTCTCGTGATAATTCTACAAACATAGACGCTAATAAAAAAATATTTTAATAAGATAGTTATTAAACGTGTAGGTGTAGGAACATGTCAATTCCTACTTGGAAAGTGAGCGTACAGGCACTGTATCATGCATTATTGAAAGAACATTTTTGAGAGTGCAAAGGAACATTTTTTTAGCGCAGTATTTCAAAGTGACATTATTTTTATTAACATTGTACTGTGCAGTATTGACTGAACAGTTCAGGAACAAACATTGGTTAAACATTTTTGAGAGCATACAGCAAGGGAACGTTCTCATAGAGCAGCGTTTTAAAATGATGTCGTTTTTATAAAATTGTGCTATGCATTATTGGGGCTGAACACTTTTAAGAGCATACAGGAGCATCATATGACTTTGATAAACATCATGCTATGCATTATTGGAAGAACATTTTTGAGAGTCTGTTGGAATGGTAATTGGACGGCGGCAGCGTGGAATTGAGCAGTGTTTACGATTCCGACGATTACCCGACATGTTTGGTGACAGCCACGTCGCCAAATTCTTTGATAATGCGCGCACCATCGTCGGGGCTTTTGTGAAGTTCTCGAAAGTGACGTTGATCCCTCTCCCGTTACTCGTTGCGAATGTCGCTCACAATTAACCGTCCCGAAGGATCTGCCAGCGAGGAAGAACAGAACGGAAGGAGTACCGAGAAAATAGAGGAGAACAAAATGAAGACCGGGCGAGCAAGATAGGGGTACGAAGTGACTGCTACTTGACGGCGCATCTTACATGACAGTCTTTGTACTATCGGGTAACTTCTTCCTGCCAATCCTTTCGCCTCCCGCGTTTTCGTTCGTTCCGAGAGTTCTCCTTTCCGAGTTGTTTCACAAAAGTAGTTGCGACAAATGAAACTGGGAAAAGTACCACCGACAAAATCAACCCAGACTTCGTCAGCGTAATCGTTCATTCTTGAAAAAGTTCAATTATACTTTTAAATGGTTGTGTAATAGAGTGTGAAGGCTTCGACGCAGACTGCCCAGCAATTTCTAAAGTAGTCCAAGACTATTATCATCGTCAAGTCGCCTTTCGCACTGCTGTTTGATTAATCACGGACCTATACTACAGTCTATCGGACGCGCTTCTGTTATCCAAATTAAATATATTTAGTTGGACAAATTTTTAATTCCGCATGGAACCAAAGGGAGCAAAATACTGTCCCACTCGCAACCATGATAAGCTTCGTGCAGCGTTACGTTAAATCTGGATCCGTGCCAGTTATTATCGATAATCTAAGCAGTCGCGCCAGAGAAACCTACGTCCACTTAATTATTGATCGTAATAACTTCCTGCAGGCCTCAAATTGTAGACACAGTGTGACATGTCCGTGGTTTGCGTATGCGGAAACGTGCTACAGTCAATGAAATAGAGAAATGTCGATCGGCCGACACGTTTCAGATCATTTTCCAGCACTTATAGCCGGCGGCTATATGGTCGCGTAATTGGAGACCGTGATCGAAAGAAACAATTGTTTTCAACGACGGCCGACCATCTTTCCTCCCCGCGTTCATTTTACACCAACACACTTTTCGACACATTCGCCGACGCTCAGCCACCGTCTGAGGAGACCGTGAATGCCCAAACGAAGGTGGTTGCGCCGTAGGCAGGGACAGCTCATTAATATTTAGACGTATTTTGAGCGGCGAGCCACCACCACCATCGCCATCACCGTCGCTAACTCCGGCACCATCGTCGTCGTCATCGTCGCCGACGCCTTTATACATAATTATACGCGCGAGATTGGCGAGTGTCGGAAGAGCATCGTCTAAAGATTCTTCGCACACCCTGCCCAGCAACATTTTCGCCACGCAATTCTACGCGACCCTCCAGCCCCAACCAAATAAATATTCTTTGAACCCAAGCCTTAACAATTCGGTTTTATTATTTTATCAGCAACAAAAGTGTATTTTAAAATTGTATGACTTCTGGAGATCTTCTAAAGGAGTAACCTAAAAGTCAACATCCCTTTGGTACTCTATTTTCAATCATTAAAAAAAATAAGTCATGCACATTATGACATCAATCACTTCCTTTGAGTCAAAATAAAATTCTATTCCATTAAGCAATAAACTAAGTCCGCATCGAAAATAAATATTTTCCTTTTTTTTTCACACACCAAATTTTTGAGCACAATTTCCAATCATTTCAGATATGAACAAAATCATACAGCAATGAATTATAACCCATTCCAATCATTAATATTGAAAATAGAATTTTATTTTAGCTATTGTAAGCTTCAGGATTCTAAACCACTGATGTCGTATTTTGTATAAAATATTCACGGTCTAGTAGTAGTTATATTTAGTATGTCAACTTTTTTGTCAGTGATTGTACAACTTTGCAACTCAGTTGAACGTAGTACGAATTTGGTTCTGCCACTATTTATAGGTTCTATTTCTGTCGGCGTTCATGAAATTTTTAGCTGGTTTCAGGATTTCTTATCGAGCTCAGTCTTGGTATTTTAACTGATAAATTGAGGGTGAGTGTGGAAGATTTTATGGAAGTTCCCTTAGGAATCCCAATGCGGAAGAAAGTACTGAACTATTTATCCTGATACGACATAATTAGAAGGTAGAAGAGGTACGCGCGATAGAAGAGAGAGAATATAACAGTCTAGAAAGTAGAAGTACGGTGGAAATCAATATTTGTGAGCTACCGTTTTAAAATAGACGTCGTACGGCAACGTGTATGTAGACAGTTAGTGAAGTTCGTACCTGCAATTTGCAAACAGATGCAGCAAAGCATTACGTGTTACAGTAATTCGATAATTGTGTCTCATTATTGGGAATCTTTCATTCTAAGTGACATAAAATTAGACTCAGAATGAAAATATATTATTAATCGGATACTAACCGTATAAATTTGTGCTCTTTTAAGATTACTTGAATGACAGTGGAGATAATTATAATTGACCCTCTTCTGGCATTCAATATTAGCTACCATTGTCTCGGCTAAAGAGCTCCCGAAAACGTTAAAATCTACCGGAGAAAAGGAGAAATCGTTGAATCGAAAAGTTTCGGTAGTACACGAAAATAGTTTGGTTGCCGCCTTTAGAACCGTTCCCCGTGTAATTTCCCGTGATCATGTCTTATTCACTTGGTTGCTGTTAATTAACCCTTTCCCGTGCCTCTCCCCAACGCCAGAAAATGTTGATGGAGGATAGAGTAGACAGACTCGAGGGAGCTCAGATATTCTTGTCCGCGATACCGTCAAACTTTCCGATCTTAAAAATATCAATCCTTGCACAAATGCAGTCAAAACAAACTTCCACCTACACAATCTCTTGTTACTGGAACTGTGAATGGCTTCGAGATATTTAAAACGTCACACGTCGTTTAGCATTACAACATTTCGTCGTTTAGCATTACAACAGTAGGTGATAGATTTATTTGTTATTTGTATATTTATTCGGATAAATTCATTATGGAAAAGTCTCTAGATCACACGCATTAATTACGACACGCCACGTCGCCGACGCACAGTCTCGGAAGAGTCGTTCAGATCATCAAGTTTATTCCTCCGAAATCGGTTAATTCGGAACCGACCAATTTAGCGACTGCACGC
Organism: Lasioglossum malachurum; assembly: GCA_028455605.1. Lineage (NCBI taxonomy): Eukaryota > Metazoa > Arthropoda > Insecta > Hymenoptera > Halictidae > Lasioglossum > Lasioglossum malachurum. The sequence continues at coordinate 10,606,676 of CM052314.1, read as the reverse complement.
TGAATGCTTGCCAATTCCCAGCAACTAAATAACGTTCTAAAACCCGTGAACATTGGCTCCTATCAAACAGCTGCAATTTCACCGATAATAAAGGAATTTTGGCAACAGCTCGAGTCGATTGCTCCGGAATAATCACTTCTCAGAAGATGCAGCGTGACTAACATTTCCACTCGCTCACGGTTATTCATTACTGGTTGCCAGACTCTCGTTTGGCTAGCGTTGATCAGCCAGACAGTTCGTATTTAAGAATCAATGTCCAAATGTTTGTAACATCCTACCCAACTCACAAGACAGCCCGTAGCTCTCTCAAAAGCTTTCTTCTATCATTCACCATACTCTCAATCCCCATTTTAATTCAATCGCTATTTTCTCGAGCCTGCTGTTTTTATAATTAACAAAATTGAAGTCAAATCAAGGGAACTTCATTGAATCGAAAAGGGATGATCAAGTTGCTTAAAAAGTGATTGAACAGCCTGATGAAACACTGTAAAAGTGAACTAGAATTTTTTTTCTCTCGCTGCAGTAATTGAAATCACGAATGACCCTCGAGAATATTGAACCAGGAGCTTTTTTGAAAGATCGAAAGGATCGCGTAGAATACAGGATGAATCAAAATCGAGGATGATCCTTGGGGGTATCGAGACAAGGACGCGGTTTAAAGGAAGATTGACAGGATCGCGTGGAAAGCGGCTGGCTAGCGAGGCCTTCTTTTCTAAAGTCCCTAATCGATTGCCACGGGTTTTAAAGTTTATGCTGCCAGCGCGATGGTCCCCTTTCGCGCCCTCGAGCCGTTCTTCCGTTCAGTTCGCAAAGCCGTCGGCGGCAGAACGAAAAGAAGGAGAAACGGAGAGCAGGACAAGAAGAGAAGGCCAAGGACCGAAAGAAAGCACGCAGCCGGTGGAGAAACAGTGAGACGTCGGGAGGCGCGCAGTGGGAGGGGGGCGGTGGAGGCCGAGGGGGCGAAGTCTGTAAATTTTCTTACATTTTATGAGCCATCAGAATTTCATAACCTCGAGCCAGTCCGCGTGGTACTTTGCACGGGAAAAGTTTCCGTTGGCTCGGTTCTCTTACCCGGCCGTTCTCGCCGCTCCTTTCTTCCCAGTTTTTCGCCCCCCGCGACCGCTTCCTCGCGGCAGAAAGAGAATAGAATCGGAAATAACCGAGGTAGATTGCAGCGCGACCGATGCACGCAGGAATGTGGAAGAAGCGCCGCGAGATTATGGTCTTTGAAGATACCGTTCCTACCTCCCTGACTTCCCCCCTTGGCTTCCTCTGCGGCTTTCAGCTTCCTCTTTCATTTTGGAACCTGAGGAACGCACGGGAGCGAAGAAATTGGTTGCAGGAACCAAGAGAACGAACATTTTTCACTTTCTAGAAAGTCGGAGCGATATACTATTTCCTGAGGTGCAGCATTCTTTGAGGTAACTACATTGAATGTCGGTCTTGTGGCCGAATATGTTAGAACGTTGTAAATATGACAATTTCCACTAAACATTTTCACTAAAGCAATAGATCGTCTTGAGCCTTTGTGTCGAGTTTCGTTGTTCGAAGCTGAATCGAGTGAGAATACATTGATTCTTCAACATCTCATATTGTACTATTATTTAAATTCTCAGTCTCAGAACCATGTTTAACGAAAGTTTGACCGAAGATGTGAATATAACTCTCTATGTCAATACATCATGTAAGTAGTAAAAGACTACGAAATTAAAGATGAAACAGACCAAGAGATCTACATATTTTGAGGAGTTCATAATAATCTATGCTTCTAATAAGATACTCTGTAATTGATCTTATAACATTCCTCCCACTTGAAGGGTCTAGAACAGCGAGAAATCTGGTTTCTAACCGTCGAACGTCAGAAAGTTAATGTAAATCACTCGTCTAATCGTTTTTCGAGTCTCATTTGTTACAGCATTAACTCGCACGGATAATGGCGGCGTATTAATTGCGCGCACATGTACGCGGCACAATGGAAACAATACGCTTGACGATCAATGAACGACGAAGAGTATTAACGCGGCGTTTCTATAACGTTGCCGCGGCATTCTCTCATTCACGGTGGCGGTGTCACTTTCTCCTTCGATTCATTGATTCGTTCGTACGCGTTTGCCTCCCTATCGGCGTCGCTATTCGTCATTTCGCGGCGACTTCTCCGCCGCGTGTCCCCCGTTTCGTTTTATCTCCGCCGACAGTCTGTCTCCGCTCTGCTGGGACGATTTTCGGCGGCTCACCGATTAGCCGACTGTACGTATATACGCGAAACACCACCATAGTAATCCCTCGACGAAATGCTCGCGTGTCCCGCGGGTACCGCACTCGCGTGACTGCGTGCTTAAATGGCTTGACGTGCTTGACGCGGCCACGTCGATCGCGGACTCGTTAACTCGTATCTGCCTGACGAGTTCCTTCTTTCGATGCACAACACTGTTTTCTTCTTTGGCTGCGGCCACGACGCTGCACGAGAACCCATCTCGCATTAGCCGCATGGAAATTGATTCAGGAAGTTCGCGGGAATCGCTAAGTTTCGTGTTGTCTCTTCTTGGTATGCAGCTTTCGAGCCTAATACTGTTGAACTTCTCAGGGTTACGTTCGATCCTTCAAATTGTGTGTTTGTCTGGCAGATTCTTTTTTATTATGCAGTTTAGAATCGGTCCGTCCACCTCAAAGAAAAAGAATTGAGAAATTCGACGCTGTGCCTGTGCATGGCAGGTTAATTCTACTGACAACGAACCCCTTATTGTATACCTGGTTCTAACACCAGAAACTATTTTTAAATTCTCCATGTCTGCCAGGCGATTGTATCAGTAGATACACCTTAGCCAGTAAACACGATTGAAGTGAAAATGCGCAGCAATAGTCAGACATAAGAGATCAAATGCAAGTGATTGAGAACAATATCCAAATTTCTGTACTCGGATACTTTCACGAAAGCAACTCTAGCCTACGGCACGTTAAGAATCGTTCAATAAAAATTGTTAAAGAAATTCATGAATATAATAAAAAGAGAAATGTGTATTTTCGGATATTGAATGGTAAGTTGACGGAGTAACCAATGAGGGAACGAAGTGTTTCGTTGGTCACTGTGAAAAATGGCGGTGGTAAACTTCGCCGAGGAGAGCCGGTGCACCTTTTTTCCATTGAAACGAATTCACGAGCGTCCGCCGTAATAGCCGTGGTCGGTCTGCTCTCGTCTCTTTCTTCCGTTGGAAATTGCTTCACAAGATAGGCTGCGAGTGGGCGGTTCTCGATGCCGTGCAAGCGCCGAGAATAGAATAAAGGTCGTCCTTGCCAGACGATGAAAGCGCAGACCGGCGAGTAGAAGAGCTAAGAGACGCGCGCGTCGGCCATGTTGTCAGAAAACTTTCGTCCTCCCTCTTAAATATAAATATATACGCGAGAGAGTCGGAACGATAAAGCGCCTTTCTCCCGTGACTTCCACGTAGCTATAGTCCGCATTATCTTGCGGGAACATTTCTGCACGGTCTCCGGATGATTGAGGGAGTATCATAAACGCTGGGTGTCGGGAAAGCGCGAAATACTGCCAAGAAAAGCTTAATTGCATGCTCGCTGGAAAATCCTACACACTGAGTCTCGAGAAGGAAAACGTTATCAAGACCATAAACGTTCTAGACATACTAAAGCATTTCATCAATGTTTGACAACTTTTTACATTGATTCCAGTTAGTTTAGTACCTTTAATAACTTGAAAATTGAAGAGAGTTCAATTCCTATTGGAAATTGTTGTTTCATGTAACTCTATGAGTAGAATCGCAATATTTAAAAAAAAATGGAGTATTCTGAAAGAGTAGGTTTTGAACAGATTGTTATCGTGCCTCATCGTGATTTTCAGGTATTGCTTGGTAATAGGTTCTGTTTAAAATATTACACCAGCTCTCCTTTTGATAGCGACTTCTAAACGACCGAGAATTATCTCGTTCAAGTCAATATAACTTGGACCGCATTAGGTGCGCGTGTATCCCGAGGTCTTTATCTCCCTTCATCACGAAACAGTTTCGCCCAATCGGCACTGGCAACACGCGCCACGAAATAATTGCAGTCATTCCGAACCATTCGGTTTATTGGCCGAGATAATCTCATCGCCTCCAGTCCACGTTTTATCCATTTCGTCGTAGTACGTGACGTCCGACCGACTTAGAAAATTTTCCCGATCGGAAAGACTTTTCCAAAACTCTCTGCTTAAAAGTAAATGGAAAAGTAGTGCTTGTACAACATCATCAAACAGTAACTAAGTATTAAACGACGTTGTCATTATAAACGATTGTGGAAAACTTAAATGTACATTTAACTTAATTTAACAATTGTATACATTGTACTATATAAATTAATCGCAGCTGCGATTAATTAATCTTCAAACAAGAACTGTACTTTGTAAACACTGAAATAAGCCTCTTGTATCCATCCAGCATCCCTCCTAACAACTTCCATTCATGAAACTAAAGGAAAATGGCATGAACGTGGACTAGAATTCAATTTCACCCGAGAATCGATCGGATCATTGGAACACACTTTTCGGAATCAGCGTCGGCGTCTATTCCGAAGCAACGATCACCAAGAGCCAAGGAAACGAAATACCGAGCGTTTATGGTGCACGGTACACGGTTCCCCTGCACATCGGAGCGGAAGCAGTAGAAGTGTCCGACAATGTTCAGCCAAACAGCACGATTGAACGAACGACGCGGCGCGGCGGTGAATGCGAGCAAGCGAGCGAGCGACGTTGGAGGCACACGCGTACACGTATGGTGCCAGTTCACCGCGAGACGGCCGGCGATATTTCACCAAGGCAAATCGGGTGAAATGGTTCAGAAAGGATCGAATCATCCGCGTTTTGGTCGAGCGATCCGAGCACACCCCACTGTCGTTGTCTTTATCTTTTATCCCGGCTCGTTCCCTTTCTTCCTGACTCTCTACCTCGCGCACAGGTGTTTACCCGTCCGTGCGCGCCCGACACACGACTCTTTCCCCTTTTCCCGGGCTGCTCGTACGATCATCGCCGGATTGATCTCTCATCGAGCGGAAAACAATCTGCTGCCGGTTCGCAGGACACGGGACGATCGGCTGAGAAACCGACGGGCTTTGCACTGTAGAGAACGATCACCATTGACCAGAAATCGAAGGTTCTGTAGGCGATCGTGTTAATGAAACGGAACGTTCACCAGTAGCGCACCAATCACAAGATACCCTCTGGACACAATGGTGGTTGGACAACGATGAATAACAGAAAGACAACTATGTTTCTCCTACTTACTGTAAGATCGCGGGAAAATCGGTCGACCGAACAACCGAAGCACCTGGGTGTTCCCCTCCTCCTCGCGGGCGATATCACGCCTGCCGTGTCCGCGCTCGTGTCCAGATGAGCGCAATCAATCGTTCGGTTCCGCGAAGGGCAGCATGTCGTGCGCTACCGTGGCGGATGGTTTGGGACGCGTACTCGCGCGGAAATCGTCGTGGAAATCCTCGGCCGTGGATATCCTCGCAGTCGGTCGTACGTAACGATCCCCGCTCATGCCGTGAGAATCTCTCGCGGCCACTTGTCTTGGGTAGCCGCCAGGAGCCGCGGGGGCTTCAGAGAGAGGAGGAGAGGCCGACGCTCACGCAGGAACAGGCGGGAGGAGGAGGACGGCGAGGCGGATGAAGAGGAGGAGGTGGTGATGGCAGAGTAGGAGGAAGAAGGTGGATAGTGGTGGTGTGCTGGCTCTGGAGGTAGCGGTGATTCCAACCTCGCGGAGAAAGGGGGATGAGGAGAGTCGCAGGAGGTAACGCGAGTGAGAGGGCGGAGGTATTCTGCCCCACCCGTACTCGCCTCTGATTGGACCACCCCCGCTGGCTCACCCCGGCCGTCCCTCTCCCCCTCTTGTCCCCCAGCTCCTCTTCGTCCTCAGAGTCCTCCTCTTCCTCTTACACCTCTTCCTACTCCTCCCTCGACCCCCTCCCGTTCCTCCGCCGCCTCCTACTGCTCCTCGTCATCCACCTCATCCACATATTCTGTAGCCGCCGCCGCCACCTCAACCTCCTTTTCTCTCTTCTACGGTGCCTTCTAGCCGCCGCCGCGAGCACCACCACCGCCGCCGTCGTCGTCGTCGCGCGCCGCGTCGTTTCTCTTCTTCTTCTTCTCGTTCGCGCCACCTCGTTCTGTCCGCCGGCACGCGTAAGAACGCCCGCCTCTTTTTCGATGCACCGGAAAACAGGTGCGGAAGCCGGTCGTGGGGATTCCAGGATTTCTACTGGCTCCGGGGGAACCATCGCCCTGCTCCGTTCCCCAGGCTTTATTCCCCGGATCTGGCGGCGCGCGGCCCAACACCAGGGAACACCCTTCTCTCACCCGTTTCGTCGCGTTTCGAAAATATACCGAGAAGACCGAGTCCGATGCAACACACAGCTCGCCAGACCCGTCTCTTCTCTCTTCTCGAAAACCCCTGCCTACCCGTGCCCCGTGTATCGCGACGCTTCGCCGATCTGCCTTCGGTGCATCCCCGCCCCATCCCCTTGTTGCTTGCTTTCTAACCCCTCTTTCCTCTTTCCTCTTTCGCTCCGTTCGTCCGTCGGTCGATCGGTCCTTCTCGGCCGCGTCTCGACGGTTTACCCTTTATGATTATTTATTTTTATCGGGATCGATAAAGGGCGGCGGAACCGAGTTCGCCCGCTGCCAATTGAACGCGTCTATCTTGGAAAAAGCCCGGCCGTGCCGTCGCTCCCAACCAATGGCATTTGGCTTTTGGGGAAACGGCAGGCACGACTTCCGGGCAACTTCCATGACGGCAAGTTCCCTGGGAATTCTGGTGAAACCAATTACACGTTGATCAAAGTCGCGATTTTATATCGGCGGACGGCTATCGATCCGGAATCCTGTTTAGGGTCATTGTTTGCCGCCGGAACGGTGACCAGCTTGCCAACGACCTGCACCTCAGGGGCTCTTATCAGGACGAGTGGGAGGACTGACCTATTTCTACTGGGACGATCACTGTGGGACCGAAGGCTTTCAAACTGTCTATGATAAAACTGCCATAGTATCCTAGGTAGCTTAAAGAATGCACACGTGTCTACCTATTTAGTAATTTGTTTTTTTGGCATCAGAGAATAAAAAGTGGTACCAACAAGTTTACTTTCATTGAAGAACACGGACTGGAATCAGTGTTCGAAGAGTAACCTGGTCTGAGATACTTCAACTAAGTTGTTAGTATTCCAAGTTGTTCGAAGCGCAAAGTTCAAGTACGATGCACAAAGTTCCTGTCTATTTCATTCATTCTGGCGATCCTGACATCAGGAAACTAAGTGATGCCAACAAGTCAACTTTTGTTGCTTCATAAAAGCAGGTGAAACTGGTAATCGAAAACGGACGTAAACTGTTACAGCTGGAGCTTGTAGCTCCCTTAGTAGTATGAAAAGATATACAAAATGGAACGTGGCACTCTTTATGTAGTCTCAAGAAACAACAAAATTGGTCGCAGTACCATATCTAGTTTAACAAATCCACATCGACCAATGTGTCACTGGTTTCTACTTGGATCAAGGAGCAAAATGCCACATCAAAATCTGCCTTTTTGAATACATACAACGAATGAACAGCTCATAGATCTTCATATAATCGTTGCCCCAAATCGATAAAGACCAAATCGCAGTGATACGCTTCTGGTCGCTGCGGGAGTAAACAAGACGTGTCCTGAAGAGCTAGCGTACTCCCTGGCCCTAGCAGAGCAGCTATTCGATCCACGGTAGGTGGGACGTCCCCGAAAGGAAGCGGGATCGTCGTATTTCGAGCGGAATAAACGATTCGCGCGTATCGACTATAAATTACGGCGCGTTTGCGGGGTGGTGGTCGGGGGTGGAAGGCATCCAGGACAGGAGACGGACAGGGAGCATGGCAAGGATGCCTTAAGGCGACGGCATTTCGATAATTGGAAACCAATGAGGCGGCAGTGGGAGGGTTTTCGGGGTAAAAATCAACCCTTCCACCGTGGCTCCGAGCCCTAATGAAGCGAACCTTCGCCGTTGCCTGCCGACGTGCATGCCTCCGCGTCGTATTAATTGCCTGCCCCTTCGGCTTCCCGTCCCTCAGCGTCGCCTATCGTTTCCCTCCGTCCATCCCCTGCGTCCTCGCAAGCCCATCTACCCCTTTCGCCCATCTACCTCCTCTTCTTACGCCGCGCCGTCTCGCAGTTACCCGCGATAGCGCATTCTTCGACAAATTGGATCACGCTATCGTGCGAACGCCCGACGGTTCCACTACCGAGTCAGGATAACCGGTTCTGCTCGATCCGCTCGATCACGATCGGCCGACGACCGGATTTCTTCCTAAAACCAGCGCAAGTCCCTTCTTGGATACTAGTTTTTTCGTTTGCAACCAACACCCCCTTTCGGAAGGCGTTCAAATTCCTTCGAGACGAGGCTGTACTTCGAGATTGACAAAAAACTATAGAATTGTACATAGTCTCGAAATGAGTGTAGAAATCCTTATTTGTGGATACGTCATCAATGGTTGGGATTTTACTGATGTTTGTAATATTATGGTACATCAAAGTTTGAGTCTAGTTTGGATTATGTCGACATAGTACTAATTTACTCTGATCAAGATCATGCACCCAATTCTCAGAGACGGAAACAAGTTTATTGTGTGAATAACAGATCAATGACCAGTCTCTATTTTTCCAAGTATTTAAGATTTTGATACACGATGTCATTCCTAGTCTCATTCGTAGAGGATTAATCTTTGAAATGGTTACATAGAGGGATTGCATAATAAGCAAGAATTGCTTTCTCATCGAAAATCTTGTGCAAGAAGAGAAACATAAAATTCATATTTCACGATAAAATCGTGTATATCGAATGAACGCGATCGAGTAACCAGTGCACTGAACAAACAGAGATTCGTTTCATTAGAGTAAGCACGTATTTGTATAAATACAGATGTTTTATTCAATAGCTCCCGGTGAGAATTGCATGTTGTCGAATCCGCGTTAAAAAAAGTTCATGGAACGTGCGAATATTAGCTCCGCAGGGGTACCGTAACAATCTGAAATTTGCATAATTGACCGAACGCGGTGGCCGATAATATCTCCGGGCGAGAATAAAGCCAATGCATGCGATTCGCAACAGAATACACGCTTCCTTATTGTTTAATCCGGGACGTTTAACCGACACGCGGTTTATCATTCCCGGCGTGTGTTTATCTCGCCGATAAAATACCGTGTTAACGAATTACTATCGACCGTCAATTACTTCGTCCGTGACGAATCACCCAACACAATTTTGTCACCCTATTCATAAAAAGAATACGTTTATCACACTCCACTTCCTCATCTTTCGGAAAGACAACAAATGAAACGTATAAGAAAACACGAAAAAGACGAATAAATCAACTGAAGTGATTAATGATCTAGCTAATTCATGATCATGAATGAAAACAATACGAGCTTCTATTTTGTAGAATCAGATCAATTTCAAACACGATAAGTATTTTATATCGTTGTGCACAAGATATTAATAATAATGTCAATGGCCAACCGAATTATTTAATGGAACCAAATTTACAGGACTAGTGTCTGCTAATTTAATGAGAGTTCTCAGGATTATTATAGAATGTCATACAATGTCTAAAGAGTACAAAATTATATGATATTTGTTAGGGGAGTAGCAGAAGAATTACGAAACAGAACGCAAGTGTTGCAGAACCTTGCTGGGACCTTCAAAATATCGGACGACGGCCCTTAGCTCGTGGCTTTAAGGTTGTGCGAGGTTAGGGCTACTCTCGAAGTAATTCCGTTAGGTAGGCCTCGAATCGATATAATCAGCGAACGCGCAGAGGGTGAGTTTTCACCCCTGCCGGTTGCTTCACTACGATTCTTCCTCCCAAATTCAAGCCCCGAACGCCCTGTAATCTTCGGACGCTCTCCAGACCAACCCTTATTCCTCTGAAGGGTGCGCCACCCGACACGAACCTATCCGACGGTTTGAACTGGTGTCACCGGGAAGAGCAGTGTCACGAACATCAGTCCACAAAACACTATCGTATGCCATACACATTTCATTATTTCGACGTTAAACTCCAATCATCACCACATTGTGCCAAAAATCCGAGATGGAAATTTAAACCAAGAAAATCGAGTCTTCTCGATCAAAAATCCGATGGAAGAAGATAGTCATCCCTGCATGACCGCCACTGAACATGTTAGGTGACATTTTGTACTAAAAGAATCCTGAATGTATCAGGCGATAGCCAGCTCACAATTTAAGGACGAAGCGACTTCCAATTAATTTTCTCTTCTGAATCGATTGTAGGTATTATATTATGATTCAACATCCTCTGTGAATCACGAATGAGACATCAATTCTTCTAGTAAGGATAATGAAAGATACATACACGTTAGACGACAGGTAAGGTTCCACGAAAGGTGCACGATTCGAGGATCATTTGGTGACGGTAACCACGAACAGCACACATGTAACAGGGCGATGGTACCGCAACGACAGCACACAGGGGAGGCGCACCCCGTCGACGCGAACGCGCACCGACGGCGACGTCAACGTCGAACGTGTAGGACGTTTCGTCGCGGACGTTGCGCGGATTAGATTCGGGAACGTAGTCGCGGGGCGAGAACGCTCGCTGCCGTCGATGACGAAGTCAAGACGCCGGGATGAACATGGACGCGAGATGTGGCACACCCCGAGACCTAGACACTACTGAACCAGCCCCATGGCAAACCTTGTTAACGGCAGTCGACAACCAAGTTTAAACTTCGGGTAACAATTCCCCTACCGACTCACTCTCTCATTCTCTCTGTCTCTCCTTCTCTCTCTCTCTCTCTCTCTCGGTTTCTCTCCTCGCGTGCTCTCTCCCCCTACCCCCAATCTGCGCCAAGGCACCCTCTCTCACCCCCCTTTTGTCTCCCGAGCCGTTCGCGGACGAAAGGTGATAGAGAAGCATTCTTAAAGAACGACGAGTAATTAATCATTCGATCGACCCGAGGTCAATGGAACCCCTGCCGAGTCCCTGTTAAAAACTTTGCGAGACGTGCCTCGGCAAGTTGTGTTTTAGGGGATCCGATCCTGAATCGCTTAGGAACGACACGGGGACATGGGACTGAACTTTGCTTTTTATGGGCGTGTGTTGTACTTGATACGGCAGACGTTGGAGAAATTTGACTCCTCGGTCTCCTAGAATTATGTCTCCCGGCTGGCGAAGAGGAGTGAGGAACGTGAGCTGAGAAGATAATATGTCTTTGTGGTTCGACGGCTCCAATTATCATAGTTCGTGGTAAAGCAACAAGGTGAAATGTTTTATAAAAAGTAACTGGTTCAAAGATACAGTTAAAGATGCTAGGAAATACGATTGTCTCAGAACTTTGGCTGTTCTATTGTTTGGACTGTTATGCTTGGACTGGTGCAGTAACACCAAGGCATATTTTCTAATCAGGAAAATTATGGAGAACCAAATTCCTCGACTCCGCCAGTTCTGGATTGTACTGGCAGCTACTAATAGCAGCTGGGTCTTGCTACCAGCAAAGTAGAGCAAGAGACGTGTGCAGCGTTGCGAAAACAATAATAGTAAGGCTAGACCGTCTTAGTGCAGATGGTACAAGAAGGAATGTTTACAGGCACAGAGTGTTACGAAGAACCAACTTTCTCCATCTTGTCGGATCTAGCTTATATCTCGCTGCGAGCACGCTACAACAAAGAACTATTGTTTGAATAATCCTGATGTGGAAACGAAAAGTATTATCAGCTAGAACCGATCGTCAAATTCGAAAATGCAATCTGAGATGCTAAAGCAAAGTAGAATAAGAGTTTCCCTAGCAAACTAGAAGAATGGCAAACTAGAAAAATGATAATAATAGACTTCGAACAAATCAGACTTCTGCCACGAAATACCCAACAGGCCCAACAATCACCTTTTTCCCGAAGTGACGATGTGATCGACCCGAGTTTAGAATGACTCCAAAGTATACGTAGCTCTCGATAATCGTCATGCCGGCACACAAGAGCGGCATAGTTGGGGCCAAACAGAAGTTAGGAGTCTCGGTTACTGCTCCGAGTAACTGGAAGCCTAAGTTCAGGCGGAATCAAGTTAAGACGACGTCACGAAACTCTGAATGGTACCAAAGAAGTCCCCTTGTACTTGGCCTTGATCGGGTCTGTCTTTGGAAACCAGGACGAAACACGCCAGCTGTCGTTAACCCCAAACCCCGGTGATCCTTCGTGGCCGAAACGGGAAGAGAGAGAGAGAGAGAGGGGGGAGGGGAAACAGAAGAGGGGCAAGGGGTACCAAGTTCACCGGCGCAACCTTCCTTCCTAAGCGGGCGCGTTGGTGCGAAACTTGGTAGCCGCGTAACAAGAAAGAAGTAACTATCGTTGGAGCGGACTAGTTTGTTCAATGGCACGGGCACACCGAGCCGCGAGCAGAGCGAACGCTCCGCGGGGGCAACAGAGGAGGCCGGGGGCAGTTCGACGGGGAGAGAGGGGGAGGAAGGGGCCGGGGAAGAAGGGGTGCATGGGAAGGTGAGCCAAAGTTCTTCGCAAGAACAAGAACAAAGTTCCAAGCCAAAGCGCTCCTCTCCCGCCACTTCTGATCCTCTCCCGTCGTCCCTCCCCATTACGTATCCGTGCACCCTTGCAGATGCGCGCACTTGCCGCGACCGGTTCACCTTGGAAACTTTGACAAAAATCAAATTCCAAGTGCACGCGTTGCCCCAGTCGAGGCCTTCTCCCGCGAACTTCGAGGGCAACCTCACCCACTTGCGAACCCCGGAATCGCGACCCCGGTTGCAACGCTGCAACGCCTGGAACTCGCGATTTATGATATATTGGCTCCACAGTTGGGGTCCGTGATTGAAAGTGCAAGTGCCGTATTGTGTACCCTAGGAAGAGACTCGTGGTATCCTCTGGGAGAAATCAGAGTACAATACTCGTCTTCTGGGATGAAAACGTAAAGTGACAGTGTTTAGGAGAATGCATTAGCGTTTTACCAACCTTCAAGTAACTGATTATGTACCAGTGTTAACATTGATTTGTCGAGGATGTATGGAAGATTACAGAACGTACCCCGTCACCTCTTTTGTAACGCCTTTAGAACGAAACTATTCGAAATTCAGTTGTGCAAATTTCTCGGAGTTAGCATTTTGCTACCAGCCGAATTTGTTGCGTACACTCTGTTTGCGCTGCGGGAGAAGCTTGACCAAGAAGATTCGAATGACAGTGACACCAGAATAACACAGCTTCTGACTAGGACCATGTAGCGACCACTTCGTCAGGATTGATCCTTTCCACCTCGACTGTGTCTTTAACCTTACGATTGTGTCCTAAACGGAGTACGGTTTCATACGGCGATGGTGATCGCAGACACAAAACCGGCGGATGACGGAAACTGCGATGAACTATAGTTTGACGGGCAGCTAGCGCAAACAGCGAGGAATCGATGGCGACAGCTAGTACTTACTTGAGGGTCCGAAGTCCTCGAGCGGCGACAGTGCGGCCGCACGGCGGTGGTTCCGCGCGGATCCCGGCGTCGTCGTCTTCGTCGAGTAAACGCGGTCACTGGTGAAGACCGAGAGCCCGGTGGTTAATTTTCGCCGGTGTGGCTGAGGAGCGCGTCCCCGTGGACGATATTCAAAAGAGGAGCCGATGGACCCGTGATCGACGTTAGCCAGCCGAACGAGATCCGTCCAAACCGTCCGCGCCGCGCCGTCGACGATGAGCGCCGATTTTCCACGAGCAACCCCGAGAGGTCGTACACGGCGTCAGTAGGAGGACGCCGTAGGAAGAGGAGGTGGAGAACGGTGAGACGGAGGTGGAGGTGGAAGGAGCCAGAGGAGGATTTCGAGCTGGTATTGGTGAGGAGAGGTCCGCCGCGTCGCTACACCGTTGGGACGCCGGTTTGGTTGTGTGGGCTCGTGAGGAGTTAGATTAGAGGAGAGAGGAGAGACTCTGGATAGAAAGAGAGGCTCGTGAAACACACAGACGAGAAGAGGGAACCAGAGAGAAAGAGAGAGAGAGAGAGAGAGAGGGGGCGGGAGGAGGTTCGATGCGCGCTACCGTAAGCTGGTGTTGGTGAGAGTAAAACTTTTCTCGCTTGTGTTCGTACGCACGCATCGACTCGCCTTCGAGGAAGGGAGCAAGGGGGCAGGCGGAAAGAGAGAGCACAGGGAGAAGAGAAGAAGAGACGGGGGAGAGAGAGGCGGATAAAACCGGAGGAGGAGGAGGAGGAGGAGGAAGAGGAGAAGGATAGGGCGTAGTACGATTTTGCTGGTACGGAGACGAGCTCCCAAGCAAAACGCGTGGTCCACCTCCGAGTTATTTCCTTTTCCAGCCATCCTCGACCACCCAACGACACCCCCGACCCGTCCCTTAGGCTCCCTCCGGACCACCGCGCAAATTATTACCCGTCGCAGGTGCATTTTTTCTGCTCCGCTGGAACAGCGCGCGTTCTCGCGCCCGCGTTGCGCGCTTCCTTTTCTTTTCGGCCGAGGACATCAACCGCCTGACGGAAAGTCCCCGGGAAAAACTGTCAACCGCAAGCTCTCGTCCCTCGTAATTGGAGACCAATGTAAATTCGAGCGAACGACGGCTTTTATTGATCAGGTTAAACGCTTTTCCCCGATACCGTCCGCTTCTTCTCCGCGATACTTCCGTGGCTTGTTCATAGGACTTTCCCCGCGGTTTGACCTTAAACGGTCCGAACTACTAATATCGGTTCTCTTCTTTCGATCGAAGGTATTACGCTACCTCCTGCGCGACAGCTATACATCTGAATGAATGCTGGTGCATAGCTCGCTGGTGCTCGGTTCGAGAATTCCTCGATGAACGGACTATAAATAGACTAAACTACTGCGCTGTTGTTCCTACAAATTCAAAACGTTTACGGGAGATTAGACCAGACTGGTTGGAGCACTGTTATTCTTGTAAAGACAAGAACGGCCAGACCTAACGGCGATACGTGGCCTTGCACTCCGTTGTCTGACTAAATCGGGCAAGTACTACTGATTTCATTCTACGACGCTCGTGTACTTATCGGTAGAGTTTGAAGTCGACAATATTGAAATCACCCGCAACAATGCTGTAAAAAGGGATCAAGCACTTTCGGTGTAGATTTGTAGTGAAATTGTTATTATGGAGGAACAATTGTCACCACCATAAATCTAGTTCCACGAAAGTAATCCCATAAGTAGCATTTCAGGAATATTATCTATACAGCCAATGTGCGGCAATTAAATTAAATTGATCGTTGTATCACAAGAAGCTACGGTCATGGAATAAAAGACTCAATATATACAGAAGAAATTACTTCGAAACTACTTATTATCTCTTTGAATGAATCATGTATAGGCTCAGCATAAGCTGCAGACTGTGGCCTGGAGACATGTACACATGCGTAAATTAACTGTTTATGTTTATCAATCGAGAGTTTACCAACGAATATGACCGCATTTTAGCGAATACACCCTACAGCTGTGCTTGCGCTCGACAAGCATTGCATATGGAATAGTATACATACCTACACGTAACAACACTTCTGTGTCAGTTTCGGTTATCAAGAAAGTTTTTCAAGCTCTGTCTCTTGAAGAGACCTGAACGGATCCAAGGTTCTGCAACCGTGCACTAGCCAGAATCGTTCGATCCTCCGCCTGGAAGTCCAGATCTAGGTGTTGACGGACACGGGGAAAGAAAGATGGGATCGTGCGTGAAAACCGAAGATACCTTATGATCGCGGACAGCAGCTTGTTCGTCGACGGTAGGCGGACTACCGAACGTCGAGTTTAATGCAGATTAAGGAGCGCGGGGGCTGGAGGGTCCTTTGTAGAACGCGTTTCGTTCGGTATTAGCTGGAAGTAGCTCGTAGAACCGTGGTATTACCTGGAATTACGTCTCAATCTACCGTGGCCGTCGACTAAACTAATATTAAAACTTTTAACGTAGTTAGAGCGCGGCCCGTGGTTGCTTTACCGTCCGTGAAGCTGCTCTCTCTTTCTCCCTCTTCTTCCTTGCCTCTCCTGCTCCCTGTTCCTTTAACCCTCGCTCTTCCACCGCCTAACCCACCCCCTCACTCTCTCTCTCTCTCTCTCTTCCACTCTCTCTTTCTCCCTGTCTGTCTTTGTGTACGTGTGCACGGGTTGCATTGACCGTTACTGAACTTTGATGTGTTTCCTGCGCAAAATTCACCTCCGAAGTCATAAATTAGCTACGGAGACCGATGCGTCTCTCCCTTTGGCCGCCACCCTTCGAGCTGCACCAATACACCGGGCCTTCGCAGCACCGAGCAGAGACGCTGGTCAAAAGCAACCGAGGCGGCGAACACGTATGCATCTCCGACGGATCCCTCGAAATTGTTCGAGCAGCCGCCCACGGTCCCGATCGAGAGAATAAACTCACTTTTCACCCGGTTCGTAGAACGCGTTCTTCCACCCCTTCTCACCGGTGAATATTTATCGGCGACGATGAACGACGGACTCCTCGCATATACCATCCATCCATCCAGCACACCCCCTTCCTATCCTCCTCTCATCCTACTACTCCTCCTCGTCTCTTTCCCAGCTCGTCCGAACCAACCCCCTCCCTCCCACCGGTGTAGTTTGCATGCGCCCGTTTACCGGCTCGCGAATACCATCGGCTATTTCGGCCTGCAACACGTTGCACCGACCAGCCTGGACCGGGTTCCACCGCTTAGAATTTCATATTTTACACGGCGCGTCGCTTTGCGGCCGGATCGCAAATTATTACCACGATGTTTTTACGTTTTCACGCCCACCTGCCGGTGTTCCGAGTTTCGATTTTTTCGAACGAGAACAATGTAAAACATCTCATCTTCCTGTATGCTACATTTCGCCACCCCTGCTTTTTCATAGACATGTCACCACTCTGACACACAGATTAGACTCACATGAAACAAACATTGGTACTAGTGGTTCAATATTTTAAGAAAAAAAAAACAAGTTTCACGTGTTTGGCTAACAATGTGTATCTCCCCAGAATTTCCTGTTACAGTTTCTCACACCTGTAGATTAATTGTTAAATCTGCCCGGTGATCGTCCACTTTCCACGTATTTAAGCCGGCGGCCGTGATTTTCATAGAACTCGCCGCGTGGTTCATTTATTCAGCGGTTCGCCAAAATTGAATTGATTCATTAATGTCGACAGTTAAATCGCGAGGTTCCAGAGAAATAGTAGCGTGGTCGTTATCTCTCCTCTGAACAGGACAAGAAGTTTTTATTCCGACGCTTAAGAAACGGTCATGTCCTGCCAGATCAGAGTTACTCCATTTAGAATCTATTAAGTGGATTAAGTTCCACCAATGAAGTACTCCTTTCAACTTCGTCTCTCTCTCTCTCTCTCTCACTCTCATCCTCTTCCTTTCTTCTTCTTTTCGCCAACCGTTGGCAACTTCTGCTCCTTTCAGCTTCCTCCGAAAGTTCTGCGACGAGGAATTGCCGCTGGTTAAAGGGTGAAGAGAGGGAGAGCGAGTGAGAGGGGGGTGGCAGGACGAGAGGACGCAGAATTGAAAATTCACGCGAAAATTTACGCAGGGAAACGTGAAACCGCAAAGAAGGCGGAAACGAGAGATCTATTACCAGGAAATGAACGAACGGGAAATTATGTGAGGAAGGAAGCGACAAAGTCCGTTTCAAAAACAAGCTAACCAGTGAGATATACTTTCGCGGCTCTTCATTTTGGTACTTGCAGTTTTTACTCGCTACCAGTTGCGAACATTTCTCCACTCGCTGCAAAATAATGAGCTTACATGTCGCATTACATACTTTAAAGAGAATTATCAGAGAGACCTGTTAGGGAAATGTTGCACAATTGTTGTGTTTGGAAATGTAACAATAATGTTGTATCAACGTTGAATTCGTCTAATTCTGTTTGTAGGTTATAGCAAGTTGCATTTCTGGTAAGTATAATAGCAAACACATGGCAGAAGTTAGAGGAAGAGAGTTGAACTATCGCCGAAGTTTCAGGGAACGATAGAACAAACTACTCTCGTCTTCGAAATCAATTAAAAGTAATCCTTGTCAATGGAGGAATGTTCAAAACTTTTCTTTGTCATTTTCGCAGAGTAATTGCACTTTTTAACGTTTATGAAAAGAAGTAATTTACAAGCGACGATGATAATGCAATCAAATTAACTTTCTCAGCTGTAAATGCTATCAGTGCACTGTCCATAAACATGACACAGTAAACTGAAAATACATAATACTAGTTTGTCTTCCTGAAACGCCTGGTTAATCATTGACTACGATCACTAGATTCTTGTGAAAATATACATGAATGTGGTAATGCATGAAATTCCTGTAGAACAACAGTTTTTAATAACTTTTCGAATAATAGACAACTCGAAGATGTCAGAATATGGTAATATTAAAGCTTTTTCAAATGCTACAACGAAGCAATAATTACTCTCTCATTGCACTGCAATTGAGTCAAGATCTTCAAACCAGTTCTCGGCAACGATCAGAACTACAGCCGCAGCTGCTCTCGTCATCTTACAACCGACTTATATCGATACTTTCTAACTCGTAGAACCGGCAAATGGCCGGGAACAAGAAAGAAGCCGGCGGGTGGGGGAAACTTTCGAATCTGAATCGCTTTCAAGTGAAATGTTAATGACTCGAAGAACTAGTTGCTGCAGCTGCTGTCCCCCATTATGATCGCGGCGAACGTTTCGCATTATCAACTCCACCAAGTCGGTCAGAGACCATTAATTACCATTAATTAACGATCGCCGGGCTGGCTTATAAAATCCCAAATTACCAGGATCGATTCCCAAAATCAGTCGCGTCCGTTCGAAAGTTACGAAAATAAATCCTGTAACCAAATACGTTGACCCCGTGCCAAATAAAACGAAGAATCTTAACATGAAATTACTGGGGGAATGTCGTAATCCTGTCCTGATAATTCTTGAACACCAGAGTGTCATAAATAAAGAAATAACAAAAACAAATTCCACAATTAAGTACATTGAGTAAATTCTTGAAGAGAACTTACTTGACGGCCGTTCAATCATATTTTGCCGATTCCCATTCCCCAGAGTGGTTTATAAAATTGTAAAAGAATAAGTACCTACTGTGGAGAAGTGTATGAAACAACGGCGCACAAAATAAAAATAACAGAGAGGATCTTGGAGTGAAGAAGGCTATTGTGGTTCTAACGCGACGACTCCCAATTGCCAGAGACATTTAACATTCTCAAATTGCTAAAGATCGATCTTCAAAATTGTCCACACTCGCATGGGCCGAAAATAATTGTTGCAAGGAAATGTATGGCGAGCAACTTAGTGCGAAATAAAAATAAAACACAGGATCTTGGAGCGAAATAGCTTATTTCGGAGATCGGTCGAGCGCAGGATCGTGGTGCTCGCGTCCCCGATCTTCGAGGAGGAGTGCTGTAGTCCTGCCCCGGCGATTCTCGACGTTCCTCCTCGCGCGGCCATCCCAGGCCACGAAATTCTAGAGGTTTTCCGTCTCTCTCTTTATCTCCTCCGTAATATCCACAGGCCGTCTCTGTCCGCGAGTGGTTCGCGCAGGCGTCCTCCCCCGCCACTAACGAAGCTCGAACTTTCCGGGGTGAAAGAGAGAGGGAGAAAGATAGAGAAATAGAGACGGGAAGCTAGAAGGAGAGAAAGAGCGGGTGGGTGGCTGTCGGGGTAAGCGGGGGTGGCGCGCAGGGTAAACCTCCACGATCCACGCCTCCCACGATAGGCTTACTTTCCTGTAACTTTTTACCGTTGTTGTCGTTGTCGACGTCGTCGTAGGTAGTCGTGGTCATACGTGCACGAGCCACGAGGAAAAAGCTCTCTCTCTCTCTCTCTCTCCTCTCTCTGCCTCGGAAGAACATTTCTGCCCGGCGACCAACGGTTTTCCTCTTTTTATCCGACCTCTCCTCTCTTCCACACCCTCCTCTCTCTCTCCCTCTCTCCCAACTCGCTCTCCCCGTCTCTCTTCCTCACTCTCTTCTTCCTCTTCGCCCGATTCTCTCGAAATTTTTTGCTCTTATTGTCGCCGCGTCCTCGGCTATCACGAGCAATAAACGTCTCCGCTCGCGAAATTACCCGTTGGACGATGCCATAGGGAAAAGATTTCCTCGGAACTACCGGAAGAGTGTAGCAACGTGTCCGACGTAAATGAGATTCGCCGGCGGACGATTAGGTTCGGAGACGTTTGTGTTCGAGCGATTCCCTTTGCCGCGAGCTACCAGCTTTTCATTTTCTTTGATTCTACGTCGGTATTCGCATGGTTACCTCCGATTGTTTGCGTGTGCTCTGCATTGTGCAGTCGTCGCAACTGGGATTTTATGGTGGTGAATTATGCTTGGGAATTTATACTCTTCGCACTCTGACGCGTTAGACTACATGTCTTTTGTAATTTTCTGACACTCTGCTGTTAGAAAGCTTCATTGACGATTAAACAGAATTTTTAGCTGGTTGTTATGAAAGTGATCAACATATTATTGCTTTTCTGTAGAATCTTAAATTACAAGTCATTTTCTTAATGTCTACAAAATTGTCTCGAATAGAAGATCTCATATCCTCACATAATTTAGCAATTACTTCAACATCATCATCATCTTTCACTTCGTGCCCACAATCTTTTTCAAAATCTATTTCAATTATTTTAAAGAATTGTGTCAATCGCACAATTTTTACATACGAATTACTTGCGAGTAATAATAATATAATTTCGCATTACATTTGCAAATAATGACTAATTAATATGCACCACGAGTGCTACATGCCGCAATTTAAATTTCCATCCCTGCAGATTTATATTTCATTCGAAAAAGTGATCAGCGAGGGTTGACCTTTTCACCGAGTAACGCGGCAGCCCGGGACCAGCGGACGTACAATTATGCAAATGGTGGCCGAAAGTAGGAAAAATGCAAGAGAGAAGTATGTTAATGGCCGAGAGTGAAATAAAACGGCCGCCAGGTTACTCGACCGGCAAAGTTCAAAGTTTGGTAACCCCTTCTCCTAACCTCGTCCCACTCTTCATTGTTACCAGACATCCTGTCGTAGCCTAATCATTTGCAATAATCCCATTACGGTAACTGGAACACCAATTTCAATACTATGTTCTGCTCACATCTCCGTACAAACTCCACGAATATTTTCTAAATTTTGCCTCAACCCTCAAGAGACTAAAGAGACTGGTGATCTTGCTAGTCATACTTATTCTCAATATTAAACAAAATTACGTGAATGTGTACAATGAATATAAGAACTTACTGTTCCGATGATACAAATCTTCTGCAAGTGTTGAAATTCCGAGTGTGACCAAGTTCCACGACAGAGTACTATCAAGAACGATAGGATAGAGTGCGAAACATTGTTTATGGAAGGCAGAGAAAAATCAACGATAGCCCCGAAAGTTGCCCGTCAAAGTTAAGAATTTCACTTCACGGATATTTACCGCGGGCCGAGTTCCGCGAACTTCTGGGATCACTTAGGTCACCAAGTTGCTCATTATGTTTGAAGAATAACTTTAGCCGAAGTTCAATGAATCGGGTGCTCGCGAGTGAAACACTGGTGAGGGGGTGGAGAGGAGGGAAGAACGCGGAACCACCGTAACCAATGGGAATCTAACGGCGGCGCAGCCGGTTGCACACTCCTCCCGAAATCCTTTTGTTGCGCCCGCTTTATAAACGATAACTTGGCAACTTTCAGAAATATCGTTCCGGCTACACAAACAAGTTGCGCACGCAATCCCGAAAACTGGAGGACTCGAATCAGATGGGGATCCACGCCGTTGTTCCCTACGTGACTACGTTCTATTTCGCTCCACGGGTAATTAATTCCGTCGAATGAACGATACGGTGATTGCGGGCCGAAACGTTACCGAAGGTCGGAACTGAATTTTTCCTGGCCGGAACCAACCTGCTGTGTGTGTGAGCATTTTTAAATAATCCACCAATTGAACCTTTCTGAAGCGTTTTGACGACTGCCCGAATAATCGTTTAACTAGGAGAAAGGATTTTTTTGCCGTTTCCTGTGTTTGCGTCCCGAAATCGTTTTTCCAGTTTGCAATTGTATCGGGTCGGTGTAGAATTGAATGTAATTTGAGACCACGGAAATCAGTGGTTCGTGATAGTACGACGAAGAACTTTAAATAAATTTTACGTACTTTCACGTGAAACACCAAATCAAAAGATAAGGTAGTTCCTATAATGTCAGAACCGAATCTAAATCTATTTCTGATTTGAATCAACATGAATTCTATCAAAATAGGAATAGTCTCAAAGAAGAAAACAAATACTTTCAAGGAAGAAAACTTGTTCTCCATCATTTCCGTATTTTTCATTTCACATTTCATAGGACTTCGACCAATTCGGTCTGCCATGGCCCGATTAAAATAATCAGGGATTAGTCGCAGCTATATACTTAGCAGGATGAACGAAGAAGAGTGTTATGATAGTGGAGGCTGTTACTGATACAATTCCGGAGGAATTTCGCGGGGAATTTTCGGGGTTAGCCGGGAGACAGGACGAGATATGGCAGATATAAGAAGGCAAACACGAAGGACATGTGTATACATATCGGTACACGCGTATTTGTACGTAAATACAGGAATCCTGGGCGTTGCGTAACAGGGTAAACATCCAGCAGGGAAGAAATCGAGAGAGATAGAGGCACCAGGCCGTATATACAACCGCCGTATATCTATCCATTGAGGGGGAGAACGATGATGCCTCCTAGTCCGAGACATAAATCCATCGGTTTGTTCTCTATCTTTGCGACCGTACCACCTCGAGGCGTCGGGGAGACTCTTCGCGGAATCAACCTTCCATATCTCCTCCCTGCAATTTTTATTGTCTTATAGACTGCAGACGGATCGATCTTAGGGTCCGAAGAAATCTTCGAGAGCCGCTCTTATCTTGGACACCGAATTCCCTTTGTCGAAGACGAACACCGTCTCTTGCTAAGGCAAGGGTGGAGAAGTAAAACCTCTGAATTAAATTTCTAATACAACACTGTATCTGAAACCAGCCTTCTCAATTATAAACTTTTAATAAATAAAATTGATAAAAAATGAATCAATGAGTAACTTGTCTCTTGTGGGAAAACCAATGTGAATGATTGTCGCAATAACGTTTAGGCCGGATTCGGGTATTACGAGGATAACGAGAGCGAGACGCAATCGAAGGGTAAAGAAAGGAACGCCGTCGATGCCCGACATCGCGATATTAATTGATGCAAGAAATTAGGTTCACGATCCCTGGAATGATTGATCGCGTAATGAGAAATCCCTAATAATGACCCTGCCGTTTGGGGGGTGGAACGAGCGACGTTAGCCAGGCGATGGAAAGGGTATTAAGAAACGACATTAGATTATAATTTATATTAAAATCTGTGCACAAGGAGATAAAGAGAGGAGACACCCACCGACGGTCGATCTGAACCCTTCGGCATTGGCGTACCTCGCAGCGTTCAAACACCATGGACCACGTTTTGATCTCGGCGAAATTTTAGGCCATGGGATGAAGTATAATCAAATAATAGAATTCGAGTTACGGAACCTGCATAGGAATTTTTTAACTTTTTATTTTGACCAAGGAAATATTGAGCATTTTTATTACTTTTACTGTTGAAATTTCACTGATGAAATATTACTCTGTTGAAATTTTACAGTTGCGGAGTTAATCGTTAAAACGCTAGACTAATGTTTACGAGGTGTTCGTAGTTGGATGAGTACACTGATGTTGGCGGGTCTCATGGAAATGGGTGATTGTAGCTGGAACCGGAATTGTGATCGATATAGACCGAAAGAGGCATTTTAATTAGGCTCGACGCCTATGGAAAATAATCGAAGGGGAAGGCCAAGGGGGCGCTTTATGGCGGAGAAGAGAGAGAGAGAGAGAGAGAGAGAGAGAGAGAGAGAGAGAGAGAGAGAGAGAGAGAGAGAGAGAGAAGATGAAGGTACATCGCGTGGAGCAGGCCAGGCAGGAGAGTATTATAGTGATGCAAAGATGGGGTTGGGACAGTATGCTTAGACGTAATGGGGTAGAACTTCGGACTTATTCCGGTTAAGACATTAAGCGTGCAACAATGCATGTTCCTTCTTATGGCGAATGCAACCGAGCATTTACGAAACGTAGGTATACCTTAAAAATAGTGGGAGTCTTCTAATTATCAAGATTATTGTTATCTATCAAACAAAAATTCGACCCACCATGTGGACAGACTTTATTTCATTATGTAGACTAGATTAAAATCAAAATGGGGCTAAAATTTTTACAGAATTCTCATTGAATCAAATCTGTATCCGTCGAATGCAACATCGATCCAAACAAATTCAGCTAAAATGATTACAAAATTCCACTAGATTCCAGATCGGCAGTATACCATTTCGAAATTAATCAACGAAATTAGTGTTTGTATTAGGACGATTGGTCGTGTATCGGGAACACGTTTCCCAGGCGTTTTCCCAGAATGTTCAACCCCAGAACCGGGTGGCACGCTGAAAATAGACGAACCGATTCCCGTCGTTCTTTCATCTCGCCAGGGTGAATCCAGCGGATAGGATTATCGGCGGAGCAGCGGCGGGGTACTAAAAATATGCACCGGTCAGGTTTGAATGGCATCATCGAGACGAATATGTGTCAGCCCGACTCTCGGTTGCGCTCCCCCCTGCATCACGTTCCCTACTGTCGGGGTTTAGGTTCTCTAACGAGAGCGTTGGTTCTCTGGGATCCCTCGCTTTCCGATAATAAAATGCATGATTTACCTTTCCGTTTGCGCGAGCGAGCCGAGCGCTCTACGCTCCGCTCCGCCTTGCTTTGCTCTGCTCGGCGCACGAAAGCGCAACAGCAATCGGAACGGGAGCAATAGCAACACCGGGAAAGACCGACCGACCCTCTTTACTCAGCAGCGACGTTACGAAAGGCGACCCGCGTTACATTCGAGCGACAGGACGACGCCATGAATTATAAAATGACGGTAAAAGCGAAAGTTTCCCGGCGGTTTCGCGGAAGCACCGAGCGAGAGAGAGAGAGGGTAGTACAGAGCCAGAGAGGAGGGGAAGCGTGTGTGTGAGAGAGAGAGAGGGAGAGGTTGACTGGCTGCCGGTCTGAGGCAGGCTGCCAACGAACCGACCAACCAGCCAGCCTCCTTCTAATTTAATGAAATAGCGAAGGGTTAGGCTCTCCTAGCAGGTGAAGCACCGAGCAAATGTTTAGGCAAAGTAGCCCGGGCTACATGACGTGCCGGCGAATGTGGAAGTGCAACGTTTACACGTTCAACCACGTCCCACGGCATCTCTCGACTTTGCCTCGCAACTGCCTGTCCCTCCCATGCCTCGCTATCACTACTGCTTCCTCTGTCCTGCACTCTCTCTCTCTCTCGTACTGGTGCGTGTGCGAAGTCTCCATCGCTATCTATCTCTCTCTCGATCTCTCTATCTCTGTATATCTATGTTTCTCTCTTACTCCCTTGCTTCTTCCGTTTCTGTCTTGCTAGCTAGCCTAGCCCAGCCTAGCCTAGGACACACTGTCTTCGTCTGTCGCACCGGGAATCCATTAAAATGGATGCGAGACGGTTTTTGGGCGATGGCGATGCTGGTCGCTCGCAGCATCCTCGCCTCTCCCACCCACGCCGGCAACCTAACCCACTGCCTCCGAGCGAACATGCAAATTCGGAACCGGTTACGCGGACATTTTCACATCCGGAATGACGCGGTAACGAGAGAAATCCAACGAGACGTCTCCTGGATAATTTCCTTTCTGCGACGGACGAGGATATTCTCCGAACGCGGACGATTGTCCCATGCCAGGGGGTGGAGCAGGTTCTTTGGCGAGATGCAGAGTTCTCCCTGCCACATTTTTCAACATTCTTTGTTTGTCAGGATTGCACGTTGATGGAGCAGCAAGAATACTCACTTGCTCACACGTTGCGTCTTCGCTAACATCAGTACACATGCGTTTTTCGGGCATTGCCGATTGGAATATGGACAAGTTTATGTGCATAATATTTTACAAAATATTGATGGTGAAGACGAGTTCGTACAAAGGAAATACAAAGGATGAAATGAGAATTCACAGTAAGGGGCTGGATCTAGAATCCAGTGTTAATAAATATGAATTGCGTCGGGATTGCCAGAGCCACTACACAGCGTGAAGCAAGGTTTTTAGCCAAAGTGGTAACTCCTAAAATATGACAATGTAGCGTAAGATGAAGCAGATGGACTTTCTGAATTTTTTTTCGAAGTGTTTCCTCAGGAACTGCGAAATGTTGCTAGACTTCGGTCGCGGAATGTCAGACTTCGCGATGTTTCAACTTCGGCTTGCAAGCTACGTTGCAGTTCGCGCGAAGTACTCGACTAGTTAGCTTCACAAATTCTGCGCTTCAAACTTTGGCCTATTAAAATAATGTTGCCCTTTGCACGATGGCACACTGACCCATTCCTTTCGCAGTGACTGTGCAATTAATCGCGCCCGCGCGAGTCCACGTTCGACCTTCTAGTCGGCGCAACAAACAAAACTTCCAGCGATGAATTTTAAAATGGGAGTTTAAGACAACGGTTAATATTTCGAAATCAAAGTTGGGAAACGCTTCGAACACCGGGGCGGTTCCTATTCTGGATAGCTAGAATAAATATGCGAACGTACGAGTTAACAGTTTGATTATTCTGTTTCCTGTCCAAACTAAATATTATACTTCAGGATCTTCAATTTGTTAATGTACAGCAAGTGTATGAATTGTGTCTTCCACTAAGAGAGAGTTTTAATGAAACGTTGAATTATTATTATATTCGACTCATGTACAATAACCGGCAAACTTAGTGGTGATTATATATAATAACCGGTTACTTTTTATGGATAATCACCGGATTAATCACATTTACCGTAACATATACACTTTTCACAAATTTTCATAAATTTCTACTTCATCACAGAATACTTTTATTTCGCATAAAGATCCGCAGTCGAATGATGATGCAAGTGAAACTGAACAGAGCTAAAATTGTCTTAAAAAGTACCCATACTTTAAACCTATCTATATCTTTGTTAAAATAACACAAGTGCTAAGTAAACAAATTGTTCAACACCATTGAAATGTTAAAGAATTAATATGAAGTTATGTAGCGTAAAAGATATCCACAGTAGCATATCAATAAAAAAAATGGCATCCCTCAATCTACTTTGAAGATATAACGAACGAGCTCCATGCATAAATTCGCTCTTCCCCTATTGTTAATTATCAGCATTGTACTCAAAGACCTCTATCAAGCGTTTCAGCATTAGAATGAAGAGCCGAGTTGTCCTACCCTCAATAATCGCATCAGCTCGTTGAAATGGACATAGCGGATGGTTCAGTTCATAGTAAATGGCGTCAGATAGCGGCGGAAAACTAGGAAAACGTCCATCCGGGTGAAAGAGCCCGTTGGCCTAGCTGGTCAAGTGAAAACAGGTGGTCCAGAGGCTGGTTCTAATGCAACGTCATCCAATGGCGACACAGGATCGAGCATCTCACCGTCTCGCGGCGAAAAGCCGCAGGAAACTGTCGGTAACCGTGGACGGTTCCGCGCGGTTATCCATCCACCTAGGAAGCTCTCGGTTCTGGGATATCCTCGCGATATCGTCGCGAAGGTCCGGCGAGGCGACGATGGAAACGAATGGAGAGGATGTCGGACGGCGGTAGCAATCTGGAGGTATTCCCCGGACAGCGAGAGGCGCGTGACGCGGGGATGAGAAGGCGCGATGACTATGCGATAGGCAAAGAGAGTGTCAGGCGAAAGGGGAGTGTGAGAAAGCGACACAGAGGGAGAGAGAGTAAGAGAGAAAGTGTCAGAGAGAGAGGGAGACAGAGAGAGAAGGAGAGATAGAGAGGTGGCGGAGTCGTGATTACAGTGCCGTGTATTCAAATGGTCAGTCGGACCCACACCAATCACAACGAGCAGCACCCCCGAGCATCCCCGATACCCTTGTCTAATGCCAGAGGGACTAACGGCCGGTGTACAGACCCGGATAGCCTGGATGTGTGCGTGTGCCTACGCACCGATGCCGTGTCCTGTTCCTCGCACATCGAATGGAGAAATGGTAATATGCAACTTGGCCGACAAGCTTCCCTCCGTCGACTGGAAAATTCGAAGGACCTCCCCAGAGATCGGGGCCGGCCGTTGCGCGACATCGAAAGACCCCGAGCTCTGCCCTTTCGTAATAACACTGGACGCTGCCCGCCTCGCTGAAAGATGGTGCACGCACCGACGATGACGCGTATCCACGAAATTGCCAGCCACAGGCAAACTTTCTTTCACGTCCGATGATATTTGTACTTGAACTGCGCTGGCTCCCGTCTGTGCATCGGAGTGGACGGAACGCGCGCTGTTCCTCTCGCTGAATCATGCTAATCCCTCGAAACTGAAATATTTATTCCGAAGAATCAGAATTGAAATGTGAAGATTTGTCAGGATGAGCACATTTTTTTAACCCCTCGTAACTTGTAAAATCAAAGAAATCATACGTTTGTCACGTCATCTAGATAGAAGAAACACTTAATTGTGTCAGTTATGCATGGACAGTAGTCGAATTTTGAATGACGATTCCAGGATCCGTTTTTATCCAGCAGTTATCTATTCAGCTTGTAGTGATCATTTGAAATTCTAGGCTGTTTAATTGGGTGAACAAAATCGATGAATAATTTCCTGAATGGAACTAAGTATATACGTGCGTACAATACAATCTGCAAACGCAGTCTTCCTTTTAACGATGAATAGATAAAAGGGGAAGAGATGCAGCAAGCAGATAATACATGAATCAAAAAGAACACTGCGCGGTGTCTTTAAATACCTACGTATCCATCAATTTCCATATGACCTTAAACAACCATGATCATCGAAGTCATCCCAAAAAGAGCAATCAAAAGCGACCGATAAATGTTGAAAGATGAAAGTGGTCTTTGTATGATATCTATTGGGGAAGAAGGGTAGCTAACTGGGGAGAGCAATGTTTGTGCAAGTAGAACGATTTGTTTAAATTAAGATTTGTTTGCAGCGAAGTTGGCGGTCCGCGATGAACACCTCACGGTTCCCAAACATTATGTAAATCCGGCGATCGGTGAACGCGAGGCGAACGCGAAAGATAACCTCCTTGTCGACAGGCGTGATAACTTGTGGGTGGCAGACACGTAGGAGGACGAGAAGGAACCGGCGAAGATGGCGAGAGGTCGCAGGACGACCCTAGTTAGTCCCGGGTCTATGAATCGTTAATGCTAATCAGGATCACCAAGCCCGTGTACCGTGGACTAGGTGACGTCAGCCCTTCGTCAGAGATATGGCTGCGACGAAAGGGACTTGATCAATTAACCCCACGCGATATTGATAAACCCCGAAACGAACCCGCGAAATCCTTCTGCGGTCATTCCGAGTAGATCAATGTTCGCTGTACCCGTTCAAGATCCTCTCGTAGATTAACCACGGGATTAGGATGGCGGACCCGTGGCTCTTGAATAATTCCGTGGATAGTTCGACCGTAGACTCCTACGAATTAAAAAGCTAAGTGCGGGGAAGAGCGCAGTTACTTCCGATAATTAACCCCTTGACCGTGGCGGGCGGATACATGTGCTCTGATTGGTTATTCAACAGTCCGGATAAATTACTTGATTATTAATGGTGCATTCAAGATCAGGTCATCGCATTTGTTTGCATATTCACATGTATTTTTCATAACGCGACGTGGTAGTCGACATCTAGACGTATTTTCCGTTGGAAGAATATTTCTTATAAGTCTGTAATATAAAAGAAAAACGGACCAGCAAAGAGCGTATCATCACTGATCAACAACTAAAGAAGAAGATTCGAAACGGAGAAAAGCATTAAACAATTGTAAAATAAATTACACAGGACTGTGCCAGAGAGTAATTCCCCGTTTTCCCATAAAAATGTCATCGCGCGGCTACCCAAACGGCGCATAATCTTTTTGAGGGACCGAGCGAGGTTCAACGTTAAAATAATCGAAAGTTCGTAACGACAACGTTATAGCTATTGCCGATAAGCCGATCTCGTAATCGAGGGAGTACAGCGGCGGGAGAGAGGCGCAGATTAGTAGAAAATCATTCCCCTTTCCGGAGACTCAGCAGAATCTACGATACCCTAGAACAAACATTTCGTAAAAGGGTGGATGTAGGTTGTGCGCGGGGGTGGTCTCCGTTCCACCCTCGTCCAGTTTAGCCGCGACGTCGACGCCAACCGGGGCCAGATAGCAAGTGTGCCTTATCTGCCGGCGAGAATATAAATTTCTGTGGAAGGCCGGCAATACGTTAGAACGTAAGCACGCACGCACAGCCGATCTGCCATCTCCCATTATCCCGGCGATGTGTTTGCTCCGCTCTTGACCGAAGATTAACGCTCGTCGCCGGACATCGATCGCCGCGTGTATGCACGCACACGCACACGTGCCGACGCGATGTATCCCCGAAAAAAACGTGTATCGGGAGGTGACCACCACGGAATTTATCGGAGAAGAGATGCTGAGAAACCTGTGGCTATCGAATCACTGGCATCACTTGTTTCAAGTGTGTGTGTGTGTGTATTTAGTCTAACATTTCTTTGAAAATGAAATACAACTTTTACAAGTTGCAAATGCTGTCGAAGTATCTTACGAACGTAGTATCTTTTACAAAGCCGTATGTATAAACCTTTGTTTATTATTGAATTTTTAATTGTTAATAACTTAAAGACGACCATGGAGAACCACTCCTACAGGGATCAGAGCGAGTTGAACGAAGACGTAGTACGAAAACATGCGATTTTAAACGACTTCATCTTCGGTTGGTTCATTCCTCTGTGGTTGGTTAAAAGATATATTTCATTTCAAGAAGACTGAGCGATTTATAATCAACAAACATCAGGTTAGAATTTCAGGTTTGGTTGCCGATCGGCCGATCGTTTGAACCGTTGGTTAACTGAACGATCCCCATCCGGGAAAACAAGCCCCCAGATCGTACACAGGTAAAACACGTTCGCGCGATCACCGTGAGTCGGAGTTCACGGGATTTTCTTCGGGACGTCTTAATTACGGGCTACCCTCGTGGATCGAAGTTTCCAAGGTTTCCGGCAAGTTTCCCGACCGAAGTTTCCGCACACAGACGAGCGTATACAAGGTTAGGTTTAAGTTCAATCTCATAGATTCAACCACAGCGAAGCCTGTTTTGGAATGTGAGCGTGTACCTTGGTTCACCGTGGCTGACTGGTATCGGGGATTGTCGGGGATTAAAAAGGATCCGCGGTGACGGGATTCTTGTAGTTTCCATATGGTTTTGATTCTCGAGCCTCCCACCGTACGTTTGTTTTTCATCTGGTTCAGGAAATTGGGCTTTCCTCGTCTGACGTTTAGGTTCCAAAAAATAGTCTATGTCAGTTGACATCAGACTGTCTTTTGTTGTTATCTATTAGCCGTACAAATTAATTCGTAGCCGTTCCTTCAAGTATTTGTTGATTGAAAAAATAATTTCCATCACTTTGCGCGCATTTACTCGGTCTCATAGATTATTGAATCTTCAATTTGGTGGATAAAAGATCTGGATTCCAAATAATGTTACAAATTGATTGCAAGTGCCACGAATTAATTTGTACATCTAACACACAAGGTGAAAATCTCCCATTTGCTATGTATATCTGTTCTAAATAGACTGCGGATTTAGTCAAGTAGCAATTTATTTTCGTTCTTAATATGTTTAATAAATTGGAAATAATATAATAATATAATTTAATAGATTGAAAATAATATAACAATATGTTTAAATTCTTCAGATGTATTTACTGTTTTCTAGTCTAGTTATAAATCTACCGATTCTTCAAATCTAAAGTTTGAGAATCTAAAATTTGGTTTAGTTGTCGTATCTGATGTAAGATAAATTTAACGAGTTTGTTTTAAATTTTATAGTGAATATAAATGTACAATCGTATGTTCACGGAAGTTTCATTAACTGAGCTTGTGTGGTCGACGCGGATCAGAAGGGCCGCGTGTTTGAATGGAACGAGAATAACTCGAAAATTCTGGTTTTCCTCCACGACAGGTAAATAGACAGTCTTGACCAGCTCAACATCGGCGAAATTTCGCGTGCGTCTGTTAACTAGGGGGCTAACGAACGCAATATGTCGAATCCGAGCGAGAGGGCGGAAAAGCAGCGGGGTCGAAGCGAACCGAATGGTTCGGGGCCGTGGCTGCCAGTCATTGTGAACGAGAAAACGCGCCGCGAAATGAAGCCGAACAGCCGGCAGCGATTTTTGTCGGTTATTCAGTTATTAGTTCCATTCAGGGAACGGGACCTGTGTTAGACCCGTTAGACGTTTTCCCATTTCTACTAGCGATAGCCTATTGTTTGGCCGATGAAATCTGCGGGGCTTCGTTCGAAGGTTCTGCCGGAAATGCTGGACTACAAGTGTAATACAAGATGGCTGATTCATACCATCCCCGAAAAATACGAGGAAAAATTCGGAAAGCTATATTTGCCTGCTGAAATATATTTGCTCCGTCAAATACTAAAATATCCTGAAAATTGTCGCGCAGAATTTAATCACCGCCATCCTAATTAGTGTTTCGTAACAGAGGAAAAACTGGTGTAACTTAAATTACTGTTTATTCTAGGTGGAATTGATTTAATCATAACGTTTTTTATGGATGATACGAACGATTAAAATGTAACAGCTTGAACTGTGTTGTAAGAGAACATTACGCGGAGAGTCTCCTGCAGTTTATGGCACAGAGAAGAAATATTGTGCAAGTGTTGTTAGAAGTTGCTCGTTTAGGGCACTCATGAGACGTCGATCGATAGGGAACCCGATAAATTCGAGGAGACAAGAAGAAGAGCCCTAGTCGATAACAATAGGACGATCCAATGATAAAAGCAGCGACATTAATTGAGATTTCAGATACAGCGTGGTGACTCGTAGTTCCAGGAGGCCGAGTGTCAATGGCCGACTTCGAAACTTTGCACGAAGCTACGAGCATTGTTAGATCGAAGAAAAAATATTCGAAATATATCGTCATCTTACGAACAGGGAATATGATTAAATTGTATTATACAACAAATTGTTGAAGAATGGAGGAGGGACGCGTCCGTTGTCATCAACGTGTAAGATCAAAGCTAGGCCATTAAGTATTCCAGAAAGACGAAGCTGTTACCGTGGCAAAATAAGTTACAAACCGGATAGAAATCTTAAGGTTGAGTAGGGGGTGGTTTTAATGGGGTGTCTCAGGATCTGAACAGCGTGCTGCCCTCGGACGACGGCGAAGCAAAGCTAGAGAGTCGGCTCCTTTGCATTTTAAGCAAGAACGTGCAGTTTCTTAATAGTTTCGAGCATAATCTGTGATTGATAAGTCCACTGCAGTCTTGGAAGCCTTCTTTGTAGACGTGGAATCGCTACCACTACATTCGGCTGCACAAACGCGAATACAACAACTAATTTGACTGAAAACTCAAATTTCTAAATGCTAGTGCTCGGTTACCTTCGAAACTCTTCCCTTGGAAATTATTATTCAATTTATTTATAGTTAAAACTTTGTGTATAGAAAATTTACATATCTTAATGTTTTTTTTTAAACAGTATAAATAGTACATTATCTTCTCGGACAATGTACCATTCATTATTATCCGCTTCTGCATTCATAGTTATATTTCCGAACAAACTGCAGCTGCACGCTGTTGATGTGGTCTTCCTGTATTTTCAACCAAATTAATTCACTGCGCGTCAGCAAACCTGATATTATTCCTACTTGTACTAACAGCGGAGAAGTTTCTTTCGAATTCAAATAACAAGTAGTAGCAGGTATGACATCTTAATGTAAACTTGGCAACTTTCGTCTTTACCTTAGTCAGTTGATTGCTCGTGTCAGACCGAATGTATTTATTGTCGTCATCAATCGATGATAAACAAATATCTTCAAATATTCCAGACGAGAGAAATTATAAATTCCTAATATATCACACAATTATTGAGCTTGAGGAGATCCGTATTGTTATTTTCATCCACTTTTTCGGATCAAAGAAGTTAACTCGCTCGAACTCAATCGAATGCAATTTCTGCAAGAGAGCTGCGGAAAATTTCTTTTGTCTCCAGAAAATTGGCTACAAAAAACCTTTTATCCGTTAACACTATCATCATATTTCCTGCAATGAAAACGTGGCTGACAACTATACCTTTCCAACGGTATAAATTTTTTTGCCTAATTCTCATCCTATGTAATTTTATAACATTACGACAACCATTACGACAGTCTTTTAACGAAAACTCGCGGAGGAATTCGCGATGAAGCAGTCGCGCGTTTCAATAATGAAGCGGGAGTCAGGGATCAGCAGGGCCGCGTCTGAGGAGGTAGTGGCGGTTTCGTCTAATAAATTTCGGCGAGCGGATGTATTCAGGTAACGGAAGGCTATTACAAGGCGATATCTATCGAAGAGGGGTGGACGGGAGGGCCGCCTGGAGAGAAATAAAGAGCGATTGCCTCGGTAAATCAGTGCTCCCTCCCCCGTCTCCGGCATCGGGCTCGATCCGGTTCGCTCTCGGGCCACCTTCTTCGTTCGGGTTGCCGTGCTGCATACCAGCCACGAAACGAAGAACACGAAGAACATACGTATCGGGGCATTAGCGGACCTTTGTCGTCCCCGGCGGTCTCTTTTCCTCGCGTCCAAGTCCGTTTCAACCCATTCGAGGCTCTACGAGCGCGACGAAGCCGTATTACTCCACGCACTCGGCCCTCCCCCGCCTCCTTTCTCTCCTGGCCGAAGTATTTCCCGAACAGCGATAAAGCCGTGCAATGCGTCATCCGGCCACGGAAATAAATTGTCCTCGAACACGAGCGGAATCTTCCCGTGCTTATTTTTACCGGGCCGCTAAACCGAGGATTTCGGGAATCGGTCTTCCGCCCGGAGTTTCGCGGCCCGGAACAGTTTAATTTCGCCGGAGGACTCGCGGCTCCGGACGATAATCTCCGGATTGCGGTTAAGTGCCGTTTGCGGAAGACAAATCGCGGCCGTCGCCGCTGCTGCGTGCAGACGCGTGTCATGAACGGTTCGTGCTATCGCAGAGTTTGTCCGCTTCTTCTTGTCGAGATTTCGTTCCGCTATGAAGCATGCCGCACGTATCTCGGCGTACTTTATTGCTACGACTGCAATTATTTCGTTCGTGTACGACCTGGTTCAGCTAGAGCTACTTAAACCGGTGGTTCATCTAGTAGGTACTTAAATATTTCTATTGCCGCAAAAAGTATTGTACGGTAGGAATTTGTATAGTACAGAAACATTTGCTTATCACGTTTGCCACCAGGATTTATTTAATTGTTAGAGTGGTACAGTGGTTATTAAAACAATTTAGTATTTAGAATTTACAATTTACAATAAAGGATGAATAAAAAGTAGAATTAATTAGACTACCTTTAAATTCATTGCAGGACGGGACAGTCATATATCTGTCACGCTGGTAGCGACCGCGTTAGTTGTGATCATTGCAGTCAAGTAAAAATAGTTGTTGCAACGATGTGTACAATTTTTTCAATAATAATATCTAGAAATTCTATATTTACTGTGGTTCACTTCCCCATCACTGTTGTACGAACCTCCGAATTGTATAAATCACTTAAATGTTAAGAATAAATATTTTTTTAATTATAAGACAGACAAATATACACAGCAAGTGACAAATTAGGTTAAACTAAATTAGACATTTAAAGATCTGAATGTACTGATAAATTTGTCCGACCATAGCTCGCCGTTTGCAATCGTTTCTATCGGCGTGATCGATATTGTTTTAGAAGCGGGACGATTTCGTTTTTCCAGCGAAACGATATTGTTTTACCAGCGGAATTATTTTGTTTCAGCGTTGTTAAATTTGCGTACAGATGTCAGAAATTTTCGCCGGCGCTGGCTGTGTGAATGAACATTCAATTCTATTCACTGTGATCGCCGCAGCAAATGGAGCTTCTCCAAATTTGGATATTTATTCTACAACATGCATTACACACGGAAACACTACGGAAGCCGAAGGTGAAATTAAATAGCATTGGCTTCGCAGCGGAGCGAAAGTTTCGGAACAGTAATGCAAGTAGAAGCAGCCGGCGATGCTCGGACACGGAAGTGTCTACTCGAATCCAACAGAAGCAAGCGTCCGAACTTTTCGTGTAGTTTGAATGTAGAAATTTTTCTATTTTTTCCGTAGCCGTCTACCGTAGATTATTTCGCATGCAGTAATTTTTAGGTCGGTTTACGATACGGGGGCGTGTT
The DNA here is from genome assembly GCA_028455605.1 of Lasioglossum malachurum. Taxonomy (NCBI): domain Eukaryota; kingdom Metazoa; phylum Arthropoda; class Insecta; order Hymenoptera; family Halictidae; genus Lasioglossum; species Lasioglossum malachurum. The sequence continues at coordinate 10,570,465 of CM052314.1, read as the reverse complement.
TCCCTTGATCCCCACGGAATTCGCCAAGTAAACACGCAGCGAGGAACGCGAGCAATAATTTTTCGAACGGTCCGAATTCCTCCTGGGATTAACCAGAGAGTGCACGCTCGCGCGTGTCTCCGATACGTGACACAGTTATTTAGAACGGGAAGAATGAACATGCGCGCGAGCCACGCCACGATCAAGCTTTTCGGCCGTATCACATCGAAACCTTGCTCACGTAATAATAAATCGACCGATCGTCGTCGATAAGAGCCGCAAAGATACGCCGTTATCTCGCGGAACGACCGGCGCGCGGCTGTTTTATACACAATTTATCGGTTAAGCAATTTGTAAGGGTCCGAGCACTGCGGGAGGAGTCTGCTGATAACCACTCACTGTTGGTCTACCATCGTGTTGGTTCATACATCCCGGAAATTTTCATTCACAGCTGATCGCAGCAGCGAAATCATCGAGAAAATTGAATTCGCTTGCTCACACAGAGCCCTTGTCTCTAAGCAAATGTTATACTTAAAATACAAATGTTATACAATAAATTCTCAGTTAGGTTAATAAACCTCTACGTTCTACTGTGTTCGATTAACCTCTACATGAATAAATGTAAAACCACTACACTTTACATTAACTTTAAATTGCAAGCAAACTTCACCCTTGACCAACTAATGTTGGATTCAGTTTGATCTGACGCTGTTCCAATAGAGCTACCTTGTGTCTCCATTTTTAATGCTCCAACTACAGTGAACCACAGTACTATTCGATCACATTTAAAAGGAAATCCTGTGGTAGTAAATTAATTGTTCTAACTTCTCAAAAAAATCCAAGTTGTATGATTTGATATTAAAAAAGTTATCGTCCTTTTAAAAGCGATAAGGATAGTGCATATCTTGCTTGTAGAAATTGTTATGACTAGACAGCGATCTTGATGCAAAATAAAAATTTTATGCCTGAATTGCACCAAACTGTTTTTACCGTTTCAAATTACACCTACTCATTTCTTGTCATAATTTCGAAAGCTGCGTACTCCGAAGGTTAATAATATTCTGTTGAAGCTACCACAGGAAATAAAATGCAACACGATGCCAGTTTCCACAGACTTAGGCAAGTTAGTTCTAACGAGAGTCATTTTATTTCCCTGCCGCACTTCACAAGTGACCCGTTATCCCCTAACGCGGTAAGGCGGATACGTAGCGTGCAATTGTTATTTCGAGCCTGATTCGAACAGGATGCGCGGCGTTCACGTCAGACGTCAAAGAAGTCAAGGGAAAAAAGCGAGACGCGGAACTTCAAAAAGTTTCAGTCGCAGGCTGTAGGCAATAGGCGGTAACGGACGCGTTGACAAGCCGGCTAAGTGAATGAGAAAGCTCGCGGACAAGAAGCGAAGCTATAAAGTACGCTTGTCTGTCGATTCGAGTGACAATAGGAAAGTTGGTTTTTCCGTGGGCGGATTTCTTTGCAATTCTTGCAGCGCACGGGAACAAAATAGAAAAATTGCGTCTTAATTTCGCAGGCGTTGTTTGGAGGACGAAATGAGAACTCGAGATCAGAAATTTGTATGAATCTGCATTTTCTAGGTTCTGAACCAATGGATACTCGTCCGCGATACCAGCGACGATACCAGCGGTGATAGCAGCGTCGAAATTTCCGCGGAATATTCAGACGGCGAGTGGGAACTTCGAAATTATAAACTCGTCAGGCGTTTACGAGGAACGATTAAAGCCAGCTCATGCCGTTATCATACGGATCACCGTAAGAAGAAGAGAGGGCTAAACCGAGGCAGAGAAGAGGTATATTTGCGACTGTGTGCACGTGGTTTACGTTGAAGCTAAGCTCGCGATGGCTGCACCACGCACGTTCTCGCATTTTCTCAACGGTTAAACCATCTCTTTCGCTACACACACCTTCTTGCAAAATAACTAAGGAGCAGCGTGACTCTGAAATCTGAATCGAATCTCATCGCTTCGAAATCTATCAAATTCTCAAGCTCATTCTTCTCGATTCTTCTCACTCTCTCAATACGCGTAAAAACCGTTTCGTAAAAGAAGTATGAATTAATAAAAAATGATGTGAAGCTCGTGAGGGAACAAATTACTATTGTTTATCACTTTGGCCGTTTTATCTCGACTGTCGTCTGCGTTAAATTTTGGCAGTGTTACCCGGGGCACGCAATAGATCAAGGAGGTGGAAATGCGGCAACGTAACGGCTTATTCATGCGCAGGGATCACCAGCGGGCTTCTCGTACGCCGAGCTTGCAAGCTCGAGGAATTACGTACGTGGACAACGCCTTAACGACCTGCCTCCCCGTGGTCCGACTCAGGATTTCACGGGATTCGTTAAAAGCCACGTTAGCGTGCGTTTCATCGTCCTACGACCGCGACCGCCCTTTTTCTACCCGAAGATTTGACAAGGGTCCTGGGAACTTGTTGCTTGCGATTCAACAACTAACTTCATTGCTCACTCCATTATACGCGACATTATGTCGCCAAACAATCGGTAAGTTCCTGTATCCACCAACAACGTATCCACGCAGCAATGTAATTTACAAAATTTTCGTATATTTTTCAACCGTCGTATGTTCGAAACTAATGAAAGTTGTACATCCTGGACTGTTTGAATTTCCTAAACTGTATTTCGAGACCGAACTCAAACAACTCGAAAACTCCAACGGCAGTCTTCACCTTCTACTCTGCGGGAAACTCGCGGAACGCACGAACTTCCATTCACTTTTATCAAAATTTCAAGCGTCCACAGAACCCGGCCAGGAATTCTTCTATAAAAACATGACGACGCATAAAATATTCATTATTGGCCGCGCGGTCTCCGGCCGGAATTCGATTCCGCGGCGAATCGAAACAACAACCGCAAAAATAAAAGGGAGCTGTTCCGCGAGGCACGCTAAGATTTATGGCGGTTGATTCTTGCTTGTCTTGCATCGAGGATCGATCGGAACTGGGAGCGCCGTGATCAGAAGCCATCTTTTCCTTCGCGGCAAACACGAGCCACGGTCGCCACGGACTTTCCAGCGACGTTGGCTCGCGAAACTTTTCCGAATATCGGATTGACGTATCGCCTCGAAAATAGCACCCCGAGTAAACAACCGATACGTATTCGCATCACACGAAACGTCCCGAGGGATGTCCGTCTTCTGAACGCACTCGCGTGTTCCGCCGCGCCGGCTGTGGCTGAGAAAACAGAAAAGAGTCGAGCTGGTCCGGATCGAGACTAGCTTCCAAGAGAAAGCATCTCGAAACATGTTCTCCGCGCGACAGGAGAGCTTCCTCCATTGAGGATCATTTTCGAAATTTGTATTTCCTAAGGCACAGTGGAAAAAAATGCTCAATCTAGCTGAACAAAGGTAATTTTTCTCAGGTATTCTAGTCGTGATTTTGAGGGTACAGTTTATTAGTCGAAATACTCAAGTACACTATTTCAACATACTTGTTTTTTGCCCTTTTTATACATGGTAAGAACTAATGAAATGCATCAAACCGGCAGAGTTGGATACTAATCGATTAAAATTTTAATCATGATTGACTGATTAATGTGTACGATTTAAAAAAGAATCACACAGTCAATCGTTGATTAAAAGAAGAAATCATCGAGAAAAACATAAAAGCAGGTAAACAGAGTTTATATTATAGACCAAATGACAATACACCTAAACTCAGTTTACTTTTCTTATTGTTATGTTATTTTGTACATGTAACTCCAATCTTAATAAAAAAATGTGTTTCTTCTCTACTTATCGAGACAGTAACTTCCAAACATCAACAAAAAACAACTTTCTCATTGAAGTGTCTGAAAGAACAACGTAAAAAATGTCACCAACATCAACAACAACAAACTGTCTGAACGTACACTGAAATTGAAGGTCGAGGATGTTGCTCGAGCGCGAAACACGAGCGAATTGCGAAGACCGGCGCGGAATATCCGAAACAAGTTGAAAATGAAACTTTCCGCGATAATGTGGCTTTGAACTTTGTTTCCCCCGTCCCCGATAAGTCGATTTCAGCCTGTTGACGTGCAAAAAAAAAAAAAAGATGAGAAGAGGGAGCCGCGAAAGTTTCGCTCGAATTTCTTTGGCCCTGTTAAAACAAGTTCGCGCGAACTGGTCAGGAACCTAGTTGTTCTCCAGCAGGAGGGACACCGTGTTCGTTGACAATTGAAAGAAGAAGTTTCGAGCAAGTTCGCGTGGCGAACCGCTTAATCGCAAGTCTCGACTTGGCTCGACTCGACTCAACGCGACGCGACGCGAGCCTCCCGCAACTATGCACGCAAAATATTCCAGTTAGGGAAAACGCGCCTTCCAAACTTCTGCCCCGAGAAACTTGCATTCAAACTCATAGTTTAGCGTTCTGCTGAGTGTGTTCAAAGTAAACTAGTACCGGGTCACCGGTAAGTCTCCAAACTATCGTCGGATTCAATGTCGGTGGAATAAATTTGCCGAGCACGTCAACTAACGCGGTTAAGAAACAATCGCGTCGCGTTATAGTATCACAGGATACTGTTGACATTGTTCCCAAACACCTAGCAACCATTACGGAATTCCACTTCATTCTGCGCAACAATTTTTAAATTTTCTATTCAACCATTTTAGACTACAGTTCTGTTAAAAATTTATAATGTCGCACAGTAGAGTATTTGCCTCGAAAAGTTTGTCAAAATACGATTTTTCGGATCTTGCGTAAGACAAAAAATTTTGGTTGTCTGAGCTATTCGAGTACATGAACAACAGTGCGTCACTATTATTTTTTTATTTATGTGCTCATGTAGCGTTGTTATGCATTGAAAGCATAACTTTCTAACAAATTTTCTGGAAAGCAAATGAGAATGACTCAAGATGGATGATACAAACGGAGGTGATTCTATTTACAAAATAAATAAAACATTTTCGAAAAGGAGAGTGAAAATCCGGATCTACGGGTGTCCTAGAATACAGAAAAAGTAGAATTGATTGGTCATGATCAGACGTGTCGGACGTGTCCTATTCAACAATATGCATAACTACTTTTCGTGTTCGTTTAAACTTGTCGGATAACAGAGGCACATACGACTAACTCAATCATTTCTTTGTAATCTTTTTCTAAGCTTTTTTAAGAGCGATTTAAACATATTGTGAAACACGTCGTTCGCTTTTTAATTCGTTTTAAAGCGGAGGGGCGAATTATAATGGTATCATTTCGCAACGACGTAGCTACAATTGCAATCGTGCGGGGGCCGAAATTTTCGAGCGCGTCGCAAAGTTTCAACGAGGAATTAAGCGTCTACGATCTGTAACTTGATTGGCTTCTATCCGCAGCCCTATGCGAAGTCCGTGTGACTAATTTAAAGCTGGCAAACACGGTAATACGACGAGCCGCGTACAGAAAAGCGGCTCTAAATGTCATTACCTTGTCGTCAACGTGGAATGCTCCGAGTTCGCAGAGTGTCGTCGACGCCATTTATGGGGGAATAAATATTTTATTTCCATATTTTCAGTGATACGACTCGATGAATTACCCGACGTACCGCGCTTGAAAACGAGGCGCGATTTGGAACGGCGGTAGTCGATTTTATGTCTCGAAGAAATTCGGAGATTGAAGACGAAAAGAAGAGGGACGTAGATCATTAAATCTTATAACTCGTAATATTCAAACAACTCGTAAAATCCTTACGGACAGTCGAATTCAACGGCAATTTTCCTAACGGCGCCATTATGGACGCACTTTTCCCGGTTTACGAGCAGTTAACTGGAGGCATCAAGAGGATATTGGATTTATTGTCATCGGAACTGTTTTGTCGGACGCTTGGATGACACGTTGGCGTTCGTGATGTTAAAGAATGGAATACTGTGAGATTTTGCTAGAGGTTTGGATATTATATCCGGCAAGATAAAGTCCAATGGAAATCAGATTCACATTTTCACCGATTTTCCAAATATTTCGATGACATTAAACACAACAGGAATACTTTCACTGTTTACTAATGGTTCAAAAATTATCTTAAATTATCTTCACCATTTTCAGGTCTCAATACCTCTTTTCGACTTTTCTCGAGTTCAGAAAATGAAGCAAAACATCTTTTAGTGCTGATCGAAGATGAACCTAAAGTGAGAGTGCCAAGCTAAACTGATATAGTTTGACAAGATTTAAGGAAAATAGTATAAAAATTTGAATGGAATCGTGTATCTGACGCTCAAGGGATTAACTCTCATGTTACCCTTGTGTATCATCAGACGATTAGTAATAAATTTTAATTTTACCGGTCGTCAGTACCAAGTATTAATAACCCTAAAATCTTTTTAATCCTTGGAATTAGCGAATATTCCCAGCAATCGAGGCAGGATATCACCCTTGCAAATACATCTCCTGGAATCTCTTTTCATCTGTTCCATACATCCCGTAATCGCCGGTCCGTCTAACGCGCTCGTTTTCTGTCCGGTCTCCAGTCCCGAGGTTGGACATCAGAAAAATTGCTCTGGCCGGTAACAGGACCGTATTAAGGAGGGGTGCTTGGATAGGCTGACCGCATTAGTTCCGGCTCGTATGTACAGGAGAGAAAGTGGAAGTAAAGGGCCGACTAATCATAAAGGACGCGGGAACGAAGTGAATTAATCAATGGATTAAACGCGGAACTACGGTGAAACACGTGGGAGTGGGACACACGGTTGTAACACAGGATGGGCGAGATGCAGGGGGGATCGAGAGAGCGTTTTGACAGGGGGTGGGGTGGCGTAACCCTGACATCTCTCGTTTGTCACACAAATAACCGAGCATTTGGCGGGAATGTACCTACCGGTCTCCGCTCGATGGACAAACTACGCGGAGGATGACGAATCCCTACGGGACCCGTCTCGCTATTTCACCGGAACTTCCTTGTTTACTTGCCACGCTGGCAAAAGTATCGTTCGAAAACTCGATTACCGATATGCTGCCAGAGAACTTGCCGCTGGATTCTCGAAACTCGCGATTTTCATGCAAATACCCTACTTTCGATCCCGGTCCATCCAAAGAGGATTCAGCTTTATTTTATTCGCTGCTCCTTGGGGTTAGTGTTCTAATAACAGCGTTCGCACCATGGGAGACTTCATTAAGATTATTATCTCGGTCTGTTCTTCCGGTTTGGGGATGCTGTATGTACGTGAAAGATGTATTCTTGGAAAGGTGTACTGAAAGTGATTAATCTGCTGAAGAATTTCTATCGCGTATCTGATGCACATACTGCAAGAAGAATATTCGTATTTAACTCGACTACAAAAATACACTTTTGAATATCTGTTCAACAAGGCTGTAATTAAATCTATGGAAGATTTAATAATGATAAAGAACTTGTGACGGAATATATCAAGAATATGTGACAGTGCGATTCTTTTCATAAACTTTCCATAAAGAAAATCGAATGATGCATGTCGTTCTTTAAAATTATACCTCGACGGTCTTACAAGCTTTCTGTGTCGTAATGTTACAATGTTTGTGTTCATATTTCACAAGAGGATACGTAGCATTTAATAGGATGTTCTAACTTTATGTATATACAAACTGTTAAAATACAAGGGAATGTATCTTACTCTGTACAGTAACAAACTTTAATGGAATTTTTGTTCCCGTGTCACTAAAGTGTCACTGAATATACAAATATTTCCGTGATTTCAACTCTTATAAAATAGCCTTCAAAAATGGCGATTCTTATTTAGGTCGAACGTATCAGAAATAATTGTTCTCGAATGTGAGCCATCATCGAAATCACTTTTGCAGTTTAAAGTGCCCAAATCAATTTCGCCGGATGACAAGGGAGAACTTGCGTGTGATTAGTCCCGGCGGAATATCTCTCTTGCGGTTGATTCAGGGTATGCTAGTACGAATGGCGATACCTTGCCGTCTTCCGGCATGTTGAAACGGGAACCTAGGGCGAGGTGGAGAGAAGCGAAGCAACAGAGATAGAGAGAGAGAGAGAGAGAATAGAGTGGAACAGAGAAGAGGAGACCCGAGAATTCAATATGAAGCAACACCGCAACGTATCAAACATCCGTCGGTCCTCATCTTCCTCGTCTCTTATACCGTAGATCGTCTAGATACGTTCATATAGGAGATATCCGCAGTCGCACACACTGCCAATGAGCGGAGACGTCGGTGGCACGGTCTTTGATGGCAAAGTTTTCCATCCGGCAAACATCAGTCCGCGGAAATGGATCGAGCTTCTCGCGCACGCGGAGAGCCAAACACGACAGGAAGTTGCCTTTAATCGAAGAAAAAGGAAACGACGGGGGCTGCTGGTCCGAAAGGGTAGCTTTCACGACCGTCAAAATTCGGAAAAGGCTCCCGGCTCCTTTCGATGGCATTGTTTTTCGCTTTTGCGTCCACTTTGGCTTCGAGGACCATGCTCGACAGTCTTGTTTTTCTCGGCAATGTGCTTTTTGAGACTGAAATAGCTGAACCCCTTCGAAATTGTACATTATTTTTATTGAGATTTTGCGCTCTTGTTGTGTATTGTCATGTGAACTTACTTCTTCGATTTCAAGTGTTCAATCACTGAATATTGCAGAGGTTCAAGTTTATAGTTCATGTCTAATTGTGCGAAACTTAAATAATTAATTAGTTTCAAGGAATTACACCCTGTTCCTGGTATAAATTTGTTGCAACTTAAAGGATACAGAGGGGAATCAAATTCTATAGTATTATTATAATATGAAATTCTATTACCATATGAACTCTAGAAAATAAAATACGGAGTCGTTAATAGTGTCGTTAACGTGGTAAACCGCACAGCACAAATATTTAACGTATTTATAAATACTTAATTAATTTTAGCTCATTAAAATTCTGAAGAAAAGAAATAAAAGTCCGCGTAGCTCCCGTGACCAGCAATTAACGTAGACCACTTTTATCTCGTATAAAATTTAGCAGTCTCTTCTAACATTTATTTTACCATAACGAAAAGGGCACGAGAAAGAGAGACTTTGCGGCTAATATTTTATTTTTCCGGGGGATGGTAAGCGGGCAAAGATTTGAAGTCCATCCATCACCGGGATAGATCTCATAAATTATGTAGGAGCGGGATCAAGGCGAAAAGTATCGTAACAGATGTTCTCCGTCGGTCCTGATCAAGGTCGACGGTCGGAAACGCGAGGAGCGCCAGTGGAGACCGTCCGGGGAGACAAGGGCCGTCTAATGGCAGTAATGGCTAATAACCTTCGAATCTATCCATGCTAATGACCAATGTCCTCTCCAGTCGGAAACCACTTGTACCTAATACGCTTAATACCCATGGCGAACTTGGCACTCAAGCCAAGTTCCGACTAGCTCGAGGTGAGTTCCGGTCGGAGTGCCAAGAAGACACGCGTCACATTACCTATCCGCCACAGAGACAATCCCACAACGTGGGAAACCGGCTACGAAACGGAATACGAGGTGAACACCGTGAGCGAGAGAGGAAGGGAGAGAGAGAGAGAGAGAGAGAAACGAAGGTTTAAAGAGCTGGAACGAGACGATAGGGAGCAGAAGACCGGCCAAAAGGGAGACGATGGAAACGGAAGAACAAAGTGAGACAAAGAAGCCGATAATGACGCCATCTGGCTCGCGTCGCGAAACTTTCCAAGAGTTTTAATACTCCGCCGACGACAACGTCAGAGCTTTCCTCTGTCGGGTTCGATGAAATAAAGACTGCCTCGCTTATTCCTACAATTCCTTTGTCCCTCGCGTCTGCATTCGCACGGAAGAGGATTAAAAGTCGATCGTCCAAGTACGGAGCTTCTATTCGAGCCGATCGATCGGAACCTGTGATGAGCACGCTCGATTTTTATTGTTGTTTCCCTGGGAAAAGACCGTCCCAGCATGCCCGCGGAGAGCTTAAAAAATTTAGCGACAGTGGACGAACGATAATTCAACCGGTGTTACGTGAAAAATCCTCTACTCCGTCGCGAGTCCCTCTCCGGCTCGAGTGAAAATTTTAAACGGGCGACTCTACTCTCTCAACGCCAGACAGATTGCTGCGCAAACTTTCGTGTTAAGTGCAACGTTATGAACGATCTATAAAACGCAAGAGGTATAGTCTTTCCGGGAGAAACTTCAAACGTTCTTCATTCTGTACCGCGACGCATTATATCGCTGGGAAAACGCGCTTCTCCAGCCTGCTATAACCTGCGATTGCTTCTCACGATGATTGGAAACAATTATACGCTTCTGTGTTGGATTTTGATCACCATATTGCAGACTATAGAACATTGCATCTTTTTCTGCATCGAGAAACCTGTCGGAATTGTGTCTCGGATGAACACATTATTGTTAAATTAATAATCAATATCTTAAACATATAGCGAAATGAATTGATAAAAGTTTCCAGGACAGTTCAACTACTTTGTGTATCGCTAAAAGCCCGTGAAACGTTTGATTTTGTGGAAACACTTGTATACATGGTTTTTAATTGATTTTCAACAAGTCTGTCTTAATAAATCCTGTTACATAAATTCACCAAAAATGGTGACACTTTCCTGGCTGTGTTTTAACGATGGGCTTAAAAAGCTTAGGTGTTTCGAATGAATTTTTAAGCTGCACAGGGGAGCTAATAGTCTCCACCTTATCGAACAGGGAAACGAGCATCGGAAACCCTCGGAGAGCGCATGGAAATTGTTCTTGAATAGGAGGAACGAGGGATTTTTAAGGACCGTCGAGATGACGGGCTGTCAAACGGCGGGCGGAAGGAAATTATTGAGCTAATTGCTGATAAGTTGCCAGCGAAACACTCGAGCCGAAGGTGATGGCGCCGTCCAGGAGGAGAAGACAGAATGGAGGGAGAGGCAGGCAGCGCCGCTACAATCACCCAGAAGGAGAGTTTTTCCTCTTTTCCGCGGGACAGACCCTCTCTCCCGCTTCTGTCCGCCTCTCCAGACAGAAATATGCGAAGCCGCGCGGGCCGACGGTCGAAAAGCTCGGACGCTTAATTGGACAAAGCCCCAACCTTACTTCGGTGAGGGCCGAGCACTCAGCCTCGGTCGCAATATGCCAAAAAAAAAAAGAAGAAAAATATATATGAATCACTTCTCGCAGGAGCTCGGGGTGCGTAAGAGTGGATGACATTGTGCCTGCCGTCCGGGGGTGGAAAAAGAATTAACAGCCTGGACAAAGAGCGAAATTCTAGATGAGGGCTTATCTCGAGGACGTCTGATGGCTTTGCGCTGCTCTGTCACCGAGACTGCACCTGGAGATCGACTGTGTAATCACAGGATCCTCTGATTCCTCATTTTATTAAAACATTTATTACGTTTCTGAAAAAGTCCTGATATTTGATAGAAGTGCATTATGCCCATACATCGTTCTCCGGAACCAGTGTGCTTCCATGAAGCTGCCTGTGCATGAGGAGTAAAAAGGTTTAAAATGTTGTAAGCAATGGTTGAATAATAAAAATCTATGTACGTACCGCGCGAGATCTTATCTTGATATCATGAACAATCATCATTTTATTTTACACTTTGTGTAAGTATTGTATTAATTATTAATACACGAATATCAGTGACAAAAATTACAGACTGATCTAGTTGAAGAATCCCTGCAGACATCGAGTGGACTTATAAGTAGAAGTATGTATTCCAAGATTATTCAGGAATATGGAGTAAGAATTGTTTTTCATATCATCAGGATGGACTGTGAATGTTATCATACTCAGCGTAAAATGATCCTTCTTGTAGATATCAAACGGATTTCTGAGAGGAAATATGTAATCCAAAAGCGTCTATTCAGGAATCAGTATTGCTTTCAGCCTTATCAGGATGAAGTCCGAGTACTAGCAGACTCAAAGTAGAACGATTGCGCGCAGTATTCCCTAATGAACTATCGTCGTGCAGTCCCACATGGGAGCCCGCGTTAGGTATAATCTCGCAGGATATAGGCCACTTAGCGAAACTCTCCGGTTTCATTTACAGCGTAGCGCGAGTGCCGATTTTTCTCTTGCGGTTGGTCCTTCTCTACCCGAGCATAGCTCCATAACATCCTCCTCTCGTTGAAACGAGGTGTCGGTGGCTGACTGTTCGCAATATCAGCCGCTGCCTCCCGTCATCTGCGAGAAGTGCTCAAAGAGATATCCGCGAAACAAGTTTTCCCGCAATTTTCCTTCTATTCCTTCGGGAAGGTCCCGGAAGGATCTCTTCTCTCTCCCTCCGCCCCCCTGTCCTTTCCGTCCTTCGTCCCTTCTGTGTCCTCGGTGATCGAGCCGAAAGGATAGAGAGCATGAACCCGATGGCGATGCAGGCGACCAAAGGGAGACAGCCGGTCAACAGAGGGAGAGAGAGAGGACGAAAGTTTGGGAGAAAGAAGACAGGACCCAAGAGATGACCGTGCCAGGCCGGTGGCTATAATTTCATTAGCCGCTACGAGACAAATGAGCGAGCATTGCGAGACAAGCCGCGCCGGTTGGCCGGGAGATTTACTCTCGCCTCTGCCTTTTCCCGTTTTCGAAATAACATAACGCCGGATCGGGATAATAACGCTCGTGGCGAGGGACGCACGCGTTTGCTGAAAATTAATTTTCACGCCGGAAAAATTGCGTTAACGCCCGCGTCCGATCCCGACACCGGAGTTTGACAGTTTAATCACGATTCTGCGCTGTACTCGTACACTGTATACCCTAAACTAGAAGCGCAAACACTGCACGTGAAGCATATTTAACATAAGAAATGCTAGAATATTATTTCGTTGAAAGCTTTCACCGATCTCCACATCTCCAGCCAGTATTTTATCAATGAAGTCTAATAAGGTAGAAAGGTAGAAAAAAAAGTGGAGAGTATCTGAAAGATATTCTTAAGTTGGGTCCAGCTTCTTGCAACGAACGCAGACAAATCTCATTTTGCACAAAAATCCGCAGTTTTTAGTTTCGAGTATGAAATTAGAAGCACCGTCAGAGAATATAAAAATCAGCTAGAAAGATCTTGATTTCTAAGGATCACTCGTCTGTAATTTATTTTAAAGAGCGAGCATTAACCAGGATGTTTTGTCGTTCGAAGGAGCGTAATTATGTTTTCACGAATTGAAAGCGCATTATAAATCCCGGGCAACGGAACGAGCAAAGATTTATAAGGTTGGCACATGGAGTTTCATTTAGCGATGGAACTTACGTTCAGCGTGTCTCGCTTACATCTCCGAGGCGGACACCTGACTTTTTAAACGATAACACAAATTGCGAGTTCAAAGTTGTTCTTTAATTACATAAAAGCGGACGGGTTCTGCAGCTCCCGAGGTGCAGCGATCATTCCCCTCAATTAATTCACTACAGCGTCGAGTCTTCTTTCTTGTGCTTCATTATTGCCCGGGCCGTCTCTCTTTCGCCGTCAACTATTTGCCTTGGTAATTACCGGCACACGAAATACATCGCAAGAAAAACATTAATATCAAACGACGTGGCTGCCGACAGTGTAAATACAGTATCTTAATGGTGCGCCAACTTTCGAGCGATCTCGAGACACGGGAGAAGGAAAATGAGGAAGTATGTCTATCTGCTAACTCTTCTCACCCTCGATGTTTGCTTTCTGCCGGTTCTTATTTAGCCTTTCGGTAGTCGTTAATATTTTATCTCCGCCCCCTGCTAATTTCGTTTGGCCTTAACGAACTCCCGTTAAAAAATCAAAGGCCTCCGTGCGTTGCCGCTCTCTAGCATCGAATTTACTACTAGTTTGAAATCGCGTCTTACATTTCGGAATACGCTGAAAAGGAATTTAGACATTCGCCTGCACTCCAGAATATACAAGGTGAGCCATCTAAATAACTTCTACATTTTTTGAAATAGGAAGAAATCTTTCAGACAAAAGTGGTTTGGTTTCGAGATGCCCATTACGTGGTGTACATAGCTGTTTTTCAGGTGGAGGTGCTTAGGAGATTTGAAGGTCAAGCTAGTCTTTTAAAATGGAACCACATATTTCTGAACTCGTCTATAACCGTTTAACACCGAAACTACCGAACACGACTTACGAATTAGAATTAGACAAAACTTTGAAGACATCAGGAAAATCTAAGAATATAATTGAACTGTATTCAACTTACTAAAATGAATAAAAGATAAACTTCAATTTTTTCTAATTTCTGTGACTCGCAATGACCTTGGAAAATTTATATTTTATGCACAGGTCCGCAATCCAATAATACCAGCATTGATTTACCAGTAATTTATACTTGAATTGTATATACACTAAAAAAATTCCTCAAGAGAATATATCTATAGCTTCAGTGACAGCCACCAACAATCTGTAAGTTGTATATCCATCTGGATGGTATTTAACATAATATCGTAACTTATATTTACAGTGTGGAGCATCGCGTAATCCCGAGATCACGGAATTGCCTCGACGTGTCGTCTGCCACCCTAAAGCTCAAACTAAAAAAAAATTACACCAGCATCCCCGGCCGGTTTATCAAGATATGTTAATTCCGGGGGAGGGTGGGAGGTATATATTGCAGGCCCTTCGGTGATACCAGGCAGCAGTACTTACACGGGACGTTAACCTGCCGTTCGTAGGCCAGGCGTATCCCGGAATCCAGTTATCAGCTAATGAAAAGAAGAGCGAGGCCGCTCAATCTGCTCCGTTCACAGTGGCTCGTAACTGCCTCTAAGAATCTGCCGAGGGCGGGGTTAAAGGTTGCCCCGAGAAGAAGGGCTTATCTTTGCGCCGGATTTTTTAAGATTAGCCTCCTGTGTCGTATTAAGCAAGGACCGTTTAAGCTCGCCTCGTACGAATTGGGGAGGCGAGCCCTCGAACTCCTCCCACGGTGGTGTTCTGCCTTCCAACACCCTCTCGAGGAGCGCGATGCTGCACGTAAATAGCTACTTGTCGGATCGTTTTGGAAACCTGCATGCAGATCCGCTGCCGGCCGGAAATTAAGACCCCCATGGAGTCGCGTTATGGCGAAAAATTGGAGCCGAAGCCGATACCGGCGCAAATTGTCCCGAAGGGCTCTAAGAATTGCAGTGAAGATAGGGCTGGCTTTCCTGGTCTTTTGGCAAGCAGGATTAATCCCTTCCGGGCCAACAAACTATTTACAACAATTAATAATACTTGCCGTTACATTTTCTTCGATTATCTTGGGCTTATTGTCTTTCATTTTCTCTTCGACAATACTTCTGCATCAAGTACATAGATTGCTGTTACTGTCTGCAGATTATTTTACTATAATATAGGCGCCAGATCAGGGGGATTCACTCGAATTGAGGGGAAAAAAAGTTATCTCCTCTCTGCTATTTACCCTCGCATTAGTCACGTGAGACTGTGACACATGCGCGACAGAAACGTAACGCGTCACGTGACCGGACCGTGGCGGAAGCGTGGGAGAACAGTCGAAGGGGAAGGTAGAGCGGGGAGACAAGTGTTAATCTAACGACTCTGATTCGAAGAGTTATTGTCTTATCTTTACTAAAATAATTTTTCTGAATGTCAACCCTTCACGTGTAAGTGTATCTCAGAGCAATATTAAACTAATATTATTGCTCTTGTAGCTACCGAAAACCTATTGATATATTTTGTGTAAGATCCGTTTAATGATTTCCTCTTAATTGTCTGAAGAGGAGTCATTCAATTATGTTATTCAAGCTAACTTGCTTGGTTTACGACACGAATACTGCTACAGCTGTTGAACAATCTATTAAGAATTTCTTGATCGTCGATCGCCGTCGTTTTGAAGGCCTGTTAGACAATTGAGGGTTGCTAAAGCACGAAGTAGCTTAATTTCAAGAATCGTTTTAATAACCAATGGGTCCATAGAATTTTCTAAACGCGTTCGAAGCGGAGCCCCACGGAGAATGCGAGAGTTAAGGGGTTGCGAACGAGCCGCGGGAACCAAGTCGAATAAAAGCAACAGTCGAGAATACAGTCTTCAAACATCGGGAAAGTTCGCCGGTTTTTCCGCGAAACATTAATATTATTATTTCAACGATTGAGTCCGCCGACGAGAAGCGGGCTCTCATTTATTTTTCTTTCGCTTTGGAACGCTCGCGTTCAAGAGAAAGATAGAGAGAGAGAGAGAGAGAGAGAGAGAGAGAGAGAGAGAGAGAGAGGGAGAGAGAGAAGCAGTCTCTTTTCCCCCGGTTGCAAACCGCCCCTCCGCCACTTTCATCCGTTCGTGGCAAACGGTTTTTCCCGCAATTTCCTCGGGACTGCTTGTTACGCAAGTTTTCCACCCCAATTGACTGACCCCCTCCTCGACCAGATTATTTTTATAATTTTTCTTGGCGCCCGGCCTCTCGTCGTGGGAGCAACCCTTTGGCCGCCTTGCAACCCCTCGTGCAGGGCCGCGGCACCTGCTTGCCGTTAATTTTTATTAGGCGAGCGAATGACGCGGGAGCACCTCCGGCTCGATTAACAAAGCTGTCTGTAAGGTCTCCTTCGCCTCGTATAAGGCGTTTTAATTACACCGGCTCGACGAGGAAACTTTTTTCATTTTCGCCGGAGACGTCGCTCTAAAAAATTCAGAGGAATTAATCTATTTATGAAAAAACACGCCACCGCCAGGCCGAGTCGAGCAACACACTGCCCCGTGTATTGAATGCGGTTCTATACAGGATATTGTTGCGCCGCCAACGCGTAATTTCGCCGGATATGAAACGCTTGCGTGCACATAACAACCTCGCACCGCCGACACTGAATCATAAAGTTTTAGTCTGAGGTACGCGAGAATGCGCGTCTTCGCGCTGTTTTAAATCACCGAGCTCCGTTCAGCGCTGGACCCACCACCAACTGAAATTACAGATCTTTCGTTTCGAAATATTTATTCGAAATATTTATATTATTATTTAGAGCTAGGTACTTTCGTGGGAAATCGCTAAAACCATTCGTTTGGGAACGTCGCACAATTAATCTTACGTTTTCCATATGTTCCTTCCTGATTTTTATAGAAGAGTCAAGGTACTTTGTAGTTCCGGTAATAGCTTACAGTTTCCTGTAGAAGCTTTTTTTAGAGACCATAAGAATTCTTGAACTCTGTGATATTTACTTGCAGTATAATTACGATGTATAATTACAGTATAATTTACCTATCACTTGAAGGTAAATACATTTTATGTCTTTGTAGTTGTTCAATTAAAATAAGACTAAATTGTCTAAAGTACCAATATGAGAAAGTGAAGCATAATGGTGACAATGGCTAGCAATTCCGATTGATGGTTACAGTAAAATAACGATGACTCCTGTAAACTTTTGTATCTCCCCGTTTGAAATAGCTCAATGGAGCCGTGCGCGTGGCTCGGTGTTTCCGAGTGTTTGCGAGTATATCGAACATTTGAGGGCCCAACAGAAGGGGTAATTGCAGCCGGGGAAATAATTCCGATTAGCAGCGGGTTCGCCGATTACGGATTTACTTTTTTCTCCTGTCGAAATACTCGGGAAGCGATCCCGTCATGCGAATGAGGGCAAGCAAGCATGGAGAACAATAAAGTAATCAGAGGAGCTTTTCAAATCGGGCAGGAGGCGGCGGAAGGAGGACGAGGCAGGTGGTCGGAGGTGGAGATGGTGTAGGTGGAGAACGTTCATGAAAAACTCGACGGAGGTTTAAAATGTGGGCAACCACTCGACGTAGTGGGGTTGGGAGAGGCCGGGCGAGAGAGTTCCTACATTTTACGAACCATTGTACACGCTCCTTCCGCATCGAAAGAATTTTAATATTTGCCAATTTAGCCCGGGCGTCCAGGGAGGTAAAGAGGCGAGCCTCTACCCTCGGCGCGATAACCACATCAAGGCGCCTCCGTCGGTTCAACTTTTGCCTTTGCATCGGTCAGTTTGCACGCCGGCCCGAAGAAAGAACCGAAACGAACTCCGACGAAATAACCCGAGCTCGAACTCAACCGCGCGTACACGCTGATAATAAAAGGAAGCCCCCGGCCTTCTGCCCGGCGGGGCTCGAGAACGATCGCCTTTCACCGGCGAATTAAACGCCGCGGCAAGACTTGCGCAATCGTTTCTGACAACTATTCCTGCGATTCGCTTGCTCCGCGGCGCGGGAATCCCACGGGCTTTCCTGATAGCGAATTATTAGGTTGCCCCGAAGAGTTCCTGACGGCTCGGTGCGTGGATTCGCGCTGATCGTTCCTACTTGTTTCGCCATTTTGCCGGCACTCTCTCATCTAGTTTTACCCACCCGTTTCATTCCCAAACAATTATCTCATTTACACGCCGGCTTACTTGAAAAAATTAGCTCGTTTCGCCTCTCAGGCTTCTCCTTCATTTTTCAGCGATTCTTTCTACATAAGGGAATCTTTTGTGCAGTTTCACTTGTTCAAACTTCCCCGTTAATTTCATTGCGAGAAACGGACAATACAATCAGAAATGCTTCTTAATGATCATTAGTTCACCAAGTCGAAGAAGGTTCCATTTCACTCATAAAATTAATTACCTTCTAGATTAAATTATTTTATATATACAGGGTGTCCCGGCTAACTTGATTATCCCAAGTAACTATTGAACGATACATTTTATGAACATTGTAAAACATGAAACTTAAATGGCTCCGACGGGCCCATCTCGTACAGCACTTGCTTTTTGTGGGTGGAGGTGTTCCAGATATTTCAAGGTCGCCGTCATCTATCTCGTTAACTATTAGATTTAGGACATGTGAAGGACAATACATTTTTACTCATATGTTTTCTAAAGAAGAGGAACTCTATAAACACAATATAATGCACAATAAAATAGTATATCGACAACGCTTTTCTCCATCCGAAGCGCAATTTCCTCGACCAAAAACTGTCTAAGGTCCACCAAAGTAAAACAGCTAGCAGATACCTTGGTCGCGTAGACTTCCAGCAATCACGCAGCATTTAAGCGTGCAAGGGCATGCTATTGGTCGGAAAGGAGCTGTCATAATTGGCGGGGAAGCATCAAAGGAGGGCCATGGCATCGGTCGGAATTAAAAGCCACGGTGGCCGATCGTCGAATGAAACCAGAACCGGTGCTCGCCGTTACGGAAGGATCCTGCGCGCAGGAGTGGTGCGGGGTCGCTGTCGCGGTGAACTTTGATATTTCGTAATTCCATTGCTTGCAATTAGGGCCGGTAATTACCATAACCATTAGCGGGCCAGCGGGACACAGCTCCGAGAAACTACCCGGAACACTCGGGATACCCCGGCTGTGTCCCGGACATAAATACTGGTGGTCAGCCCGCTGTAGGAATGGCCACCATCCAGTGGCACGAACGCCAGGGAACTCCGGCGACGTAGCCGGACACACAATCAGGAACTTGTCTGAGGAATGCAACCGCAGCCAGTTTCTTAGGACGGCCGAATTAAACTCGTTCCACGCGCCAAACCTCCGGGAACGGACACTCTCTGGCCGAGAGGGGACACCCAGCTCGGAAAGATGTCCGAGGTTCAGACCCGGAAACGGTGGAACGCGGCCAAACCAACACCCCGATCGGGGGTGGACCCTTCGCAGGAAGGGTGCGTGCCGATTCGACGTGTGCCCGAACGTGCCAATTCGGGGAACACGATTTGCAAATTCCGGGGGAATAAGAAATCCTGAATTTGGGGACCGCCGCTTATGACCAGTTGCTGGATTCTCGAGACTGTGCTTCCGGGTCTCCGTGAATTCAAAATCAAAATGCTTCATCTTACCATGGTCAGATGATCACAAGCATGTGTTTTATGTTCCACTTGCTTGACTTATGAACGGTGTTGGCAGCTTTTTCTATTCTGGTCTTTATTTTATCTAAACTGTTTTGAGGCCTAACTCTACCACTTATTTCATACAAGAGTTATCTTTATCAAATAAAAACTAACCGCAACCATTTTTATAAACGAAGATCGTAAAAGTATCAACCGAAAAATAACTATTGATATAAAGAAGTACTTGTGAGTATCCCCAACGACTAGTTTGCTTCTATCTCCATTTCCACAGATTATTTTATAGAAACTAGAATAAGACGTCGTTTCTGGAAAACATATAACATATATAACGCTAGAAGTAATACCCCTTAACCTCGGCTCGCCCAGATTAATCCGGAAACGTGTCCGAATAATTTACACGACCAAAAAACCAGAGCCGTTTTCCACCGGCGTGTTGCCAGTAGGCAAAGCCGGGGATCCAATTAAAAAAGTCAAAGGTACGCGGTGGAAGTGGGTCAATTAGTAGCACCTTGATGAAAGATTTAACCTACAATGTTCGAAACGACCGTGGTCCTCGATTAGCCGTCTCATCTGACGCGAGCCTCGTGTCCCGTGGAAAGGGACCGATTAATAAATCCGGTGGTCAGAGGCGAGGGTGCTCTCGGTGCGGTGGAGCAGTTGCAGGATGCAACTATGCAGGGGGGTAGTAGCAGCAAGGCGAATTCAATTAATCCAGCAAATCGACTCGGAGGTGGACAGGTATATCGAGTAGGCGCCTGAAATATCCAATTTTCTGAATGGAAAAGCACATTAGCCGAATGTTTAATTGCTACCCCGGGATCAGGAGTGGCCGCTGGCCATGCGGAGAGGGAGAACGCCGTTCTCCCGGCATCGTAACTGCATTTCCCCTGCAGCAGCCCAGCAACTTTCGCCTCCACCTCCTCACCCTGCTTCTACTTTCCGTTGCCTCCACGCGATTTTCTCTTTCTCCGCCGTCTCCGTCGCCCTTTTCCCGAAACCACCCTCGTTTTCCTCTTCTCGTCTGCACACCCCCGCGCACCCACGCTCTCCGCCGTTTGTTTCTCAGTCGCTCTCCGCAGCGGTATCAATTAATCTCCCCTCTCTGACCCTCTTCACCGGGGTGCGTTCACCCCGCGCGCGCAACGGCATTTCCGGCCGAAACTTCGTTTCGTAGTCTATGGCCTGTGCCCCCGCTCACCCTCGTTCTACGTTTTCATTTCGCCGAGAGCGCAAGGATCGGTCTAGACGTGTGAGAAGAACAGTCATCGCCGCGCCGTATCACCTGCCATTCGATTATCGGCGCCGATACCGCGGGAAATTCAAATACCTTTTCACTGAATCACTCACTTAACTCTTTGCACCTATTAATTAGGTATGGCTCGACTAAATTTTATCCGTAAAAACTCCTGCGGCAAGTGCGAGTCGGCATTTTTAAATTGCCAGTTAAAATTCAGGACGTATCAGCACGAGTGGCACAGAAGGCATAGGTATGCTCCACTTGCAAAAATCAGTAAAAAAGAACAAATAACATTTTCTCGGTCGACGCTTCGTTACCGAGAGAATCGAATTTGAACATTCAGCGACTATGTTATGACAATGCGGTTATATTTCAAACGTAACGTTATTCCCATTTAATGTCATTTAAAATAAAATGTCTATGCGAAGCTGACGCGATAGACACTGCAATGAATTCCAATGCTTAGAATGAACATTCGAAGCGTAGCAAACGCGGGCTCGAAATGAAAATTGCATTGGGCGAATATGCTTTTATGAATATTTAACCAGGCACAATGGCCCCGCGGAATATCGTGCGGAATGTTTTAAGAGACCCAAGGATTTTATAATAAAAACATACGACTGGTTAACCATTCAGCTGATACTCCCGACTTTAGCAGCAGTCCATTTCCTCGATCCCATTCCGGCGGGTTCGTAAGTCCCGCGGGATGTGAGATGTCCCGAAGTCGATAGTGATTAAAACTTTGACTTAACTCGCCCAGCCAGAACTCGGCTGGCTATTCGGGGATCGATTTGGTATTCCGGATATGTGACATCTCGCGAGTTCGACGCAACGAGACGATCCGTTGCGCGAAGAATGAGAATCGACGCGGACGCGACGGTAATAATCAATGCCGGCTGCAGGTGCATCCCCTGGTTTCGACTGTATTTGCGATCAGGGAATATTATTTCGTTCTGCAAAGTCTAACAATTATAGCACGACAATTAAATTTTACTTCCTTTTAATTTAACGCCGTTTTCATAGAACTGATTTTTTCGGGTACTACTCTTACTGTTATTACTAAACTGCAGATTTTATTCATTTATGGCAAAAGTGGGCAGGTGTGATTTTGAACATTAAAAACATTACAAGAATTCAAGAGTATCAAAACATTTTTTACAACTTAATGAAACCAGTAAAAAAGGAAATAAATTTCCAATTGGTACCCATGTCTTGTAATTACTCTATGCGATTTTTATTTTGCAAAAAACATCCGCTATCTAATTATCACGTTTATAGTACTAGAGAGATGTAGAAATATATTTTAAGTTTATGACAAAATAATCCTTATTCCATTTTTCGTTTCGAATAAGTTGGATAAAAACAAAGACCACTTCAATCTATAAACAAAAATTATTTCTTCAAGAGAAAAAAATGATTTGATGATTTACAAAAGTTTCATTTTAT
Organism: Lasioglossum malachurum; assembly: GCA_028455605.1. NCBI lineage: Eukaryota > Metazoa > Arthropoda > Insecta > Hymenoptera > Halictidae > Lasioglossum > Lasioglossum malachurum. The sequence continues at coordinate 10,548,218 of CM052314.1, read as the reverse complement.
TTTAAGCATTCACATAAATTAAAAAGATAAAGATAAATGCCACAACGTGTCGCCTCTAGACTTGCAATTAGACAGATTGAAAATTGAACGTGCAGTTTGTATAAAGCTCGTAGGTTTCTTTAATTATTTTTGGCCAGGAATACATTGCTCATTGTCAGATAATTTCACTGTATCTCTTTAGGAGATTCATTGTTGGAATATTCGTCGGCAAACAATGAAACACAACGAAACGTTGTATTGCTGATGACGGGAGCCGGTTGTTTACGTTATTAAGTAAATGCACGAAGATCGCGCTGTGTATGGGGGTCTCGGGATGCGGGCCTAAACGCCGACTAAGCACCATGAAATTCTCATCGATCGAGAGCAACGACGTCGACGTAGACGTCGTCGTCGTCGGTGAATAGATAGGCGCCAGGAAGGCCGACACGCCAATTTATAACGCACTAAAACCGTCGATGCGTGTGATCCACATGCGTCACGCACGCCGCAGCACGCATCCACAATAAACTCGATTCGCCAACCAAAGGACTACCTTCGAACCGATCAACCCAGACTGACGAAATTCTCAATGAAAAATCCAATCGCCCGGAATAATTACGGCAGTTCTGTTCCTCTTGCGATAAAGATCTCGTAGTAAAATGAAACTCCACACTTGCTGCTATTTAACACAATTTCATACAGCCTCGATAAGTAAACCCACTGATCTGAAAAATGGTGAGAACATGTACTGTGAAAAGATAGGTTCGGAATATTGTGTGTTTGTTTAGAAATCTCGATGGTGTATTAAATGTGTATGTGTAAATAGGAAAGTTTCTCTCAAGATCTACAGAGAGGAGCTTTTATATTTCACGAAAGATTTTTAAGAACTAATCACTCTGGAAAAACCACACTAAAAATACCTGTTCCACATTTCCAGATTTGTCACCAAAATAGTCTACGTGGCCTAGTAAAATTTCCCGAATTAACCCGAATTAAAACTGTCTTCGTTGTGCAAAATGTTCCGCGCGATCTACAAGAGAGATCGTAATTTACAAAAACATTTTTGCAGCCTCGGATATCCCCGGGTCTCAAATCAACGTCAGAGGAGGGTTGAGTCGTGTGTGTTCGCCGGGGTGGCCCGATCCAGCAACGTTTCGCATAAATATTTTTCATCGCTGCTCCTCCGCGTTCCCCCGTCGTCCCCGAACAAAACCGGGAAATGTTCATCATGCATTACCTTGAAATAGTAGGGGGTGGGGAGTGTGCCGGAAGCAAGTGGTAGGGGATACACGGCGTGGATACATTTGTTAGGATAAATTCCAGCTGTCTGCAGGAAGGAGAGACGGCCGCCACGAGAACCGGACGGAACTTTTGAAGCATAACGAATTACTCGGATATTTAATGTATATACGTGATTTCGGGATTTCGTTAGTGTGGAGAATAGTTGAGGACGAGGGGTCCGGTTTAGCCCGGGTATCAATTACCTAACTGCGCCAGCCAGAAAAGAGACCAAAAATCCCGGACTCGCCGGAGAGAGCGACTCTCGCGATTGTCGCTCGAGCGTCGTCCCATTTGTCTGTCCCGCAGTTTTTAATTAATAACATTATAGAGCCGAGCGCCGGGAAACACGAGTGGCTCCTACTAATTCCCGACATCGGAAATTGGTGATTTTTGCTCGACCGTGAACTTTTATTCACTGCGCTCGTTCGCTAATTGAATCAACCGATTATTTAACGCGGAAATAAATATGTGTTCATGTCGGCTTAAAGGTGGAAGTGAATTATTTTGCATTATATTTATATGTTAAGAAATTGTATTCATCTCATGTCTATTCCCATTCACTTGTATCGTTCATTCTACTATCTTTCATCTGTGCACATACAATTATATCATATGTAATGATGATCGGAATATATAAACTTCAGTGGTGGACACCGTGAAGTAAAGCCTATATTTAAGAAAACGGAAACCGTAGGATCTACGAAAATGCGGGGCATGCACCGCGAGAGGCCGCAAGGCTGCGAGGACACAAAAAAATAGGAAAACCACAGGATTCAAGAAACAACATGGATCCGCGAGGGTTTTTCTTAGATCAAAGCTATACTGTATATTGAAATAAAGTAAGAATTGTTTTCCTGTCTTCCAACAATTCTCAAGCAAATTGATCTATTTTGATATTTATGAATTTGAGCGATACGTTTCTAATAATAGATAACATTAACGTACTCTGTAAATTAAAAGGGATTACTTCAATTCTGAGTTACTTCGAGCAAATTTAGTTAACAGAGGTGAACAACTGGTGCAACAGAAAAACTCCTGCATCTCAGAAGCATGATCATGCTAGACGTATGTCTGTATGTATACTTCTTCCTTATTTTAATGCTAAATTAAATTACGTTAAATCCACCAATAAATTCGGGATATATCCTGTGCAGGGAATAAAGATTGAATAAATTCGTGATTGTATATCGGACAGGTGGAAACTACGATTCCGGGGCCGGTAACAAGATTAATCTAGTATAAACTAGGATTGGACGTGGTCTCACGGGTGTCGATATGGACAGCCGCCGCGTGTCGGAATTCTCTTCGAGGTCCCCCGTTTCACCTGCAAGGTGAGGCGAACGAAGCGAGAGCAAGGCAAACTTTTGCGACCGATCCGCGGTCAGGATCAGGGACGGCTGGGTTGCGGGTGGCAGATCTACAAACCGGAATGGGATCTGTCCGCTCCAGACGTTACTACCCCGCCTATTCCATCCAAAAGCAGTACAAGTCGCCTCTACGTACCACCCACGATGAGGAAATGGAACGTCGACGACGGCAACGCCGAGAAACCTCGTCGTGGCCAGCTGAACAGAGCCTACTTCCATCGTACGTGCGGCCCGAACGAATTTTCGGGGAACTGCATCGTCTCCCCGGCTTCCAATTTGCGAGTCAACTGTCCACGAACCTCCCACAGTATCATCCGCCACGAATAAATACCCGTTCGCTTGTAAAACATAACTTCCAACCATTAATTACTTTACGGAAAAATTCACGTGTCACGACAATGAAACTAATTTTTGTGAATTTTTTTCCGGCTAAGTATTAACGATATTCAACTAAAACTTTCAGGGATATCAAGGTAAAGTTTTCAAGCGCAATATTAATTTTTTTAAGGTAACTCATCAAGTTGTTTATTAAATATATTACCTGCAAGGACAGTTCCACCCTCGAGGAGGATCACAAGATACGGATAACATCAAATGTGAACCACCATTGGAAATAAAGAAAATTACAGTAATCAATCGTTAGTCAAAAAAGGTATCACAAGAGTATTAATTTAGTAGGTATCTAAAATTATATCGCATTATAAGTATGTACCAGAACGTGTCGAGTTTAATTTCAGTGTTCGAAGTTGTGTGGTGAAAAAGAGAATCTGAAATGTATCCGGAGTTTTAATTAAGGAAAAGATGTGTAGAATCAACGGAGCGTTTACCATTTCACCAAAGACGCTCTTTTGTTATCGGTATTTTTACAGACTGCGGTATCGGTTTCTTCAGAAAGAAGCGGCAAAAAGTCTGCTTAAAATTTTAGATAATTATTTGAAGAGAAACCTTCTTTCTCTCGCCGCGAACCGAAGTTCAAAAACTTCCCCGGCATTTCCGACCGCAACTTCACCAATTAACTGCCCCGTACTTCTTCGGCCGAAAAACTGAAGAAACCGATAACTTTCTGGAAAAACCGGCAATGCTTGTACAAAACTGCTTTACGATAATTACAAAAACACTTTGCTGCGTCCGAGTACTTGCTGCCTGTAACCGCTATGGTAGAAGCGACTGAAGAAACTAGAGAATCATGAAGTGAATCCAAGCAGTTGAAAAATTACATAACCGAGCAATGTCGTATTCAATTATCTTCAAGAATGTAATACTACAAGCACCCGGAGAAATAGTGGGCTTGCACACGAAGTGCAGGAATGCAGAAAGATTATTCGTGAACATTTTTTCATTCAAGAACCACCTAATGAGTTTGCTCCAATGGTTTAAATTTCCGATTTACAATTTTATGAATAAGAACATCAACGCCGAAAATTAATTTTTCTCTGGCTCCTGTGACATTTATAGTGAGTCTCCAGCCAACGTATAATGTTTGAGACTGCATGGTACTGTCTCTCTCTCTGTCTCTCTCTCTGCCAGTACGGAATTAGTCACGTGACCTTGTGATACATACGCGACAGAGACGGAACGCGTCATGTAACCGGACCGTGGCGGAAGCGTGGGGGAATAGCGTTGTAGAAGGGGAAGGTAGAATGGGGACACTGGCTTGGAGACTTCCACAGAATTTAATGCTATATTGAAAAACCACATGATCGACGCCTGGGCTCGTAAAAATGTCGCCGCACTTCATAAACAAACGAGCGCGGCGTTTATTGTGCCGCGAACTATGATGTCGTTGGCAACATGCTCTCGCTGGGAAGTCATTTTAATGCAGTCCTCCCACGACCCGTGAAGCAATGGTTTTATAGCCGGACTTTTCTCCCCTTTTTTTTCGTCTTTCCCGCAATTTCTCGCGCTGTCTTCCGACGATTCAACCCCGCGACGTTACGTACACTGAACACGTAGCGGCACGATATTAGCCTTTCATACGGCGGAGACCCCCACGCTCGATCTACATATCGGTTCTTTGTGTAAAAAGGACTGGCAAACAGAATTTAAGGTTATTTCTCGGGAATAAGAATGCGCGGACGCGGAAACCGCGCGACGAGGTCCTCCAGATGCCGAGCAATTCCTTCTGTATTCTCACGTTCGCGGGTTAGGTGTTCACGAACTCGCAGATGAAAGTGAACATGGCGGGAATGATTCTTTTCTAAAAATGGCCCTTTTTGTGCCCAATTTATATATATGTTTATATAAAATTATTTTCGAAAAGTACTTCGGTCTGCCTTAGACTTTGTACACCAAACTAGAATCACTATAACTGCAAGACACTTTTAGTAAATAAAAATAATCTTTGTTTCACTCGAAGTATCGTGAAATAAAATACAGAAGTGGGAATTTATACAAACATCCAGAGTTTAATCACGAATTGATTCTACTTAGAAATTGTTCTAAAACTGTTTCTTTAAAAATATCAATCAGGGAAATCTAGAAAGTATGATACATTACAAATAAATGTACTCAATCAAGATATGGTGTAGTACCACTAAAAAATAAAATAATATTGTATAATCCACTATCCACAATACAGTATTAAGGTATATCTGATACAATGTCTTTGACAAAAAATTTTTTACAGTCAAGATTGTATTTCACAGAGTTAAGGATTTCATAAATGCACAACATGTAATGATTTCATACAGTCTTTATCATCATGACATTTCGTTATACATTGAGCAATTGTTATCTGTGATTCTCTTCTTTTTGCATATAACAATCTAAATGCATGTATACACTCCTTTCACAAAATGTCTCTCAACCTAAATAGAACAAAGCTGAATAAAAACTGAGTTGATCATGAACTTGAAAGATATTTTCAAGGAGCAACTTCTGACTCAAAAGCAGAAAATTACTGTTACAGTTTACGGTATACTATCTCCTGCCGTCTCAGGAAAATTGACGATCGTTCACCAGTCCTTTTTCTCACTTTACTACGTCTGTAAGGTATCATTCACCTATCATCCATCTCGAGGGAGGGCATTTCATTTTCGCGAGTGCGTGGGCGGCCGTGTGTGTTCCGAAAATTTATGAACAGCACCGTGTCGCAGAAGCGGCCGTGTTCGTGAGATTTCGCGGCGAAAAAACACGCGGCACCGATTTTACATGTGACTTTACGAGCGAACGTGCTCGCGAAACAAGTCGACAGTAAATGCGTCCTCCCTCGAACGAATGACACGTTCCGGGTCGCTGGGTGCACAGAGTGAAACACGTGTGAGTTTGATGCACGATTTTATTGCAATCCTAGAACGAGGAATACGGAAACATTGCAAATAAAAGGGTGGACGCGGCTGGATGCGTTTTTGGTTGTTGTGAATGCTGAATAACTCCCTTTGAGTCGCTTTCTTCCATATTATTCAGCGTTAGGTGCACTTCATTTGAGTCATTGCAAATTCTGTGCGGTGCTGTGTCACATTTAATTAACAGAAAAATGTTCGTCGGACTCCTGGATATTAGAATTTAGTGCATGCAAAAGAGAAAACAAGACGGGAGATTATCCGTTGGAATTAGGAACTCTAGATTTCCCTGACCGAGCTGCACCGAATACATATCTAAAGACTAGCCACATTCTAGGGCAATTCTCATGAGATTGTTCCAGTTGCAAACGTTCCGCTGTACTTCATTGTTGCGCGGTCGTGAAAATTGAAACTGTCCATTTATAATAAAGATTTTAATACACTCGATGATGAAGCTCAGAGCTCCCAACAGTATCACTTCCTCCAAATATTAAATAAATAGTCATAGTAATAACTAGACTGCGGATTCCATGCATTTATGAAGAAGTTAAAACACAGTAACAACATTAGAATGATTTAAAAATACTTTTATATTATTTTCAACCTATTAAACATGCTAAGAAGATCCGCTGTCTGGTGTAAATACAGTTTATAATAGCAACGATGTGCCAATGATCCACTCTATATCATAAGAAAATCGAGAACTTTTACTATAAGAATAAATAATTCTTGTATACGAAGCCTAGCACTCGAGTTAATAATACAGAATGGAAAGTTGTTTGAACACCTGCAAGTTTCTATTAAACAAACGATTCCTCATCCACGCAGAATAAAGTGTGACCACAGCAAAGTTTAAGAGAGATTGTTCTTATGGCTGGGACCGAGTACTGTAACTTCTGTCAGATTTGGGAGACGGGTTCCAAAATTCGGCATATTAGGTCAGATTGACATTCCAAACGCGTCCGTGTTAATCGTCTTACCATCTCGGTTTCCGGCGATCTTCCACGGGATATGACAACCTGGCGGAGGGTAAAAGTGTCACGTTGACACGTCACGCGACGACCACAAAGGAGCTGCTCGTAGTCATATTTGCGGATAATATTGACCAGAGCTGTCAGACCCTCGCCCTCTAACGAATTTCATATTTCCTCGTCGGGGGTGTCCTTCGCCCTTCCAGCAGCTCCGAGTGTCGGGATCACCATAAGATTCTCGTACATTATTTTCCTTCTGACTTGCCCGTGTATTTACACACATAATCCTCGCGTTTATCTGTCTTAATACTCGCAGGGGCCGAAAAATATTTTTTCTCCGAGCGACTCCGTCGGAACGCCCTGCACTATACGTAAGCTCCCTGTCAAACATGGCCACTTCCGCTTAACCATTAATATCATACATATTGAATAAAAATATCGTATGGAAGTGGCTGGACCTATTTTCCTAATTGGTAAGTCAAACGAATAAAGGAGATAAATTCTAGCATCAAGGAAAGAAGAGGTGATATAAAATTAAAATGCAATTATTTTTCTGATTATCAATTTAAGTTCAGCACAGATAAAGAAATGAAGTCTGCTAAGGAAAGACGATACCAAATTAATAGTGCTTCCTTTTAATAAATATTTTTGTGAAGTGATATGGGACAATTATTGTTACTTGAATAAAACAGTTGAAAGAAGAGAACGATGTTATGTTTGAACGCGAAGGAAATGACACGTGCTCAGCTGCAATATTAGCTGTACTACCACAAACACCAAGGCCGCCTTTGCGCGGTTTGTTCTTGTTGTTGTTGCTCGACAAACTGCTGGAAAATTACTAGCTAGTGTGGTCACCGTTAACGATATTTGTAGCGGGACTGGACTTGAACTTCTCGGAGCCTTCCCCCTCACCACCATCTACGATGGCAAAGGACTCACGACAGCTAATGGTCAAGTCTCAGCGACCCGAATGACCACAAAGTGATCGCCTTCTCCACTTCCTGACTTTGCCTAAAGTGTTCTTGCCGTATTGGCGGTACACAAAACGGTGGGGACACTGACTTAGCACGAGCAAAATCGTAAATTTTCTACTTTAAACAATTATTTCCCTGTGGACACTTTCATATTTCAAATTTCGTTAGAGTACAACAATCGTGGGTAGCAAAGAATAGCTATTTAAATACAGTCCGACCTCTTCCATGAAATAATAAATTTACAATAATTCCAGATTCTGGCTTGAATAAGGGCTGCCCTATAAGCTGCTACTATTTCTTATCAAGTTCAAATAAAAATCAAAACGGTGATCGTAGGTATTGAATAATGGATGTCTGGGTAAAGACAGTCTGATTCTACTTAATGAGCAAATTCGCTACTATTTCTTAACAACACAAAGTCGTACAAAAATGATGACACACACTTGCTAGACTTTTACTGCTATAAGTGCGACTTCGCGGAGGACGATCCGGTATAAAATAAAAATTGCAAGACGGAAGGATCCTCGATATAATCCCGGAGACGGGGCGGGGGGCGGCCGATCGTCGAATTACGGGGGAAATCTCTGTTCTAACAACCGATTAACGATCTGCGGCTAATTGCAATTGTGTCGAGCCGGTGGAGGCACGGTGAAGACGAAGGGATTAAAAAATGTCCCGATATAAAAGCAGCAATAGCTGGTCCGTTGCGTTCTTGTACGCACCATACCGGGAGAGGGAGTTAACGCGGGAGAAGGGAGGAGGAAATCCAAGTAATTAACAACTTTTTGAAGCCAGAGGATAATCTCTGGACGGATTCCCTTCGTTTGGCTGAAAGAGTTTTCTCCAGCGTTAAGCCGTGACCATTTGGCCGACGTCGTCCTCGTCCTCGTTCTCGTCGCCGACGTCGTAGACGTCGTCATCATTCTCGTCTCTTTCCCGAACACCGGCCTCCTCGTTCTGCCCCGGTGTTTACAATTAAACTTTTTTCCTACGGCCACCCTCCCATGGCTGTCTGTTCTCGTCACGGTTCTGCTTAGTGATTCTAATTGTCGCAGACCCGTTCCCCGGCTGTTCTTTTTAGTCCTTGATTAGAAGATCGATTCGCGAATTTTTCGGTACGTTTAAATTCCGTTCCAACTACCTCATTTCGGCGTGTAAAACAAATTGTCTATAACAATACTAATAGCGAATAATTGATAGTGAAACATCTTTTAAAATAATCCTCGTTTGTTCTTGGTTATTTCATTGAATTGAATATGAGACTGACTAGGATCTATGACGATTTTAATGTCTAACATAGTCTGTAGAAGGCGACAGGAAAGTCACTACGATGTATAAAAATTTTTTAAAAACAGTTAATAGAGGAGTGCCTAGTAAACATTTTTTAAAATCAATATTATAGTTTGTAGAAGTTGTAAAAATAGTGCTCGCTCCCTTACAAAATTTGAATATCCACGAAAACCCATAGAAGTCGATAGATTTCAAGTTGATGTCTGTCCCCTGGACAAGATTGTCCAAAACCCACGAAATTCGTGACGCAGCTCCAGGTTTTACGGCCGCTATAAAATTTCTCGATCGCAACCGAAATTGTCAAACGTGACTCAGAAATCGCAGATTCGAAGAAGGATTGGTCCAGCAACGATTCAAGTGTAAATTAGAATCTTTGATCTAAATCACCGCAGCGAACGGTGTCAAATGCAAACTTTCGGGAAGGTTTGCTAGGTATGCCTGAAACTCTACTGTTATTTTACAACCCGCCGAAAGTTACCGAGTTTTGGCTGTCCCTCTTTCCAGCTTCGAGAGATTCCACTCTCTGTGGACGTTGAACCGTTTGCACGATGCATTCGTAACGAGTTCGAATCAAATGTATTAATGAAACAGAACGTTTCAGCTGAAGTTGGAACTGGGAACGTAAGAATCTCTGGCAACGTGTATTAATCATATTTTCCAAACCAAGCACTTGTTAGACGGGAAAACTGGCAACTAGACTGCGGAGTAACATTGAATACTGTAAAAATATACAGTTAATTTAATCTTCATTTTCTCCTTGAACGAATCAATTTTGCACTTCGTTGCGCGATGGTATCCACATTAATATAAACGTCGTACTCACGTGGATTATGTTGAAATTTTTTATCTCAACTTTACTAGTCTTTCGTTATCATTGGACAGCGGATCATTATGCAGAATAAAAATATTCTACTTGAATTACATGAACCTGGAATGAAATAGAAAGTTATTTTTTAAATTCTTCTAATGTTTTCACTGCTTTGAATTGAAGACTGGAATTAAAAAAGTAGAACTTGTAAAATCATCTTGCAACCGATCTTGTAACTAATAATCAGGGACTTACAGCCTTTTTTAATTCCAGTTAATTTCAATTACATCTACTGTGATTTTTGTTATGCATAAAATCCGCTGTCTAGTGATAGCTAATATCTCCGAAAATGGTTGTCTTGGTGAAGAGAGAGGATTTTTCGCAGGCCCTTTTGATCGAAACCCGGAGGCAACAGCAGGTGCCGGGGGTCAAAAGATCGCGGACCCTTGGTTTTCACTCAACATCGACGTTTTCGAGGAGAACTTTTAATACCTTTCATAGACGTATACACAAAGCTCGTTGCGGCTGCTTAGCTGTTTACCGTCTGGCACGTCGTCGACAGGGATTGTTCCTGGCCTTTCCCTCTTCCACATGTAAACACCCATGCACGGACACAGGCCCGCGCATAATACTCGACGCTCGCATACAGACGACAAACTAGTTACAACTTTGGATATGTAATAGCGCGTGTGGGCGATTAGGCGGTGGACCGGCACTGCCAGAACCATCGAAGTGTCGGATTACAACTTCGCCTGTACGCCGGCAAAAACGGCCGACGCCCGATGAAGATTACTGTTGCTCTACCTTACATCTGGTCCCCCTGGCAAATTTCTTTGCGAAACTGTCGTTACAAATTCGCGGCATTATCATTAGAAACCGTACACCGTTCCAGACACTAAAACGTGCAATCTCGAAGAGCTTAATCGAATTATCTATGCGCGCGAGGCTCTATTTTTAAGTCTGGACGTGCACGAAAGAAAATAGTGATGTTTAAATATATATACTGTACGTCAGAGTGAAAAAGGTCGAAAGTTTTCAGAAAGCAGTTTAAAATTACTTTACGCAGGCACGTGTAAAGTATGCTGTGTCACCTGTATCGTGCCCGACAGTCTTTTTCCGTCACGCCAGAATCACCCATAACTGACGCAACGCTTCGACTAGTTGAATTGGTTGGAAATTAGTTAGCGTCGTAATGGCAAATTAAGGAATTTGTTCCGGTCAGGTGTCACGACCAAATCGCGCGAAAATCCATTAAAGTTTCAAAATTATATTGAAATAGTCGCGTGAGCATGGCTGGCCCGTTTGAACGAAGACAAATTGTGTGGATCGCGAAGAATTGCTTGATGGTCGCTTAATAACTTTCCCAGAAGTCGAATTGTTTCCAGCGGGAACTTTGTTTCTCCTTTTCCCTGTAAAATACAACCCCTCTCCTTCTTCCCTAATTTTACATGAAATTAAGTCCTTGCATATATACAGAAATATATCAATAATTTTGAAAATCATGCTTTGGGACAAGCTATGCGATGGAAGAAAATATTGATGGTATTCATGGCAGTGACATAATAGTTTGAAGCCATCTTTCACCGTGGTTGTTCTTTCTTTCGGCGTCCGTCTGTTGGCAATACGTCTGTGCGCGCCTATTTACCGAAGTTAGACGCACACAAGGACCCTAACAGATAGGATTCACGCGACACGACGAATAGTTCTTCCATTGTTGGTCGGCTGTTAATTAGATGTCTAGTCCCACCGCTCAAATTCACCTTACGCGCTGAACCAGCCAGCCCATTGTTGCAGCTACTCACGCTGCTCCTACGCCGGTCGACAGCCACTATACCGCAACCAAGTGCTCCGGCTATGAATGGTCGTAATATTACAACAGCAGAACGTGATGTAAATCCGTGAGAAAGCCACGTAAGGCTTTCGCCTTGGGGGCGAGTGCGTTGCTCCTTCCCCGTGAAGAACGGCTTTCGAATTTTCCAGCGAATCGGCCGTACAACTCCATCAAATTGCTCTTGCTAGCCACGCTTATCGATTTGTCTCTTCTTCAATTAACATCATTCGACTCCATTTAACCATAATTTTTCAGATGCAATTTGTATTATAAGTCTTCATTAGACTAATTAAGTAACGAGTTTTGAAGTTGTTACTCTTTTTTGTTTTCCAAACTTGTACATTTTTGTTGCGACTGTTTATTGACAATTTTTTCAGTTATCACTCTTCTTACCAGACTTGCAATTGATTTTCGTGAATTTTTGAACTGTGCAATTTTATATAATCATAGAAAAGGTTTATTAACAAACACATTAGCTATTACTATAAATATTTCTCTCTCTCCTTCTCTCTCCATTGTTTTATAAAATAATTTATAAAATCTTATAACTCTTGTGACAATGATGAAATAATACATGTATGCAATGAATATTAAGCCTTGTTCGTGGAATTAGTGTTTTCTTGGAGAGAACTATATGCTGCTTGAATCTACACGTAGCATATCTATTAAAAAATTCAAACTTTCTTTTGTTCGTTGTAGGTCGTACACATTGAATCGAAGTGAGATATCGATCATTTTGCCATCCAACCTCAGAATGTATACAGAGCAAACTGCTATGAGAACCATACACAACACCTTCGACACAAGTAGGTGTAGTTTTGCAGCAAATAGGTAAAGACTTCCGGCATTGCCATTCTTGGAAGTATCATTTTATCTTGAATAAAGAAGGCTGAAGAAAATACATTTGAATATGCTTAAGTCATTAACAAGATGGAATAAAAAAAAAAGTTTTCCCAATAAAAATAACGAAGACCATAAAAAAACTATGAAAGAATAACCGGACAAAAAAATTGTTCTTCTATGATATTCCTCCTTCGATATCATTTAAATTATGCCATAAATATTTTTTTGTGCCATTCAAGAAGGTGCCATTCATAAAGGAGATATTTAGGTGGCCTCCTTCAGCTGAGGCAACCTATATATATATATATATGAATATCATTGTTAGCAAAATCAAAATATCCTCTTCGATATTATCATAATGTAAAAAAACCAACAATGGGCCTATGATAACTAAAATACGATATAAATAGTTTGTATTCGAATCACTCTAAATATCTAAAAACGAGTTCACCAGAATAGCGTTTCACTTCGTAGCGTGACGGATCAAACTCATTCACTGCCCAGTAAAAAATTGTGTACGCGGTGCGCCTAAAGAAGTTTTTACTTGGAAAATTAGGTATTGATTTTGAGTTACGAGGTAGTTGTGGCGTTCTAATAATAAATTATAGGGAGCCGTACAGAGGCGTGTTTGAAATTTGAAGAGAACGGGGATGGGAAAGAACGAAAGAATAATATGCCATAAATCTTGGGCAAGGCGCTGGTCGGAAAACAGCCGTTCACGGTCTGAGATAGCATTAACGTTTCGTAAAGTTCGCAACAAAAGCGTAGCCGACGTCGGTAACCACAACCACGGCACCATGGAAGGGACTTAGCCGAAGACCATCCGCTAGTTCATTCTGCGGGATGGCGAGGAGAAATCGAGAAGCGAGGTAACCGGGGAACGCGGGTATATCCAAAAGGAAAGAGGATTCCTGTATCGTACCCTCCGCGGCCTAACCCATAGAAATTCGTACCGCAATTACGTGCTGTGGCCGCGTTCACGCGGATCCTGGCTAATCCCGTGAATGCGACAACCGAACCGTGACAGGACGACTCCCGGGGGCTGTTCAACCAGGACGACAATGGACGAATCGCGCTCCGGGACAAAGATCTCGGGCGCCAATTAATGTCCAACGACGATTGTGTCCTTTCGCCAGCTAACGGCAACGATCTCTCCTCGTCGTTAAGTGCGAGCGTAACTCGCCGCGACGCGCAACGCGAGCGCCGGCCCGACGTCGCACGCTAATTAAAAACAGGGGCAATTACCGCGAACGAGGCGTAATGGCACGCGCACCACCGAACGGCCCGCGCGACCCTTGTGTTACAAAGTATAATTGTTATCTCGCCGATATTCGAACGAGTTGCAAATTAATAGTCAAAAGAGATGAACGCCAACAACGGGGTGACCACTGAGGTCTCCTTTAAAAAAACTATACTAAACTAAAGGATACATATACAGATTTATGTAGGGCCTCGCCAGCGGAGATGAAAATTAATAATATGAAGATTAATGAAGAACTTTTAAAAACGAAACTGACAAATTCGAAGGATTTATGGGATCGTGATTTTTAAAATAGTAGACCTGGCTTTCTGGTCTTCTTAGTCTGAGTAAGGAAAAGGTTTCAGAGAGGATGGAATAAAGGAAACGAAGATGGTGTGCTTCCCTCGGTGGTCCAAACAGAGAAATGAATTACATTATTTGCCGTTCGGCGTGGAATAATTAAAAGACGGTATGACGCCCCGCGCGGCTGGTCCCATCGCTTTGCAATCTGCAACGAGAAGGGTGGAAAGATTGACAGTGAATTATTTAGCTTTAGCAATTAAACACGGCTAACCGTTCGGTCTTTCTTCCCCCTTTTTAATCACACCGTTGATTGTGCCCAGGACTGTATCTTTTTTGAGAAAAGCTCAAAAAAATAGGTTCTTTTATAAGATGCACTGCTACGGAGCTTGTTGCATAAAAATCCATGCATCAGCACGAAATTATTTAGTCGGTTTTTTAGTGAAAAATATCAGTGTTCGATCACCGTCATATGTATGTCGCAACTTTGAGAAGCTATCCATCAATTACTCGAACGAATGCGAATAACATCGGAGACTGTTCGCTGATGGTTCTTAATTACGAGGTGTAATCGTGGTTGAGCGCACACCGGGAAGAAAACGTTGTAAACGTGGTCCCGGTATACTTGCACAGCGCCCGATGCGCTAGGATGCGAATGATGCATAATGGAAATTGATGAGATAATCGAGGGAGCCCATGACGGGCGTGGCAAGGGCTGAGAAATAGGATAATATTGTTTCAAAGGTATAATGACAACGAGCTACCTAGGAGGGCCCCGAAATATAAAGGCAAACGAGCTCCTCCAAAGTGACTTCGGCTAGGGCAAAGGATCGTCACGGTGGAACTACTCCTCCTCCAGTTATCTATGCCAATCGAATTTTCTCGGGAAATCTCATGACAATTATACGGCCAAACTGAATTTCTCCTAAGTTCCCGTCAAAATACTCGGGCGATACCAGGCAAATATTTCGCGATTACATAAATTTGATTTAACTTGGGGAATCAAGGAATCAATTCTGAGAACGAAAGAATCAAATTTAAGAACTTTAGCATCCAATGATTCGGGCCTGAGATCCATTGGATGCAATTCAGGGACTATAAGACTTAAAAATTCAGCTCATGATCTCGAAAATCCAAAACAGAGGACTCTAGATTCTGAGGATCTAGTTTTGAGATCGGAGAACTGAAGTTTACAGACTGTGGGTTCTAAGGATTTAATGTTGAGAGCAGAGGACTCAATTTTAGAGACTTTGGGATTAGAAACTTCAGACCTGGTACTCGTAGGGTGTAGATTGAAGATTCAACTGAGAAATTCAAGGATCCAAGGGCTCAAGATGAATACTTTTGAACACAGCAACGTAACGATTCTGCGATCCAAGGATCCGAGATATGCAAATCTGAATTTAAGGACTGTAATTCCATACACACAGAAGGAGGTATCATCGGTGCTTAAGAACCAGCTCAGATAGAGAAAATAACGAAACCTAGCTATCGCAGGACACTGTGCACTCGAAAAATCGATAACCTGAAGCTGACCACGGCTAAATCAGTGGACGAACCCGAAGGAGCTCGATTTCCATGGCTTGGGAAAACTTCGGTTGTTCATTTAATCTGGTTCACTGAATCTCCGACTTCGAAACAGCCGATAGAATAATAGCAGATCAACGCGTGGCAACGATCCAGTGAAGCGACAAGTTCCTGTCTAACGAGCAATCCCCGTTACGCGGCTACCCTCTTAATTAATGCAACTTTTATTATTGTTTCCTTGAATAATCCAGCGGCGCGTGCTGCCCTCCACGTAGCTCGATCCTTTTTGCTCGACGTCGAGACCGGTTCCCTTGGAATATTTCCATCACCTCGACACACTGAATGCTTGGGAAGCGCGGAGTATCATTCAAACAACTTTCGGAACGAACAGGTAGAAAACGGCGGAGGACATATCTATCGGAGCGTGAACCGCGCGCCGCAAACAAAAGTTTCGAGAATATAAAAGCAATTCAACGAGTTCGCGCGCATACTCGAAAGCCCTGTTTCTTTTTCTCGTTTGTCTCTCGGTCTCGCTCTCTCTCTTTTTTTTTGTTTTTTATTCCTCGACACGTTAATGATATTTTTTCGTGCGACGTGATTATCGCGAGACGAGAACAATTCGAGACGTCTCGACGAAACGCGCGTAACGAGAACAGTAATAGTGCATCTTTGATATAGAATAAAATTTCGGGGCACGATGCGGATTTCGATAGGAGGCTGTTGCAACATAATAGGAACATGGAAGGAGATTGGAGATTTATTACATTCGTCACGGGCCCCTGACAAAAAAACGTTGAGACGTTCAATAAGATATTCATCACTCGGATACATTAATTTCCCTCGAACAGCCAGCCGGTGGAAAGCTTATTTCAATTTTATTTTGATGAAAATTAGCGTGTCACGACGACGATCAATTTCTCTTGTGACGCCATAGGGATTTCGTACAACGATTATTAATTTTATTCATTTCACTCTACTACGAATATTTAATCATTAGACAGCGGATGTTTATGGAAATGCATATTTTTATCGAAAGTAGGTGAAGTTATGGGACCTGGATAGAAATTTACGTTGTCTGTAGAGGATTTTGAAAATATAGTAATATTTTGCACATTTTGCATATTGCATATATTTTGCATATTGCATACTTTTTGCTTACATTACATATTTTTGACATATTTTGCATTTAATTGTACATGTACATGAATCGTATCATATCATATGATTCTCGCACGAAACAGCAGTAATTGGCCTTGGCCTTAAGAATTTATTTCCAGGTTATTGAGTCATTCGATAACAGAAATGTAAGTAGCGTCAGATTTGCCCAAGAAGTGATGAAAAATGAAACATTATCTGATGACTTAAACTATATTGCAACTAATTTCTGGATCTTGCCAGTTACCATAGCAAAATTAGAAACAAAAGGACTCCAATTGCAGGAATCAGTAAAATTAGTTACTGATATTACTGAAGAGCTGGAACAGGTAAATATCTGGTGCGTGTGTGGAGAAATAATTCGAAATAAATGGAAGATCTTAAAAAAAAATCCAGGTGGAAAAAATCATAGTTACATATTGTAATGCAAAATACAGCAAACAATAAATGAAAATATGTGTACATTGTATAATTGGTTTCACTATTTTGTATATATTTTGCAAATATTTCGCATACGTTTTTGCATATGTCGTGCATATATTTAGCATATATTTTGCATATATTTTTGCATATTTTTCATATTAATTTTGCATAAAGATCCGCTGTCTATTAATCATTAATAAACAGTTTAGTGATAGTCATTGCCTTATCAGTGATGGTCACAATTACAAAACAGATGGACCTATTCTACTTGAAATATAGGTACTCCGAACCATCGATGCGAACAAATGAATAATTGATTACCTACCGATGAAGGAAACTGTAGTCTTGGTTTATAAATGACGGAATAATATACAATAAATTTGAATGGAAATTATTTTACAGTGAATCCCAACACCTTCCCCGAACCAGAACATTACACCACCGAAGGGAAAAGAAGTGCGACAGACGGAATGAAACGAGAATTTTTTAACGTTTCAAAACTTTGCTCATTAGTACTATGACCTTTTGCTTTTTTACTCTAGATTGCTCCTCTTCCTCCTAATTAATTCTACCTACGATATCCACGTCTATTCCCCGCAGCATGTGATTTTAGTCTACCACATACTTCATCAGCAATTACGGTTTTTAATTAAATCCTGAACGCGTTTAGCGAGTTGAGTTAGAAGAGGCACTCGGACATACATAATTAATTACGCGAACATTCGAGTGGGCTTCGACACAACCAAACTCCACAATGTTTTGAGTGGGGAAACATTCAACATATTTCACGAATCGATTATAAAATTTGATATTACAGAAATCCTGAGGTATAAACGATCAAAATATGTCGCAGGCTAATGCGAAATGATAAGTAGATTGAAATTCAAATGGCTAAGTTAATTTTGTATTCCGTGACAATCGCTCTACACTCGGTTGTCTTGAATCGTAAGTACCGCAAACTTTCCAGCCGAAGCTACTTCAGGGAAGATCCCTTGGATCGTTCGGCTGAAGTTCCTTCCACTTCTTAAATTTCCAAATACATCCTAACGTGAAAGAATATTGCGATAACATTCGCGATCTGATCAAACGCTAAAACACTTTACTAAATTCTTCAAATATATCGAACGAATGCTAATAAAAAATGAAATGAATACACAATGCGGTGAGAAAGCAACCCTTTGTCTAATGTATGGCGGTTGACACTGCACACGATACGATTTCTTGAATCGGCAGCTTTCGGGGACAGCGTTTATCCTATTCGTGCGTTACGTCAGTCAGTTGTTGGTGCGCGAAATTGAACGGAAGCTGTTTACGAGGTGCGAGCGAAACGCCTTCGTCCGGGTTTGTTCCGGCGTTGCAGGGCGAGTGTATGCAAGGGTGGTGGTACGTGAGCCGAGAGAGAGAGAGAGGGAGAGAGAGGGGAGGGAGAGGATAGCTGATGGGTCGGGCAATAGGAAACAATGGTCGAGCGAAAAACAAAAAGATCATCCCTCTCACAGCCGACCGGCTGCCGGCATACGAAGTGCTCCTCGTTCTCCGATAGACTTCAATTATGAGCTTCCCGAGCATAAAAGAAATCTCAATATTACTGACAAATTTGAAAAGTTTCACATAATTGATTCCTCGCCGGCTCTCTCGGTCCTTGCCGCTCCCCTTTTGCTACGGACGACGAGAGAGGCGTGAACGCGTGCAAGTGAGAGAGAAAGAGAGGAGGAGGAGAGAGAGAGAGAGATTACGGCACGAGCCGAGGGGCGAAAAGAGGGATGTAAGAGGACAGAATGAAGAGCACCGGCAAAAACAAAGGCCCCCACTCGCTGCCACCGGCTGTCCGATCGAAAGGATTGACGCTTCAGCTTCCGAGATATTCTTCGAAGAACTGACACCTTTGTCTGCAGTCGGAGCGGACGCTCCGACGTTCTTTTCTGCCGTCGCTCGCTCGTTTTATCTCGGATTGAACGGACGGCAGCCAGCCGGCTCCTATTAACCAGAATTCCAAGAGAAATTGCACGGCAATCGTCGAGCGTCTTTAAACGCGTCGAACTACCGGCGATTGAATTCTACGTGGACGAAAAGTGATTGGGAAAAATTGTACCAGTCGTCTTCTTAAGAATTCGTTTTAAGAATTCGGAGAATTGATTAGTTTTTTGAGAGGTAAGTTAATAGTTTAGGAGATGCAACGAGGAGATTGTAGAAAATAGGATCGATACTCAATGGAATGCAGTCTAGCCGGCTTCAGATTTATCGTAGCAATTACGAGGATGTAATCGATGGTCATTAACGTGTCGTTATGGCTGCTATACGTCCCACGAACGATTTTTATTAGGGCGAAACCGTGCCTTCTCACGACAGTCCGCGATTGTTCTCTGGGAAGTATTGTCTGTCATTAATTATGGTGAAAATCGATATTTGTTGCGTTTACCGTGGGAATTTAGTATCACAGCACGTGAAATTTCAAGCAAAAAGAAACGTGTCTATATATAATATTACATAGACTTCCTGGTCGTTTGTGATAGCTTGGACTAGTTACTTTTTCTTGAGAGGTGAATATTGTCTGAAATTTTTAAAAATATGTTATACATTCCAGTGAACGATAAGAGGAAGATATTACACGAATTTTAAGCTGTTATAATACATGAAATAATCATGCTGGTATTCTTTAGCGTTAATCTACGTTAATGAAAAATTCAACGAATCTGCTATCATTACTCGTTTCCTTCGTATCACTTTTTAACGGCCTCTTGCCAGCACTTCAAAAGTTTCCTCACGATTTCTCTGAAGGACGGGCGGTAATTAGGACGAGCCTCGTATCTCTTCAAGAACCGGAAATCCTGCGGGTTATCAAACGGTCGTCGCACTTCCGACCCAGCACTGTCACTTCGATGTGCGAGAGTAAAACTGCTCTACACGATTCTTCACGAAAAATCTTTGTTGCCTACTTTTTTACCGATTTTCCCGAACGAGAAACCAAGATAAAAATCAAAATGGAACAGCTGACTGACAATTATGAAAATAAAGTGGTTGCTTTTATGTACATAGCCCGTTACAAATTAATTTTCGAACACCAATTACATTCGACAATTTTACATAATCCAACACAACCCACCATCGACAACCCATTTATTCTCTCACGTCACAAAAAAAGAACAGCTCCTCGTTGTTCATACAAAACTCCCACACACCTGAAGTCAATCGCATCGTACAAACGTGCTCGTCAAACATATACCACGACATACAGATTCCTCCACGAGCAACAGACCGTTCATTCGTACCCGCGGCAAATTTCTATTTACCAAATATCAATGCCCGTGAGAAGCATAGAAGCGGATCCGTCTCGGGGGTAGCGGGCGGCGATAAATTTTACAATTTAAATCGAGGCATTTCTTACCCTTCGGCGATGCCGCGAGGGAATTTTCCAGGAGCAGGAGGAAGATATCCTGGACGTAAGGAGACGATGGATATTTCGAGGGCCCGACGCGCTCGGTCACGTTTCCAGTCCGCGTGTCCGTCACGTATGCATATCTTGGGACACCGTACCGAAACTACCCTTGTGTCGAGCATCGGTGACCGCTTGTCTCCGTTCAACCTCTCCAGGTTCTCCTCTTTCGATTCTCTCTCTCTCTCTCTCTCTCTCTCTCTCTCTCTCTCTCTCTCTCTCTCTCTTTCTCTCTTACACACACACATCGCTTGCCACCCCTCTGGCCCTCTTGGCACCCCCTCACGGCCACTCCCGTGGGATCGTGGAGCCGAACGTACGTGGTCAACGCGGACCAAACTGTCGGCGAAGTTACGTAAAATAGTTAGCGACACTTCCAGCTGCCCTGCACCCCTCGAACTCCACCCACCGAGACTGGCAGAGCCCGCGTTGGCAGTGTTGGAGCAATGCTACGGACAGGCTGCCCGGCGCCTCCAGAGTAAAAGGAAGACGACCGATAGAAAGAGGAAGGCCATGGGAAACGTACCGTATCCTGTCCGCTCGTCACTGATGTATGGCCAGCGCGGGGACCTTGCACCCTGCCTGAGATACAACACGTACGTGACCGATATAAGCGAGATACCCAGCATCACAGATACCACTCGCTCCCTCTACATACATTCGGTCGCACGTGTGCAACCACATCTACACGTGTTTGCTAAAACACACCGCCGAAGACTTCGTTCCCTCGACCTGTCTCCGAAGCAGTTTCAGGTGTTCCCCACTGCCGATAGTCAATGCAGTTTAATGGCCAATCGATGCTGATGCCTCCGTGATGCATCGAGCGAGGATAAAGTTTCTGCTACCGGTTGCGTTCACGATTTATTTTCGGTTGGAACGAATACTGCGTGAGAGAACACTGTTCGGTGATGGGTCGACTCATAGGCGACGATGGTTGTTGGATCTGTGTGAACATTGTTAGAGGATGTTGCGAGTAGGATAGATTCTTTTGTTCTGAAAGCCTGATGAATATGAGCATATTTTCTCATAATGATCATTTTGTTTTGGATGTGTGATGAATTTGAGATTTTTTTAAAGATGGCAATTTTATTTTGAAAGTCTGACGAATTTGAGAATATTTTTCGATGATGGTAATTTTGTTTTAAAAGCCTGACGAATTCGAGAATATTTTTTGAAGATGCTAATTACACATATTTACGGTTCGAGTTTGTGGATAAAGGATGTTGATGGGTCACTGATACATCGAGTATAAATAATTGAACATTGACGACTTGTTTTTCGTTTGAACAACCTGATGCATGTGAGAATAACGTGGACTGCCTATTTGTTAACCCGTTGAGTATCCACGGGACACATTGAGATTAATATGGAGGTGTTAAAACAAGATTTAGAAAAAATTGGAAATAGACATTTTGGTAGTTCTGATAGGGATTAGATACATTGCCAGAGGCAGCGGATAGTTTCTCCTGCGATATGTACGTCCATTGAATCTAACCAAAGCTAGTTAGAGGGAACTACAAACAGTTAATTTATTTTCCATTTAATAAATTAGAGAATATTATTTGAGGTTAATAGAGGGTAGCAGACCACATTCAATCCTGAGAATAGTTGAATGGTCCATGTTGATGCTACAGTGAAATATAGGGTTTAGCAGAACATTGTTAGCGGACGCAGCGAGTTGTGTCGATGGTTCAGTTTTCGTTTCAAGCTGACTATGATTTGCAATTGAAGTCCATAACAATGAAGGCTCTGAATTAGTAAAATAGCACATACTACGAATAATTGAAACAAAATAACCGGGCGCGCGTAGGAGCGCTAATGAAGATTACTGGAGCTTAGAGTCTGAGTAGGAAATTGAAAAACAATCGTGGTTCTAAAAGTCCAATTAAACGGCTTGGGACGCTATACGATAAGGAACGTATGAACAAAAATTAAGCTAGAAAAGCACTCGTTGAATAGCATCGGACGACGGACGTATGCAGCGGTTCTAAATCAAGGTTAAATATTATCCTGCCGGAAGAAGGTGCACAGGGTGCACACGTATGCACGTCGGGCAAACTGTGGAGCTAGTTTGATCCCGGTATGGAATCGCACCTTATCCACTTGGAGGACAGTTCGTGTAAACATTTGCGGTGGTAGCGAGCGCAGATAACGCGCGATTTTCAGAGCCGGAGAAGGTACACCGACGATAAATCCAGTTGAAGTATCCCGGAGTCGAAACGAGGCTGTGGATTCGGCGGAGGAAAAATTTGTCGAGTATAAGGATCAGTTGCGCTTTGAGGAAATTCTAGGGAGTAGGGCTCCCCGGGCCCGTAGAATGAGAGTCAACGAAGACAGGGAACGAAGCGGACAGAAGCGAGTTAATTGCCAACTCATTCGTAACGGGAAGCAAGGCCTTGGGATGTCGGTTCTCCTGGTGCCGCTTGTGTTTCTAGGACGCGGTCCACCCTCTCGCCTCTTCTCTTCATATCCCCGTTGTTCCTAGGAGCTCCGCAGACTGGCTCGGAACGCCCGAGGCAACGGTGGTCCCGGGCACCATGAGCACAACTTGGCTCCCACCACCCGACAGAACCATTTTATTCCATTGACTATAACGCGAAACTTACTTGGCCGGGCACTAACCGTTGCTGCCACCACCGCTACCATTGCTCCGTCTCTCTTCCACCCTGTCTCTCTCTCCCGCTCTCTTGCTCTACTATATTCTCTCTCTCTGTCTCGTTCTCCCTCTACCCTTTTCGGTTACACGAACATTCCCTCTCTTTCTTCGCCTTTCGTCTTTCTCCTTTCCCTGGCAGCGACGCGGAACCAGGCTAAACAACAAGTTCAACGGTACCGTTGTACCTCCATCTCCCGGGGATACGGCAGAGCCCTACGAGGAACCACCGAAGGTGCATGCAACCCTTTCCACGACCACGACGCTCTGCTGTCGACGGACTACCACTTCACCCCGTTTCTGCAGCAAAACACCCCCGGTCCCACCTACGCCGCTCTGGGTCTCGTTTCGCTGATCTTCGAGACAAAATCCTGATGGTTTTGATGCTTGCCTGCGTACTCGACCACCTAACAGCATTTTACGAGCCATGAAACTGCTCAAATGGCCATTTCAGCTTTCCATTATTGCGTCAATCTGTTATTCCTACTAAACGAAGTTCAATAGTTCCGAAATATATTGCATAAATTTCTCCGATGTATGTAAATATCCATGTCCATAAATATTATTACCTCGATGCCACTTATACTAGAGCAACACGCATCGCTCCGAAACCCAAATAACCCAAGAAGTGAAACAAGAAGCAACAATTTAATAGAAGGAACGCTCTTAACACATTTGAACGTCTGTAATAAAATGAATTGATAACTATTCAAAATTATTCGTCATCAAATTTGTGATGATTAATGTTTCAAGTATTTTATACACATCGATTGGTTAAATAATTGTTGTAGTATAAGTAAATGCTGTGTCGGAAATAATGTGAATCTGTTACCAAAAACAATTCTCACGAAAACGATGAGGAATGCATAATCTGAATCTTTTCTCGTTTCCCTGAACCACCAAAAAACCGGGCGCCAATATCTTCTTTCTAAGCGGTTCGCAAATTATCCGAGAGAAAGTTTCGCAATGTCGCGATAGCGGCTGTCACAGGGGCGTGCAGGGAAACTTCACGGAATCTGGGGAGCACAACGGGACTCTTCATTTCCACGGGCACACGGAGGAAGTCTCGAAACTTTGGTATCGAGCCGGGGAGAGTCTTCGTCGGGGGCGATATTCAAGGCCGATCGGTGCGGCAAGGTCAGGGCACGAGCAGCGTGCAGATAGGTCAAGGCTGCGATGAAAAAGGTGCGGCGAAGAGGGCACCGGCGACGGAGCCCGGCGGCGTGGCGCGGCGCGGACGGAAAGAAAGGATCGGTGCCAAATAAATACAAAAGACGGATAGTCGGTCGGAGATGGAGAACTTTCCTGGGGGCTTAGCCCCGTTAAAATATTTTTTACGACACTTTCCATCGCGGCTGCAGCCGCCGCCGGCCCGGGGAGAGAGAGAACCGAGGTTACTGACAGTCGAACTCCAGCCGAGTTTGCCAAGTTTCGCCATTAGACACGGTTAAAACTTTGTTCGAAACACTTTCGTCCGCGTGCCGTCCGCGACCGTGAAATAAGCGCGCTAAATTCTGAATATTTTCTTCGTCCGCCTTACCTCGGCCTTCGCCCGCCAGTCCCAATGCCATGAGGCCCCTCAATTCCCAACTTCCGTACGATTCGAATGCTAACTCGTCGGCAATGAATTTATGTAGTCGCTAATTTACTTCAGAGGTGGGGGAGGACGAGCGTAAACGATCTTTGAATTGAGAGTATTAAGTGGAAGATGCTAGTTCCGAATTAAGTTACCCTCGCTTGAATCGCTTAAGAACTTTTCGGTTTGTCCGGCGGTTAATGTACCGTCGTTCTTTCCGGCTTCTTCGCGCACTCAGGTATGCTAATCACCCCGCACTTTGTCTCGACCGTGTTTCTGTACTACATGCACGATTTTCATTTTTATCATATTAATTCTTTCTTAATAATCGATGAAAACTGTTTCGCCATTTTCAGTTCAGGAACATTATTAAAAAGAAAAACAAGTTTCTATGTACCTCCTGCTTCTTGCAATTGATTCAGAATGTATTTGCCCTGCATAAATGTCCACCCTTCAATCATGACAATTATTTAAATAGTTTTTTTTTTCAATTTCACTGAAAAATTGTTTTCCCACTAGTTCAACGCTGAAAATTTATATCTTCGTATTGTAAGATGCCTTTAGTATTCTGATCCTTTTTATTCGGAACCCAGTGCCCATCAAATGTCGACCATCGCTCTTGTTCTGCCGGAGTTTCCAGCATTTTTCAATAAGGACAGCTCGGCCCTTCCTGTCCGTCTATAAGATAGGATTTTCGAAAGAGTCCAAGATAAAATACCGAAGCAGCAGCGCCGCGTGTTTCGTACGGTTGTGCTTGTTCCATTGTACCGACCCCTGCTGTGCTATAAATATTTTACGTATTATGATTTACGCACACCACAGTGACCATTGCGCTCTTCCCCCAGTTTCATGTGCCTTTTTTTATTCTCCGCGCGGGCAGCGTTTCTGAAATGGGGTAAAAAGCTGCGCTCTTTCGAACTCGAATCAATTTATACACGATCCTGAAAAACATTGCCTTCCAGAGCACAATGCACACTATATTCCAATACAAAATTATTTACGCACACAATTGAATACTTCGAACAGCTGATTGTGAGTTATCTTCTAGGTAATTTTTAATTTTCTACATTCACCATGGAGTCCTTTGGTGAATAAAATTGTGTACATCTTTTCTATCGCCTTTTGTGTTATCTTCCTTCCATAAAATTTTGAAAATTGTATCTGACAGTTTTATAACAGAAAGGTTTTGCGCACGATGATGCATATTTTGCAGGATACTGTGACTTATTAAATGGATCGCCTAGTAAACGAGGTCACGCACAGCGTTGGTTAAAATTGAAACGGTGATTATTACCAGAGATGTTTTCAGGGACGAAGGGAGGCAGTATTTCCACAGAAGAGGGCTAATTGTCGTCGAACGAAAGGTCCGAGGGGGTGACCGCATCCCCCACGGCATCAACACGGTAAGGCACTCAAGCTCGGTCGTCTTTTAACTCGTGTAGTGCGCATTCCTTCACCGTACGAGAGGGTTAAATGCGGAGTTACTCCCCCTGTAAGCCTGTTATATGTCTCGAGGGGGTAGTCCGGACCTCTTTCCTATTTCCTGCCTGGCTGCAGAAACCAAACGACCTTCGCATCTTACACACACGGCGCTCCAGATTTTCGAATCACCAACGGGAACAATTAAGTAGCAGTAATGAACAATTAGCCACCGTCTCCTAAACGAACTAATTCTTGACACTTATCGCTACTAAAGTATCCGGTTGATGGACTTATACTCTCAAGTCCATTCTTCTTTGGAATTTTCATTCTGTCTCGATAATAAGTTTAGTTTGATCTGCTTTCAATTTTGCAAAAAGAGATGACTAGATATAGTGATCTTTTGGGATGTAGCGACTGCAATGGACCATGAAGAATTGGTGAGTTTTCAGGATCGTAAGAATGCTTCCTCGAGGTAACTGATGTAGCGGTTTCACGCGTGCGACTAGTGGATTGCTACGTCCGACGAAAACAAGCACTTTCAGAAACGCGCAAACAGATAAGTCAATAAAACGACCCTGTTCAAAACACTGCGATTGGACATGCACTCTTAAATTACAATTGAATTGTTCATGTTAAAAGACACTCCCATCATCGTTTGCTTTCTGGACAGCGTGAAACGCTGACTCAATCGAAGCGGAAACGAACGCCTCTAATTGACATACCTGTAGTTATCTATCGATCATCTTTTCCTTCTTGATCATTCACCACGTAAAATTTTCATAATCTAACTCTCGTGGTGCTCATCAATAGGAATTTTTAAAACACATGAGACCGAAAAGGTACGTTACTCATCCTAAATAGAAACAGATTAAAAAAGAAATTGATTCAGGTGATTTTCGGGGAAAGATCAGAAACCTATATGAAGCATTGAGAACGTCAATCTTAGAAAATGTTACTTACAATTAGTCTCATTTAAAAAATTTCTTTCTTGGAAAACATCTTACTTAGAAAATGTCCACTCTATGAACAGGTCGATGCAATATGATGTTCGAAGCCTCCATCGGGCATCCAGCCAAAGTAGATCGCTGACGATCCTCAGTCCTAACATCGTCACGTTAGGCAGCGTCATGTACACCGGCATCCAATTCTATAACTTCGTTTCCTCCCGACTGAATAATTTGTCCGGGGCATTTAGCCTGGGCGAAGTGCTCCCGCCTCGGTGATCAGGCCAGCTAAACTATCGAGCTTGACGGCGATTAATCCAGTATATCGCGCACCGTTGGGAATCATTAGTCGTTGCCGGTTCCGCCCTAAGGACCGTCACCGAGGACCGGTATCGGTCGTCGATTCCGGGAAGGTGGGCTTCGGACTCGGAGCAAGAGCTCCGGAGCCCCGCGAAGAGGCGGAGGCCGCCTATGGGCGATGCCTCGACTGGATTAAAGGAGCATTACACCGCTCCAAAGGGCCCCTAATTAGATCCGGAAAGAAGCAAAGGGTTCCCCGAGTCGCGTAACTCGGTTTACCGAAGGGAGAACCCACCTCGGCTCTGCCGGCATTAACGGCTTTTGCGTCCGTTGAGACGCGACCTTTTACCGGCCCCCCAACCTGTCCCTTTATTCATCGGCATCTTCTTCGATCTTTCAATGACTCCGTCTTGCTGCCGCCCGACCAAAAATTACGATCAATCGAGGAAACTTCGGCCTGACTCAATGATAGTGTGATTCACGATCTTGTCCGGATCTCGAGTAAAAATGCTATTGTACTTAGGGGATCAGCTTCAGTGACCTTCACATGTGTTCAAAGTTATGAGAGTGTTCAAGGATCATTGGTGGCCTCCAGAATTATTAAATTTATACAGGATGGTAAACAGAAAGGTCCGATATTTGTAGGCCTTATAGTACACACCGCAATGAGTAAAGAATATTTACTCAGCGTAGCTCAGGAGAGCAGTCCTTTTCTTGTAAAATCAACTTTTGTTACTTATTACTAGATTGCGGATTTTATGCATCTATGACAAAAATGGGTACTACAATTTAAAAGAGTGGAGGTATTAAAAAGATTTAAGGCTACCAGTGTACTAATTTCACCTTAACAAGATTATAAAAAGAAGAATGAAATTTTTATTTGGCTCCTGTATCTTGCAGTCAATGCAAACGTTTTTTATTTTGCATAAAGATCCGCAGTCTACTTATTACTGTCCCATATCATTACTAGTTCTTCGCTAAGTGTTGATCGGGGTTCATATTTCTCTAATGTGTGGGTTCCAAGAGTTGATATTTCTCTAATGTGTGGCTTCCTGAGACTCGAACAGGACAGATTTCTCCTTAATTAAGAAAGCAAAGCCGCGGTGCATTCTCGGGTATATTTCAGCGGCCGTTCCGAACCAACGAAACGCTCCTTTTATCGAACAAAGTTCGAACCATTCGGTTTTATGGATGCCTAGTTAAATACGCGCGAGGACTAAGTCCGCTGTTACGCTTCAGCGTCTGATATGAGGGGATCGGAATCGGACGGGCGAATGTGCACGAGCTGCCGTAAGTGATTGGCAAACAGACCGACCGGTTTTTACGACGTTGCCCTCAACATCCCCGCCAGTAACCCTGTAGGGTGTTCGTTCACCAAGTTGGCCGTTGATCAGCTTTGGGCCCCGGCGAATCAACCGAAGATCGTAAGTGATCGTAAACCTGAAATATTGGCGTAACGCGTCATTCATGACTCGGGACTAAGTATACAAGCTGCCTAGAACTTCTTCCTTTCAAAAATACGAACCAAAAGGACTTGGCAATTCACCTCTACTAGGTAAGGAACATGTTGATGAAGGTCGATGATGATAGTAAATCAAATAGAGCAAGATGTTACAGAAGTAATATATTTAAATGATTGAGGTTGTTGAATTATCCCTCGCCTGTCATTTGTATCAATTCAACACATTTTTCATCACTTCTGATTTGCAAACTGGCGATGTGAATAATTTTATTTTATTTATTTTGGAAACAAGAAATTAACAAAGTGAATAAATTATCTGTCCATCACGGCGGTCTTCTACCACTGTGCTAATATTGCACCAACGACCAGATGTAGGTAAGAAAATAATGGTAAATCGACCCGTATCAAATAACGTTGAACCTCGGCAATGTAAGCGAAGTATTCCAAGGAACTTCCCGTTTCCTTTCCAAAGAGCGAAGACCAGCTCGAAATTGTGCAAAATAAAAATGTTCGAGCTGGCGGATAAAATGTCTCGATTTTCCCGTAGCCTGGTAGAAGGCGAGACTACCGGTGAAATATCGGTACACGTGACCGCGTCACGCCAGCTGGAGACTGGAGGCGCGAGTATGTGACCGGCAGCGGCCGGGCGAGGTGCGGGGGGAAAAAGGCAGGAAACATCGAAACACGTACGGTGTACGCGAAACGGAGCTGCTCGGGAGTATCGTGGCTCGGTGTGGCGCGCGCCTTGGTAACGGTCGAAAAAACGAGCAGAAGAAAAGAGTAAACGGAAGAAGAGGTAGAAGAGGGCACGGGAAGGCGTATCTGCCGCCCACGTACATGCCATCCGGCGGGTTTTGGCGGATCCTGGGCGTTCCTGGTACCGTGGTGGAAGCCCAATCGTGGGTTCGAGGTTCGAAACCCGGCCGGCGCACTGAGGACGCCGACGCCCACCGTTCTCTCGGCCCACCTTGTGCAGGGCCGTAGTGCGCACAGCGTCGCGCAGGCGAAAAACGCGCTGACCTCGATACCATCCCCCTCTCGCCCCCTGGCCAGCCAACCCCCCGGACACCCCACTCGCACCTCTACACCCGTGGCACCCTGCTCACCCCGTCGGCCGCGACCACCTCTATCGGCCGCGCGTCGCCTCCTGTCGTTCTAATTCTCGCCACCTATGTACACACGTACGTAGAACGATTTCAGGAGCTGCCAGCTGCTTGTCGTCGTCGACGCCGGGCGTCGTCGTCGTCGTGGACCCTCTCTGAGGCGGCCGTTCGCCCGTTGGACGTGCTGATATGGGTCTCATGAAATCTCGTTCCAGGTGACTTTTCTCGATGACACGCTCGTCCCGAATACATTACCGCTCTTTCACTTTGCTGGGAATATCGAAGACGGGGACACCCCCCCGGCACCGTACGACTACGATATTGAATTTCTACTTTTAATTCCGACGCCCCGGACACCCGGGCTTACGGACTTCATAAATAAGGACAACCGAGGGGACGGGGAAAGGCTTCATATTCCGCCGATCAGTATGCCATTTCCCCGCGATTTCCACAAAGTTACACACGGTATACACATCCAGTGTATACCTCTTTCCCAGCATAGCCGATCTCTCTAGCCCAGGCCGTTGGCTTCCTGTCGAGGGCCACTCGATCCCCGCTTAATTCGACCAATAACTCTCGTACTACCGTGTGGTTTTTAATGCGGCAAGTACACACTGAAGGAGACTTAAAGTTGCCCTCTCCCCTCCTCCCGACGATTTTCAATTGGAATTTATAAATTTACGGAAATCCCGCTCATTAAATGCTAAGCCGTGCGCCCGGCCGCCTATCCTTACCCGATGGAGAACATAAGTAAACAGACTCGTGATCCTAATTTAATTCGAACGGAAATCCTATTAGCCGTGGCCGGTAGACGTGTACGGACGTAGTTCGCCGGAAAGGTCCTTGAAAAACATGATCGCTTCGTAACACAAACCGAAAGAGTCGGCTGTCATCGTTCCTCACATTTTGGGTATAGAAAATTGTACAATGGTGCCGAATAACAAACGCGAAAGAGCTTAACTAATTAACTTTCGCATTAATCCTAGAACAGTTACATGGATGCCAATCCTTTATAAACCGAACAGAAATAGAATAGAATCCTTATGTTACAAAACACATAAGGATCTCTCAAGCTTCACTCTTAAAAATTTTCTCAAAAATCTTTATCTTGGAGAGAGAGAGAGAACTATAAATAAATAAAAAAATATTATAATAAAGAACTATAAAAATAAATAGTAAATGAGCACACGGTTGCCAACAAAAATACACAATTCAAATTAAATCAAGCATGAATAACTATTTGAATCCATTACGACTACTGCAGGGTTAATTGCCACCACTTAGCATTATTTAAATTAAAGATATCTAGATGAAAAGAAAAGAATCTCTTTTAAGATGAGCTTCTAATTGATTCCCGAAGACCAGGTCGAAGAAGAAGAAGAAGAAGCTGAAGCTCGTCAAGACAGGTCCGTTACCACAACATTAACTTCGAGAAGCATACATCCTGTAAAGTTCTCGCGCGAGCCGATTCGTTCGCAGAAAAGTTACTTTCCCGTAAACAACAAGTAGTTATCTACTCGAGAAACGTTCTGGGAGAGCACTTTCGTCAGTGCGCGTGCCGTGCTGTTCCCTTGCACGAACACGGGAGACCCGAGCCCGTGAAAGCGTAGCGGATGTCCGCGAAAACTGGAACTCGTAAACCAGCGCCACCCCCGCGCCGAAAGTCGACAAGTTCAGGCTCGCGGGAAAGAACAAGTCGAATTCGCGTCGTCGAATGCGTTTTGACGAACGACTGTTAGACGATACGACCTGGCGACGACTTGCTTCCAACCTTCCGAACCCGATCGTAAAGATTTCAGTCATCCCTCAAAACCGATGGGACCCCCGTAACGATTGAATTTTTCCGGAGTCCGTGAGAATCGTCGATAATTTTCTGAGAGAACGTCGAACATGGTTCAGAGTCGACAGAGACTCAAATCGGAACGGTGATTTTAGTGAAAATAATATTTCTGCAATTTTTGCGATGTTCTGGTAGAAATATTTAAATATATTCTTGTAAAAATGTTTTTAACAAATCAGTCGGGTTGGATGTTTATAGTACGTGACATTTAGGATGTGGTATTACTTGTAGGAAGATTGAAACCGTTTCTGTTGAGGTAGATCATGGCCATGTGTCAATGGTAAGATGTCTGACTATGTACTTGCATCTACTACTTACTTCAGTCAAGCATTATGATTATTCATTTTAGTAACTGAATAGGAGGACTGTGAATGTACAGTGTACATACGATCTTAAATAAACTAAAATACAATGTGTGATTAACTTCATAACGTATATACAGTGTGTCCAATTGTTTAAATTCACTTACGACTGTCCATAATGTGTCAGATCATCCTAGATGCAATAATACATTTTCTACGACATATAAAATAATATAAAGAAATAGCACCCTTCAATTAATGAAAGAAAATTTTTAAAACTCCCAGAGTGACCCAGTACGTTCTCTACAGCCCATAAAATAATGTACAGAAGAATTTCACCCAGCAAATTTATAAAAGAAAACTTTTACTGTTCCTGGAGTAAGCTAATAAATTTTGTACAACCTGTACACTAATGTATATGAAAGTATCTCACTTTATAAAATTATGAAAGGAACTTCACATTACTTCTCCGAATATCTAACACTACGTCTTCAGACAATAGTTGGATACCAGGTAGCAAAGTTTCTGACGGACCTGCCGCGGATCTTGTGCAGCTCGGTTCTCGAAGGTAAGCTAATGTCACCCGATAAACAGGAAACATAATGTGGCATCGAAACTGGAAGAAGTAGGAGCCGATGGTTCTGGTAACGATGGTTCGCGATGATGGGAGTTAGAGCTGGGGCGCGTGGCGGCGGG
The DNA here is from genome assembly GCA_028455605.1 of Lasioglossum malachurum. Classification (NCBI taxonomy): domain Eukaryota; kingdom Metazoa; phylum Arthropoda; class Insecta; order Hymenoptera; family Halictidae; genus Lasioglossum; species Lasioglossum malachurum. The sequence continues at coordinate 10,515,217 of CM052314.1, read as the reverse complement.
TCGGAGGGGCGGCAGCGACCATCAGTCATTATTTTCCGCAACATTTAGCAAGCACTTCAAACTGTTTCGCGCTCCCTGCTAGGTCCGCTATCCTGCCGCAGGTCCGAAACTTTCTCAAGTATGTGCCATAGGAGAGAACAGCGTGCCGCTCTTCCGACGGGCACCTCTCTCTCTCCTTCTTATCCCTTCTTCCCCACCCCCTCGACCGACGAAAAGCTCAGGTTTTTTCCGTTGCCCCCTGAAGATGAGTTATGAACCGACAGGTTGGTCGAACATGCTTCCTCATCGAGCTCGACCCGAAACGAGGACCCGGTAGTAATTAAGAACGACCACCAAAAAAGGCCGCGTCCGCGCGCGAGCGCGCTTTCCACGAGATACAATTAAGCGAGCTACCCGCGGAAGAGATCTTGAGAGGGCGTGTTTGTTAGTCTTGTTACTGGGAAGAAAAATGACCGGCCCGGGGAACGTGTTCATTTGCCGTGGAGAGGTTCGACAGTGAGCATTAGCTGTACTCGTGCGTGTTTTAAACTGTAAGTGTTTGCCAAAAACCCTAACGATTGTAATGCTGCAGATAACTCTACTGCATTGCCGCAAACAACGTCCTAAAAATTCTGTTCCAGAGATCACGACAAAAAGAAATTTATTATTTTCTAATAAAAATACAAATCGCATTAGACTCCTTCGAACATTTTTGCGCACCAAGCTTCAAACGACAAAAATGCTATGAATACTGCAATCGACATTTTATTTCTAGCTCTTTACCATGAATAAAATTAATTTCCAGTTCCCAACCTAATTATTTAAAATTTTAATTTTCATTGTAACCTTGAGATACGAGTTAAATTTTGGTTCACAAATGTCGCTGTAATGAACAAAAAAATCAAAATGGATAAAAAAATCGTTGAAAATTGGGAATATCTCGAGAAATACACACACATCAGATCAGAGAAATAAAAGTAGATGTATTTGATATTTTTAAAAATGCTATTCAATAAAACACCATAACAACTTTCATTACCCACTTGTTTTGATTCGAAGCATAGTTCTCCAGATATTTCAATGTCGTCAGATAAAATAGCCACCCTGTATAGGGTTGCATACAAGCACAGAGAATAATTCCAAAGAGAAATAGCAAAAGGTCAAGAATTATTTAGTTCGTGTTTACTATATTTTCGAACTTTTCGTCTCGTATCCCCCACGGTCGGAAACCAGCGAGGACCGCCGAAATTTTAATCGAATTTATCGCAATGCTATTCATGAGGGAGACAGAAAGGGAGGTAGGAGGGAGGCTGAAGAAGAAGAAGGGGCGAGAGGGTCGAATAGGAGGCAGACGAAGTCGTATATCTCGACGTCACGTATAGAGAAGCCAGGAGAAGTAGCATCGGATGTACTCGTCTCGCGAGCACGGTGATACTGGCCATCCCCTATCTCTCACCCTCTCGAGACTGTCGAAACGTGCAAGCCAAAAGTGCCGCACGCTGCACGTAAGTTTCCACGAAGTAAGTTTCCTGTCTTCTCTTTCTCGAGCACACCGAGCGCCGACTAATCGGAATTACAAATGCTCGTCTCCAAGCCCCCACCTACCCCTACCCCTCGTGCTACTCACTGACAGTCGCCTCATCCATTCCTCGTATGGACAGAATTCAGATCCCGTGAAGTTACTATTATCAGGCTGCTTTAAACGCTCCGCTGGCGAAATAGTTCACCGATTGATCGATGCGACGGCTGCCGAGAAAATACTGCGAAAAGAGCAATGTATTCGCGCGAAACAATGATCGCTTCGTGCGATTACTTCTGCTGATAATCCTTTTTCAGGATTGGAATGGATCTCCGGAAATAAATTCTGTTGCCTGCAAAGAGTAATTAACACACTCCTGCAAAATTCTGTTTTAAATACATTTTTTTAATGAAAAGACAATACATATTAGGATCAATACTGCTTTTACTAGCTTTTCTTAAAAAAATGTATTGTACTTTATTCGTTTATCAGAATAAAGAGCAAATGTTGTAATTTTCCAGCACAATGAAAATTTTACGACTATAAGAAATGTACTAATGTGCGGAGAATGTGTTAATAGATCATTGTAGAATGTTGAAAATTAAATCACCTCGAAAAATGTTTTCCAAAAATAAAAATATTTGTCAATGAAAATTGTTGAAAACTCACCATTTCGGTGAACCAGAAACTAGACTATCGTTCCAAATTTTGTAAAAGCCTAGGACGGTACCTGCACGAAATAAAGAACATTTATTAGCGATAAGTGTGTGACAAAATATGTATTATAGAAGTTGTTGATTAAAGGGGTGGATGTAAAAGTGTTTAGCTTTCTTGAATTAGTTGTCGTTATGACGTTTGCGAGTGGTGGACAATTATTGATTTGCTGTGTCCACTCGCCTTAACACCTGGCCAGTTTATATTGCTTTCGCCGATGAATAGTACCATTGGCGACGTATTTAGGGTGGGCAACTCCTTGCGTAAATTCGAGCAACCAGAAGGCCAGGAGAAGGCAAATTGATTTTGCGCGGACCGTTGCAGGAACTTGGACGATTTATTTGATTATGGTGCGCATGATTAGCAATATTGACAAATTAACTCTCGGCCAGTGGCTCGGACACTTGGCACGCATACTGTTTACCCCCGCTGAAGTTATCCAACCTCGTTTACTCGGCTCGTTTTGCTCAATACACGAACCTTGCCGCTACCGCGACCTATGACCAACTTCGCCTCGTAATCCCTACAAAAAGCGATAATCCTGCGAAAGTAAACTAATACGCCACAATAGCCACCTTCAATTAATCTACAGCAAGTCTCGAATTATTTAAAATTGATCCGCGGTACGATCAAAGAAAAAATTCTGAAATGAAACATGAAATTCTATTCTTGTGCCAGGGAGAACAATAAAACATAAAATTTGATTAAATTGGTCCTTTTAATCGTGCGACATTTCAATTATGAACGATTATAAATATTTTATATGTTTATGACAAAAATTAATAGGTGAGATACAAGACTGTGAAGACATTAAACGAATTTAAAAATGTTGTTACATTTTTTCAATTTATCAGAATGATCTAACGAAGGCACATGTTTTAATTTATATACTCTTCCCTGCGATTGATTGACTTGCACACAAAGATCTACAGCCTATGACACCCTAGAGTAAGAGAATTATCTGTTAAATAAAAAGAAAATGATAAAACTTAATAAAGAATGAAGAAATCGAACCTAGAAATTTTTATTTTCAAGAGTAAAAGAATTATCTGTTGAATAAACAGAAAATGATAAAATTTAAGAAGATGATAGTGAACACAATCTAACTTTCAAATTCAATTAGAAGAAATTGCACCTAGAAATTTTTATTTTGCTCAGAGATGAATACAGTCTGTGTGTATGTGTGTGTGTGTGTGAAAAAGATATTCATCGAGAGAGAAGCAGTGATTTGCAGGTAGCAGAAGTTTTTTATTCTGAATCTGGATGTTTGGAATCGAAATCTGTTCTTTGTCGAGGCCCGCGGAATAGAGAGGGTAGTGCGCGGGGGTAGGCTTTTTAGCATATTGCCCCGAAAATCGGACAATCTTAAGATTAAAGCCCCGGACAAATCAGAGACGGTTCTGTCACCTAAAAGAGCATCGGGAAAGTCGGCGGAACGTTCGCCTCGGAGACGAGCGTCGCGAGGAAGACGAGGAAACGAGATAGGCGGAGATATTCGACTCCATATCCATATCCACATCAAACTTGTACCTCGCCCCCTCGAAGCCAGACCCGAAACTTTTCCTCGTATGTAATTCGGTATGGAAACGAAGTGGGAAAGGGAACTTGCCAGCAACGAAGAACGCCGCTCAGAGACGTAAAACGTCCACGCTGATGCATAACCCGTGCTCCGATTCAAAAATCCCTCGTCTCTCCTCGCAAACGAATATTTTTCAGGTCAACGGAATCCTGCGATTTCGCGGTGGCGAGCGGAATGTATTAATGCCATTCGTCGAATGACGTTCGACTGACGGATCAACGTACTGTGGAACCAAAGGGGATCGGGCGAGTTTCAATCTCCGGAAATTCATTTATTTTTCGGCAATGAAAGGGAGGAGAAAATTCCTTCAATCTTTCCACTTTGTTCTCCTCGTGAAAAGTTTCTGCTGACGATGTTCTAAAATGTTTCTAAATATAGAATAATGGACTGTCGTACTGGTTGGGACACGTTTTGTTTTTTAACTATAACATTACACAGGATGAGAAAGTTTATACCGGTGGAAAGGTATAGTTGCCGCGTACGTTTTCACTCCAGAAAGTATAATGATAGCATTAACGTATAAAAAGTTATAGCCAGTTTTCTCGAGACATAAAAAATATTAACGTATAAATTGGGACGCCCCAAAAATTCTGAAAAGTAAGTGTTGAAATGAAGTCAAAACGCCTTATATTCAATGTTTATCAAGTATTTATTTCTGAAATCATGATTTAAAAATGCGAGATAAAAATGACTTCTATATGCAAAACAAAGAAAATGAGTTTGTGTTCCAATTTAAATTATTAATTAATTAATTATTAAATTCCACATTAAATTTTCAACGAATTAGATATATTTAAGCAATCAGGATTAAAAAATTTTCAGTTGAAAACGAATCCATAAGAAACACAATAAAACTTTTTAGTACATGTTTTTAGCCTTCGCTTGGCAGAGCTATACTGAACATGACTTGTTGCTTGTAATGCTCATGGAAAGTTTGTTTGGAAACAGAATTAAGTTGACAACCATAACATTGGTGTTTCCAGAGGGTTAATTTGGGAAAAAACACTGTCCCAACTTGTACGATGTCCCAACCTTTACGACAGTCCCTTATATATTTAGAATAATACTCGAAAATATTCTAAATTCACCCAAAATGTTTTTAACTTGTAAAGCAAAGTATACGAAGTCAAAAATAAAACACAATTCCCTGATTTGATGTGTAATACGAAAATAGACATCATCTTAGAATCATTTAAAGAATTAATTTTTAACTTTCATTAGATATAAAGTTTTGTTTTTTAATGAACTCGTCAAGTTTCTAGCGATCGTTTGAATGTTATTTAATTCCCAGTTGCGAGGGGAAATTATGTTAAATGTCCCGGGCAAGTCGGCCCTCTGCCGGGCATTTGATGGAGTATTATAATGCAGATTCGCGGGGAACGATTTATACGATTGCATAAAATTGCGCACAGACGGCGCGGCGTAACGAACGGCGGAACACACGCGTGGCGTTTTAATGTCCCGCACGATGGCATTCGATGTAACATCGTGTAATTTGGGTCCGGTCATGAGGATCGTTAAGGCGACTGCGAAGTCGTGGGCACATTAAACGTCGAGTAAACACTATTTACTGCCCCCTAAATAAGTTTACGTCCTGTCGCGATCCTGTTTCAGCGTTGCGGTCTTCGGACGGTTCGAAAGCTGGACTGTCTTCTGAGGGTTGCTTCCATGGAAATTAGATTATGTTGCATGAACCAAATGAAAATGTTGATTTTTGTTGTTGACTCGACACGATTCGAGAATTTGGTACCTTGCTAACCCATTCATTGTAAAGAAAACTCGCTTTAATATAATATAGAATAGCTTTGAAGCCTTTTCCTCCAAACTGAAAACTGATGATTAAATATAGATACTTTTTCACAGTTCTCAGGGATTTTGTCAGGTTCGAAAGACATATGGAGCGATGCCAGTTGTCCGAACGTTAATTCGCCACATAAGTTGTTAGCAGATACGTTCGATCGAGCCGATGAATCAAACGGGAGCGGAAAAACGGAAATAAATCGTGGACTGGGACAGCCAACAAAATGGGCGAGACATAAATCGTGTTTGTCTCAGCCCGATCAGATACATCGTATTCAGAAGCTAAGTACAGCTTCAGGGATGCCGATACTTATGTCCGAACGGCTTTATACCCGACGAGTGACCCTCGTTCGCTGCTCGTACACCAGCTCGTGAACGTAAGGGCGTTAGATCAGTGGGGTTGGAACGAAAAGGAGTCTCCTTAGGGCACTTAAGGGCGTCCTCGTGCGTCCCTGTCGACCCCCAGGACCGGATTCTCCAAACAACTTCATGATTTGCTTGATTGCACCCGCCGATAACTGCTCCCGGATACATGCAAGTAGATTCCCGAGAAAGTGAAGGCGTCATCGTTCTATCGCGGGCTTCGAATCTATCGAAATCCTGCCTCCGATTTCCTAGATCTGTCCGCAAATGCTCCTTCCAACTTGCTAAGATTTCGCATCAATCTGACAGAGCCGGGCGAAAAATAATACTGCTCGCAAGAGAATTTTTTAATTAATTTATGGTTTTACATTGAGCATCGAGGATTTAAGATCATTTCCTGAGGGTAGTCCTGCTATTTATAATCCTGAGAAGTTGTCGTTCAAGTATGTATACTCTACATATGACCAATTTCTTAATTCTTAGATAAAGATTACTGAGTCCATTTCAATCCGGCATTGTAAAGACACCATCAGGATACCCTAACCTCTGGTGATCAATTTATATTGAATGCTGAAAAAATTGAATGCTGTGTACAATGAGCAGATCTACGAGTCTAACCAGTCTGTCTATAATAAATCTAAGGATTGTTATATATGTATATGGCCTTGGATCCATTTCCTGAGGGTGATGCACTTTCAGTTAATATTGTACTAAACCCGAGTACTAACAGATTTGTAAGATATTGAAAAGAACTTTATACACACATGTTTTCAAGGACACGTGAAGAATATCGAGGGAGGCGACTGGTAGCCATAAGAGTAATCTCGAAAACGTTCAGTGAGAAAGACACTACAGTGGTAGCTGCAAGAAAGCTTAGAGTAGCCGTAAAGAACGATCGCGACGTCTTCGGTTCCGGAATAGGATGTCTTGAAAGAGTTTCCGGGAACAGCTTTTGGAACCTATCATGGCGAGTAACAAGGTCGTTCGCGGGTGCTGATTGCAATAAAATCTCGAGCGGATCATAGGTGGCCCCCAGGCGGAGGCAGAGAGAGAGTCGACCGGTCGGTCAGTCCCGGGGCTAGTCTGGTTAGCTCGGAAGCTTTATTTCCCAGCCACCGTACGCTACTTACGTTACGGGCAGCGTAACGGGAGTTGAGGAACGCGCGTTTACGTTCCCGGACTCGTACGCGGGCCGTGTATGTGCGTGTTCAGGAAGGACGCAGCGGGCAAAGTACAAGCCAGCCTTCAGCCAGCGTGAAAGGCCCTCGGCCAACCAGATTTACTACGCTCTCCTGTAATTATCATCATAAAGTCGACTTTACGAGCAGTAAGAGCCCTCGTAAAGGAATGCTTCATTTCGCCCTCGCCCTCCCCCGCCGTCCTCTTCCCGACGACCCTCGGGCTACACCACCTACGGGAAACCACCTTGGCCATCTCTCGGCCACTCTCTCTTACACTTTACCCTTCGAACCGGTAGTCTATCCTCTCCATGCCGAGCGACGCTCTTGTTACCCGCTCCTCTCTCTCTCTCTCTTTCTCTCCTTTCCATCTCTTTCTCTCCTCCTGCCGACCGCATTGGGAACGTTAAAACCTGCCGAGGGCTACCTTTTACTTGCCAACCGACCGGTGAGATACCCGTGGATCGCGGCATCGTCGACCTCTGTAAACAGCCCTATCGAAGCCACCGGGCGTTAATGGCTAGCGAAACGATGAGAAACGGCCTGGCAATAATTAGCGCCGGCCTACGCGAGAATCCGCTTTGCCAAAGCAGGAAGAACTTCAGGTTCGTCATAAGGATGATCGGTGCTGGAAAAGTTCGATTGTACTTGAGAGATTGGAATACGATTTCTAACACACTGACGGTTCAGCGTGGTCCTCAAAACTACGTTAATTGTTTATGTGATCTTATACATCTTCGTGTGACTAATAACTAGACGGATCTTTATTAAAATTGAAAATTGTCTGTATCTGTCGGTTCTCCATGACAATATAAGGTGAAAATGAAGAATTAAAAAATTGGAAATCTCGGCTTCGTTTTTAGTTACGTTAAATGGCATAACTGTCAAACGGGTAATATTAATATTTTAAGAGACAATTATGAAGTGAATAGACTGATTTGTGAACGTCGACGAACTACACAAATGTACATGTTGGAATTAAATATTGCAAGTAATGAGCAATGGAAATGTTAGGATTGCACAGGGCAATAGACAACAGTCAAGAAAATTCGAAATGTTGATGTAAGAAGAGCTCATCAATGGCCACTTGTAAAGTGAAGATTCGAGAATTGAAGACCCTCCGTTGGCAAATGAAATGCAACAGACCCAGAAACAGTAGTATCAGCTAGCAAACGTGTATATTTTATTAACATTATATTTACTGGTCGGCTAGCACTTGTTTACTTTCTAAGACACACAGCACCACTGACTGCTGCATAGCGAAACCGCCCTAGTAATATACAGGTTTCCATTAATGCTTTGTCGTTTAACTAGACTCGCTCCGGAACGCCTTCCGCTGTCCATGGAGAATTACGTTTACCCAGTGGAGAACGGAGTGGTGTGGGCTGTGCTACCAATCATAGCTGTTTATTGACTTCAACTCCCTCCTTTATTTAAAAATCATATTACGTCAACTAATACAATTCAAGCAAAATTTAAAAGAAAACGTCGAGAGCTTCCGAGTTCTGTTTTTAAAATCCTTTTGCATCAATAAAGAGCTAAGAAATCCCGAAGAAATAAAACAGTTCAAAATGCATTAAGTCGTTTTTTATACAACATTTTACTAATTTCGGTTTAAATCGTGAGTGGTTTGAGAAGAGACGCGCTTTGGTAGGGCACCCCTCGGCCACGTTCCCCCGCCATCATAATTAACAGAACACCGGGCAACGATGTTTTCGCGTTTCAAAGAATGCCGTTCTTTCAGACGCAAATCCTTAAAACAGTCCGGGTCATTACCGTGAATTTACGAGCAGCCCTAACGGGGCCGGCGAGCCTTTTTACTCTCCCGGCCGATATTGCCATGATCGAATTAACGATCGGCTTTGAACACTACGTTTGGTACCTGTCAAATACTTTAATGCCATTATCTTCATTAGCGGCGGAACCAGCACGGATTACAATACCTAATGAACCACCTCGTGGCGGGCAAGAGCAACTTTTTCCAAGCTTTCTCTTTGCCTTTCTTCATCCCTTCTTCGCTTCCCTCTTACTCTTAGCCTGCAACGTCGTTCGAACTGGCAATCTCCCCTTTTCGCCTCTCTCTTCATCTCATCTTTCTCTTGGCGTGCTGAAGGGTGGTGAAAGCTAAATAAAAATAAACAAATTTGTTTTTGTATCGCAAATGCTGCCGGCCTGCGAGAGGCCCTTTGAGCCGAGCGAAACGGCCAAGTATGCTGGTTAACTCGGATTTGCAATTTTAATTACGCGCCGTGACAAGATGTGCGAGAACGAAGAACTGGAGGCAAAGGAAGTGGCAAAGGGAAGACGAAATTAGCTGAGCAAAGCGGAATCGTCCGACGAAAAGAAAACTTCGGGGACGTCTGACGCGAGCCCGTTTTGTCCGGATTTTCGATGGGCTAGCTGGAATCTGCTGCGAAGTCCAAAAAAATTTTAAAGACAGGGTAGTCGACACCTGATCCGAACTGCCTCTTGATCTCCAGGAGAAACTCTACATTTTCTCGTAAAGATTAATTTTTTACGAGGACCGATGTTTTCTTGTATAGAAAAAGATGTAAGACATTTTATTCAACATCTTTTGTTCTTTTCTAGAGTACGGAAAAACGAAATTTGTTCATGGAAAATGAAGGGCATCTTCATTTCTTTAGACTGCACTACATATCTTTTAGTAAATCATATAATTGCTCATGCCAAGGCGAGTTTAACGGCCTAATACACTATGATCTTGACATGATCTTGAACTCAAAAATGCGAAATCAATGACATGTTCCCGTTAATAATATGTTTTCGGTGCTTTACACCCTCTACATAAACAAATTGGGTCGAAGAAGATCTACTTAGTACACACACACAAGAAATGCCCCCGTAATCAGACCTTTACACAATATTGTTATAGTATATTGATCGATTAATTAATAGAAAAACTACGGGAGAGATGTATTAAAATTCGACACTTTCTCTAAACTTCAGGCGAACTTTCTAACGAGGCACTACCGGGTTATAAAGGAAGTGGCCAATATTCAAACGTACTCTGAACGCATCATCGATATCTCCTAACTTCCGCGCTTGTCCTGCGAGCCGGTGTCCGTCCAGCCGGTGTCCCGAAAACTGCAAAGTGAAACGAAGTTTTCTGTACAACAGCTTCTGCGCTATTAATCGATGCCTTTCATCTGCTCGCCGATCTAATTACCGTCGCATATAGTGTACCTCTCGTGCGATGGCGAAGTGTCCTTAACGAAGGATCAATTTGGGAGCGGCCCGTCATCGGATAATTCGCCCGCGAACTGGCGAACTCGATTAGCCGGATATTGCATTACGCGAGAAATAATGGAACGAACGTAATTTCCCCCATCGGTTTTTCTGCACGTGGATGGGACGAGGAAAATGTACGGAATCGAGGGGGTTTAAGGCGGTGGGTGGGGAGAGATGCCTTTGCTATCCTTTGACTCGTCCTGCGGGCTGCGGTGCATTAAGAAATACCGAAACAAAGGACAACGGAGACGACCGGAGAATGCTCGTCGACTTTTCCACCGGCGAATAAACGAGAGGGTCGTCGCGCTATCGGCGAGAGAGACTATACGACTCTCCTCTTTCCCTCGCTCTCGTCTCTGTGCCTCTGCCTTTGCAAGCGTTTTAAGTGGCAAGTTGTCCTGGCCGACGCGACGTCGCTCTTTTTGCCCTTCCTCCGTCGATTCGTCAAAGACGAACTTTGGGATACACGCAACCAGTCGAAAATGACCGCTACGCTCCGCGACTCCTTTCAAGGGGGCCGGCTTTTTCCGAAGCCTGGATCTCCACGCGAGCTGCCATCAAATACCGGCGCAAAAACCACGAAAAATATACGCCACTGAATTAAATGCTCGCCTCACTTCGATTTTGACGCCGGGACTACCGGACGCTACACGTAACTGGTTCATATCTTGTATACAGCAGTTGACTTGATAAGCTTGATGATTCAGCTGAACGATTGCGCGGAAGCGTGGGGGAATACCATCGTAGAAGGGGAAGGTAGAATGGGACAGGGGTTAACCCAGCTAAGTCGCCAGATTAAGACTTGTGTACCCACTCTACCTTCCCCTTCTACGACGCTATATACAGTAAATCCTGGGAGGTTCGTTTGCGAAGTTCGTAGACGGACACTATATTTTTTTGAGCTTCAAAGACCGAGCCGAACGTAGAGAAGGACAGCGCGTGTAAAGACTGCGACTCGAGATGTTAACTACTCGATCATCCGCACGGAAGTGGGGCGTAATTCGACAGAAGCGAGTGAACGCTGGTTGCGACCGAACGCTGGCAGAGGGGGAATCGATCCCGCATCGATCGCGACAACAAGTTCGCACGACATATTGAGAGCGCGAGATTCAACATTCGATATTCATACTTCAACAGCGACTATAGAGGATTTACTGTATATAGAGAGACAGGGTAACTTTTACACCTCAATTCGAGTCAATTCTCCTGATCTGGCGACTCTGGCCAAGCTAAGTAACCGAGGTTCTACAATATCGTAAAGTAAACGAATAGACTTAATTGTGTCGTGTTTGGTATCGTTTCAAACAAAAAGGTGTCACCAATATATTATGAAAAGTTTCATGGAAATATTCTTAGAAATAGAAAAGTATTACGAGTGTTTAAAAAGTGAGACATTAACCACATGGTTGCTTTCTAATTTCGCGGTTCTTATTTTGGACCAGAGCCGTCCGCAGTGGTGTCTGTCGGTGCCATGTGTTTCACACTTAATTTATTCCATGTTTATCGCGGTCGCCCGGAGAAATTTGACTCGTATCTCTTTGAAAACTTGGACAGGCCTCGCAAACTCCTATTACTGGCCTGCCACGAGGGAACGGACCGTCGTCTCTCTCGCGGGTTCATACTTCACGCTGGGCGTCCAACGGTGTCAAACGTTGTAACGTATCGACTGTTTCCCCGGGACTGCACCACCTACATGCTAACAGTTAGCTCCAGTTTGTATGACAGCCGACGTCAGCCCGCACAATCGAAGTTCAGACACTGGCCATCGAAGATTCCATCGACAATTGGATACCATTAACAGGTGCCTTTTGAATGCCATACGCGGAACACGCGCGGGAGCCGTGCGTTCTCCTAACAAGATACGCCATGGAAAGTATCTACGTTTACATTGTAATTGTGAGCACCGGCCACCGGTGTAGATTACTTTTAGAAACGTGAAGGCACGCGAAACGTACCTATCGTCAAGGATGAGCTTCTATTTCAAGGAGCCGTCTCCATTAAAACAAGACCCATGTACATTTATAAATCATTTAAGAATCGATAGATTTCTTCTTTTTTTTTATTGAATGCAATTTGAATCTCCAGAGATTACTTTGGCGTACATTATTTTTCAATACTACGTTGTGAAACTTTATATATAATACAATACAGATTATAAATGAACGTAGGTCAATACACAAGCAGTTTTAAAGATGTACGTATGTAAAGATTAAAGATGTTTTCTTAAACCTTTAAATCACAGGCATTTTATCGATAGATATGAATGTGAAATTATTACTTAATGGAAGTACTGTAGTGTATAAAATATAGTTTTAAAAAATGTTTTCAACAAGAATATATCGAAAGAAGAAGAACAAGAAATATCGAGAAGACGAAAATAGTCGAAGGGCACACAAGAGACTTTAGGCGCATTTTGAATAAGATCGGAAATAGAAGAAAGAGGGAAGTGGATGGGGAGACGGCATCCCATTGGGAAAAGGGATTCGAGGCCCTATCTGCGAATGATTTGTGAATATGCAAGGGCAATGGGACGCCTCCTTCGGGAACTCGACGGTCAAGATAGTCCTCGATTCCCCGGGCACCTAAAACACGGAAAATATTCGAGTGGACAGCCGCAAATTTATCGTTCACGGCATCCCTAAATTTTCCATTACACATTGAATCCCGAACATGTCGAAAAAGAATGTGCTCGGAATTCATTTGTCCGGCCCTCGTAGCCTCGTCGTAAATATTCGTCTCCTGGTCCTGATTTTCATACGCGAAATTACTCCTGGAACCGTCTTCAATTATAAAAATTAATGTCGACAAGTCTTCATAAAAGTTCACAATTAAATAGAAAAATACAGTGTCATTTTTAATGGATAATTAATTGTATAAAACGAACTCTCTTAAACCTTAACCCTCAAACAACCAGATTAATAATAAAGCTTATATGTGACAGTTATGTGAATTAATAAATTAGTTTTCATAAATATGTCGTAACACAAAAATTGAAGAGAATTGAAAAGAATGAAAAGATGTATATGTTGCATATAAATATGTTTAAAGAACAGAGCGTGTACTGAATCGCTTCTAAAATCGCAATATTCTATACAGCAGAGCCGGGGAACTTTTTCCCAGCCATCGCTGCGCGACTCTTCAGCACCACTCCTAGCTTACCCAGC
>CM052314.1:10452728-10501572 GCA_028455605.1 Lasioglossum malachurum | reverse complement strand
AAAAAGTTACTTCAAATTACCTCGGGAATCGGCCTTTTCAAGGAAGTACAACATTTTGGAGACTGTATAACTTCCTCAAATTTCTGCTGGATGCTTAAGAGACATAATCTTTGTGCTGTACTAATTGAAGCAAAATGGAATCGATTTTTCCAAGTTGTTAAATGAGATACCCCCTTGATGATAAACTATAACAAGAACTTAATTTCGCTCCAATAAGCAGGAAAAGAAGAAGCAACGAAAATGTACAAAGTTGGAGATTCGCTGTAACTTTCACAAATGCTGCAGCTTAAAGAAATATTATGGAATTACAGGCGTCGTGGAGCAAAAAGAAGGCTGTTTGTTCAAAGGGTCGGATTTTAAATCATTCCGGAAGAGTAATTAACAGATGACAAAGCTCTCAATTTGCACCGACACGTTCGATTATACCGGACGTCTGTGTTCGCGCGTATTTTACTTCTGACCTTTACAAATGGCGTTGTTTGAACAGGATTTTCGAAAGGCGACGCGAATGGTATTATCAAAGAATACCCGCCTCCGTCCAGGACAATATTTCCTGTCGTAATCTGCGCGAGGTACTTCAGTTAAATACATTACGTCGTCCCGAGGAGGTTTTTCTTTTGTCTCGGAGCACCTTAGCGTGGAGGTTCCGCCGTGAACAATTTATGGCTTAAAAAAAGGAGGGGAGCCACCCTCTGGGAGCAGAGGACAAGTATACCGGTGTCGAATTAGACGGTGACTCTTTCTCCTTCTTCTCGCTGACTTGGAGGGTCAAAGTTCTTGTAAGAGATAAAAGGGACACCTACTCGTTAAGTCGTTTCGTTAAACAGCAATTTTTACCCTGTATTTCCATTCGATCTCTTAAAATCATCTTCGTGTGACACACATCGACATGAGGTGAAACTTTATAAATCAGAGATGAATATGCAGGCTGCTTAAGAAGCACACGAGGTGATTCTATTTGCAAAAAATAACATTTCCTCGGTTGAAACTTTATTTTTTGAAATATTAAGTTTAAAAATCGATGGTTATATGTGTGTCCTGTCTCTCACGAGAAGTAGATTTGGTTGGTCATGATCAGACATCATGTACTGCACCATCAGTCCTAACTTACCCTGTACTGCATTGTAAGATAAACAGTTTTGTAATGCTGCAAATAAGAATTTATTTGGATAGAAGAATGTTTGAAATTTTGGTTCCTTTCGTGTTCGATCAGACGTGTTAAACCATAAGCTAGGTGCTCAAGATGAATTAGAAAACGATTAGCACTCTTACATAGAGAATTGTAATATCTTTTTCGAGGATTCATTTATTTCATTGAACATTTTTCATTTGAAATGAGCAGTGCTATTTTTGTTACAGATTGAAATTTTTTTATGGAAACGGGACCTGGCAGCGTCCTGCCCGGATAAATAATATTTCAATTGTAGCCTGGGCGGTTGTCGCGGATGTGCCGAATCGATGGAAACATGGGACAAGGTGGACTGTTCTTTCGATTGGCAGAAATCCGGGGCACGAGGACGCAGGTCCGTGATTTCGGTGTTCCCGGCCGCCATAGATCAACCATGTCGCGGCAATTGAGTTAGGAAGGAAGGAACCAGTTCAGCAAACACTGCTGTCTCCCTCTCCTTTCTTTCTTAACTTGCTCCCTCTTAGCCACGAAATTTATGGCTTAAAAAACTCTCGAACGGGCGAGTCGTTCGCTTTATCTGTAATGTACTGATCTTGCCTTCGTCGAGGAAGCCGCCCCTTGCTTTGCCGCTCCTTGGACTATGCCCTGGACCAAGCAGCCCACGATCTGGATACGGGATCCACCCCTGACCCTCTCCCTCTCTCTCTCGGTTTCTCTCTCCTACCCACTCCTTGTCGGTACATAGGGGTGAGCCACCCTGCAGCTCTCATGATTTATATCGACGAGAAAGACGGAACGTGCGAATCGAACAAACAGTCCAACATACGGGGAAAGAGAGGGAGAGAGTGAGTGAGAGAGAGAAGGACAATCGGGAAATCAACGGCAACCGTCGGAGGAGTTAGCACAGTTTGGACTACGTTTTGATAAGGGTCTACGAATCGCGAAATCCTGTCGGAGGCACTGGCACAGCAGCTGGATTCCCGAACCAGCTCCAGAGATGGTCCAGAGATGGAGGATCTAAGCGAGCACAGAGTGGGAGAACGATCAGCGGAACATAACTGATAAGACGCCGCTCTAATCGAAATCGTTTCAAGGTCCTAAGAATACGATCTGAGCTACTTCATTCGGAGAATCATTTAGACTTCCCTTGCCATCTTGTTTCGATCTCTTCAATGTTGAGTCGCTAGCCAATATAGTGGATACTAGCTTTTAATGTTGCCTACTAAAAGAATTACCTACAGTCAATTTGCGATGTGCGAATTCTTCTCAAAACTAGATGTTTTAAGACAACTGCCTACAATCAATTTGTAAGGAACAGCAGCAAATTTTTCTTAAAACTACCATGATATATATTCGATTTTTTATCCACAATCATTTTGCAAACAACAAGGGATTTTTCCAAAAATGACAAGAAACATCAGCACATTCATCGCAAAACTACTACTTTACATACTAGATTTTGACTATTCTTCATTAAAGCAACTATCTGGAGTTAATTTGCAATAAACCTTCTGATACCACCAAGTAATTCGATCAATCGAAGATACCCGTTCCCAGGATTCTCAGGCTGACAATTTCGAATAGACCCGTGTAAATTGTGTTGTCAGCGCAACCCTGTCCAGGTGAAAAAGCTGAAAGTCTTCGGGGAATGCCTTACAAGTCTGTCCACAGTGAAAAAGCAGACGAGACGCAGGGAGCGACGACACAAGAGAAGGAATGTCCCTCTCTAACATCGGAGCGCTCGCTCGAAAAGGCTGTTCTAGGTTTCCCAAAGGCATCCGACGTTCGTAAGAACTCGGGAAGTACAAAGTTCCTTGTGCTCGCCGTGCGTGAGGGAAATCTCGGGGAGGGAAGAGCGAGAAGAAGGACCGGGCAGTCTCGTAGACGAATCGGATGGTCGTCGTCGTCGTCTCAAGGCGTGTGCAATCACTTAGGTAAATATTCACGCGCAAATGCATCTTCAGCATGTGGGTTGCTGTCATGTTGGACCACGGGCTACGTGTGGGTCATAGGGGTCCCTAATTGGGGTACCGCTACCACACACCCTCCTGCGAATCGATACCGTGTGTTCCTTTGTGTGGTACTGCCACGTACCTCAGTACTATTGTGTTCTCACTTCAAAATAAATTCTTTAAAACAATCGTTCTACCGAAAAAGAAACTTACGGTATAATTTAACACTAACCGTACCACGACCGGTCAAATGACCCGTTCTATATTTTTTATTTTTTAACCCTTTGCACTCGGAGATATTTTTACTCGACAATTAATTTTTTTCTTTGTATGAACATGAAATTGTGATATAATACCTCAGACAATACTTAAATGTTTAGTAATTGATTGGATAACAACATATTTAATAATGTAATCAATATTTTGAATAATGGTACAGTAAGTTTTAGTGGTGACTCTCTGAGTGATCAATCGAGTGCTGAGGGTCAACTAAAGGATAATTTTGAAAAATTTAAATAAGTTCAGTCTCGTCATTTTTATAAAACAATGTATGTATATCTGATACATTTTGTACTTGGTACGGTTAGTGTTAATCAATACCAATACTAGTATCTGGAACGAGAAAGAAATTTTTATTCTCATTTCTTTAACCCCATTCCTCAATCTTATCATTTTATAATATTCATTTCACCTAATTAAGGCATCTCTTCAACAACGAACGTTTAAGGAAAGTACAAAAAAAATGTTATTTGAAATCAATAATTCGACTGAAGATTGTAACAAGGTTCATAATACAAGATCTAAGAAAAAAGTATCTGGCTTTTGTCTTGACTAACTTGTTTTAGAATGTGCAAAGTCTAGAACAAAGAGGTAACGAGAGGTTGATTTTGGAGATCCCGTGCAAAGAAGGGTAAACTGAATAAAACGGGATGAAGGAACTGTTCGATTAAGTCTAATGAACGATGGTCGCCTAGCGGGCCGCGCTTCAAAGACGTCTCAGACACCAAACGATTCATCAGGATACTCAGGGCTCAAATCTCGAGGTATTTGCGGTTTGGCTTTCTTGAGGTTGGTTCCGGAAAGTTCGCCCTAAGGACCAGTATATCTGGCTCCTTAAACCTGACCTTACCAGGTAAGTAAGCGTGATTCCTTTGACGATATCTCCCCCGGTCGGTAAAGAAAAGGGCACCGTCTTACTTCGGCCAGGTCTCGCCAAAGGCGAAGATCTGCGAAGTAAGATCTGTCGGTGATTCGATTGGTTCTTACAGGAACGGGTAATCCTTCCTTTGGCATCGTAATCATCCAAATTAATGGCGAGCATAATCGTGAAACGGGAAATTAAAAAGGTCCAATTGCGATTGTCTAACAGAAGGATACAAAATTGTATGATCGCAAATAGAAAAAAGGAGCTAGGGACATGCCAGACACGTTTTTGCTGTCTCTTTCATCAGCGAAACAATGTACCCGCGAAGTGCACACTCAAACTACACATTTGGTCTAAATGGAGGGAAGCTTTCGTGAATAGATTTTGTTACACGTGCATTCAAAATGAAAAATATAAAGAAACAATATTGTAAAATTTTGGCTCACTTAGAAATGTACTATTAACATTAGGTTTACACTGAAGGGGATTACTTTACTTATCCATATTTCAAGCCATTTTATTTTTACAATATATACCCAAAGAAATAAAGTTGAATAATTTCTCATGGATGCATCTTTCTTGTATTGTACTAGTAAATTAAAAATATTAAAATAAAATTCTTTGCTACTAGATGGACGCACTGCTAAGTTATCTGTGTGTGCCGTATTTTGCAAGCATCACGATTAATATTTCCAATATGTTTGCGCACGGAGCACCGGCGCGGCGTTCCCGGTTCGTGACAAGGAAACAGCGTTCGAGGAATCGTTCCTTAGCCACAAGGGACAACGGATCTTTAACGCATCTGTCGAGCACGATAACGGCGATTACTTATGCGACCCGTGCCCTCTCTCGCCAGAAGCTTCCTCCGTGTAGCCCTTCTGCTCTCTTACCAGGATGTAGACGACGTGGGATGCAGGTGGAAGAACAGGGGGCGGCGAGGGGAGGAAGAGGACGCGCGCAAGTTAACGCGAACATATAAATTAGCAGGACATCTTAGCAGGCCGCTTGCAACTTAGTCACGTAGCGGGTTTAAACTTGACAAGAGGTGGATCCTACAACGGCAAGCGTACGCCACCCTCCTCGGCTACTACCCCGTCACCTGGTCCCTTTCGTGGCACGAATGGCCACGCGGTAGAAAATCCGGAAGTACCTTGATTTTCAACCGCGATGCGGTTACGGACATTTTAACGTTGGAGGAACCGCAATTTTATACCGTCAAACATTGTTGTTCCAAAGACGTTACAGATCTTTACGAGTTCCTCGACAGCACTGAAATGGTGCTCATTTAGTTCAATTATATTATCCTGAAAGTTTTATATGAAATGAACTTTATCCCTGCTGGTGAACTGTTTTTCTTTGGGACCAATTTTAAAGGAAGTAAGGGTGCAACTAAACTAATTTTCCAGCAACTAGTTTAAATGATTAGCTGATCTAGCTCAGCGACTCCGGGACATCTAATTCATCAAAGGACGCATCTAATTCATGAAGAGATCACCAGATACCTTTCGTTATCCCCAAAATTGACGACTTCCACACAAGATGTAGTTCGAAATTGGAGGACGTCTTCAACGCAAAACAAAGATGATCAATACCCAACAGAACGCGTAGTACCACAGAAAAATCTCAAAGGACTTGTCGATTGCGCGTAACATGTTTCCCATCCTGCAATGGGGAGCTCGGCAGATATAAATCACAACGATAATATATCTTAGAAAGCGTGATTTCAGACGATCCAGGTGGTAATCCCACAACTGACGAAGTCTAGCCAGAGGCGAATCGCAGCTCGATCTTATGTTAACGCAGGTATACGTCGATAAGGGAGAATGGGGTACACGGTACCCTTCGGGGAAGCCTCGAACTTTCGATTTATGGGCCGTCGTCTCGAGGGATCCCCGGCACTAGTCCCCGGGATGTGGTCAAAGTGACAGGGTGGGCGATTAGGTGCACAATACTCCGCAACAGTCCGAAACAGCATCTGCGCCGTTCATTGATCAAGCTCGAGACCGACACTGGAAGTCCACGAAAGGACGCCCGAATGTGTCGGGAGAAAGAGAGAGCACGTTATGACGTGATCATGTTAGATCCCAGTTTCGAGGGGCCGTCTGGTCGAAAGGATGGCCGACGCCGTGTCCGCCGCAATTGAAAACTCCCCTTTACGCAGTCCAGATCCTCTGCACCAACATCTGCTTTCTTCAACTTTTTTACTGGCCCCTACGTCCTCCGTTTTTCCCAGTTCTTCAACTGTGATTTCTTCGTGTTTGTCCTCTGGAACTTGTTTCGGTGTCCATAATTGCGCGTTCATTGAATTAACGCGTCAGCTACCTACTTTTATTCAATCCGTCAAAATAGATTAATTAGTTGATTTTTCGAACATTGTTAATTGTTCGTATTCTTTCTTGATGAAATATTATTCATAAGTGTGAATTACTGCCAAGATGACCAAGGGGTGACTCCTCCTCAAGCTCATCAGTTATGAAATGATGAGGATGTATTATTCTTTCTGTCTACAAGATTTGGAAGAGCAAATAAAATCCTTCTCATCTCCGGAGTTTTGAAGAACATTACAAAGACATTCGTACTCAAAGGTAGCTAACCAAGGGAATATTTTGCCAGGACGAAGACACAGCGCCGCGTATGTCAAAGAACGTGTCCTGCGAAAAGGGAATCGCACCCCCTTGATTTTACACTCGACAAAGACCCCTTGCTTCGACTTCACCGACCTAAGCTAAACCAGCACCATCATAGTAATTGCAACCTCGCGTGTTAGTGATTAATGCTGCTTGTTATTAGGATAACCCTCGAACATCTTCGAGGGATCGTCGTTGAAGCGTTCCTGGGGAGTTACGTCCCAAAATAATCCGAACCCCCAGGAGCCTAACGTTTTGCATTAATCCTCCTTTCTTACACGATCGGTTGCAAGAGCATTAATATATTTTTCTTGGACAAGTTTGAGGTTGGCCGTTACCAAGAAAATTTCTGGGACCAGATGGGTAGCCGCAGAACAACGCAGCTTCGCAGCTTTGGAATACCACTGTCCGCGCGGACGGTCACGGGACAATGTTTTCTTATAATTAATGAGTAGGATATTCTGAATGGACCGGTGTACCGCCTCGAGGAGAGAAAGGGTACAGCTAAGAACGTAGGAGCTACCTTCTAAACTCCGAAAGCATCCCAGGAATTCCCTCTCTCCGTCTATCTGCTCCCCTCCTCTCTGCTGCGAGGCAGGAATGCTGCGGCATTATTGGCTACGTTTATCATCCTCTTCGCAGGACACGCATGAAATCTTTGCAAGGTGACTGCCTCCCGGATCCAACCGCCCTCGGAGTCAAACCGTTCAACTTCCGCGAGAGAACTGCTTTCCTATTATTCTTGGAGCCCGACGCCGCGTCTTTCCGACGCAAAACCCGGACCACCCCGACGTCCGAACAATATTCGACGGGAGATATTTTGTTCCGGGGCAACATTTTTCCTCTCTCTCTCCTCTCCGAACATCGTTCTACACTCTCTTGTTCCTTGTCTCTCTCTCGCCGGTTTTTACATCCCTTTTCCCTTGGATTCTCTCGAACGGGGCTACCAGCTCTGCCTTCGCGAAATTGCACGGCGGTCGAATTTAATTATGTCTGGAATTCGGCGCTAATTAAGTTTGATCGAACGAATCCGCAGGTTTGTTACTGAGTTTGCCCGGCAATGCTTACGAAACAAGGGTACGCCCCCGCTGCGAGCATAATATAAATTAAATTATCCTCTATGCGAGACCAGCCCCGAATTCTACTGTGAGCGGATCATAGTGACTTTTTTCCTCTGTCCCGACCGAAACCGATGGATCGGACGCGGAAGGATAATATTATATGCGATGTACATTGGCATTCCTTCGATCCATTGTCAAGCTTAATAAAACTACACCTGTCCCCTAATTTACGCGAATATCCGTTCCACGTATATTTGATCTACGCTAATAATAAAAATTCCTGTAAATTGAATTTGTCGGTGCTCCGAGGATTACGGCCGCCACGGGGAGCGAGACGCGCGGGTGGGAGAAGTGGGGGTATTCCTTGGGAATGCCTCCGATCGGGCACAATCAGCCCGGCGCGCCAACTGTCTATTGGCCGACTGTGCCAACTCGCGTCTAGGTCGCGCTCTGATTGGTCTGTGTTTTTCGTTAATAACTCCTAAACAAATGAAATGAAATGTCGCTTCTAATGACGTCACGTACCTCCCACTTCCGGCTGTTGGCCGGAATCAATTCCGCGTATAAAACGTTCCGCGTAAATTAAGGTAAATTTGCCGCCTAATCAAATATCCCCGTAAAAAAGTGCCGCTTAAATTGAGGGACGGGTGTAGTGAGAATACATCGCGGGGCTGCACTGTACTGTACCTTGGGTAACCAGAAATTTTTGCCTTTTTCATATATAATCCTGTAGATTTTGGCGAGAAAGTGTAAAAAATCCAATTTTTAATCCAAGGAGATTATTGGCTAAAAGTTATGAGAGTTTAAATTTGAGCGATTTTCGGTTTTTTCTTTTTGAACTTCTTTTTGACGGTGAAGACTCTTTTGTTGTATTATACGAGGAAAAAGGATGAAGTCACTTAAGAAAGCAACATAATATGTTGTGCTCTTCATCCTATTAGAAACAGGAATCTGTAGGTTTGGGGTATCTCTTTGACTTTGTTTTCATAATTAATAATGCATAACCCCTTTTATGTCAGAGTATACTTGCAAAGTTCTTAAATGGTCTTAATAACAGGTATATGCTAACAAATAGTCCAGCCTAAAAATTTATAATATCCTTCTCTTAATTACTTAAAAATGATTAATATGTCTGTGATTTTGTCCTTGATAATGTCTCTCTTTTGCCAGAGTATATACTTGTAGAGCTCCGAGAAAAGATTCTAACGTTTTGTTTTACTGAACAATCGTTCGAGGAAAATGCCTTCTTTGATTCGGGGACAGTGTAACAGGATCCCAAATGCCGCGCTTCGATTCTTCGAGCTGGTCGGCCAATTTTTTTCCATAGATTCTTGCAGAAGAACAAATATGCAGTGGGAGTGTGGAGGTCAGAGGGAAAAGGGAGTCGAAGCCAGAGGCGACACCCTCGGGCACGCTGGGTTCGCCCCCTGATTGGATGAATATTAAATTCTGGTCACCAGCAAACAACCGCCCCTCGTCCTGCTTGCTTCTTCGGTTACGACGATTGAAATATGTATCCGGCGCAAAGTCAAACATTCCGGCGAAGTGTATGACCCGCTACGTGGCCCGAATTTAACGCGCGATTTTTCCCAGAAAGTGGAAGCGTATCACCCTTTAACTTGAACATTAACGCACCGAACCTCTGGCTTCTAGATTCTGATACAAAAAGAACGCGGTGCGTTCCGTCGATCGGTGATGTTCGAGATAAATTAGAAACGATTCTTACGCCTTCGGGGGTTGTAATTGCCGAGGATGAGACGGGACTTTCGAAGGAATGCAATTTTGTTTTACATCTCGCCGGTATTATTGATCGTCCTCGGGAAACCGCGATCATTCGCGAGGATGAATGGGCAATTACCTCCGACAAATTACAGAGGGATGATCACAGTCTTATGCTTTCGGAAACCTGTGCAATGTTTCATTGTTACAATTTTTTCACGAATTCCATTGTAGTGTTTAGTCGGCTAGCAATACTAAAATCCTTCAATTTTGTTCTGTCCCACAGGAAGACTATTAATCCTGTATCTTTAAATCTTTATTTATACAGGGTGGCTCACCACATATTACAACTTCGATATACACGCTGGTATGATGTAAATGATCGTCACATTGAACCTCTCATATCTCTTTAAAAAAAATGATTTCTTCACAAAAGTAGGTTAACACTTTCTTGTACAGAATATCAAGCTGCATTAAATGGAACAATAAAAAATATACGTCCTCTACGCGTCCACCTACAAAACACTATTAAGTGCCTCTCTTGATACCATTGAATTCTACGTGAACCATTTCCACTACGAATAATAATAGTCATGTAAATTGAAGTGATAATATAAGTATTAATTAGTTAATATAAATATATATATATTAGGTTGGCAACTAAGTTCGCGTCGTCCACATTTTCTCAAACAAAGTCATTTATATACATTTTTTAAGCACGAGTATTTTATATCAAATTAATCGAGAAATTCAGAGGTTCCCAATGATATACAGTTCAAAAGGAATGGTCACTGAATAAGGTTATAATGATACAATAAGAAAATTACAAAATAAAAGATCGCGAAATTAATTGCCAACCTAATACATAGCTCCGACATCTTGCAACGAATGTAAGCAATTTTCATTTAGCATAAAAATCCGTAGTCGACTAATGAGTGAAGCAATTAAGTGCAAGAATCAGTTACAGCTTTCAGGAGCGCGAAACGATGGAAGTGCTCAAGGATGACGCGGTAGTTTCAAAAGAATGTAATTTCCTTTTTGCATTTCGCCGCCGGCCGGATCATCATCAATCGCTTCCATAAGCGACACAAGCCGGGCGACGCTTACGAAGATGAGGCGGCAATTATCTGCGAGAAATTAAGGGCGAACGGAAGATACGCGGAGAAGCTGAGGGGATGAGGCAGGGTGCGGGTGGAAGTCTTGACAGAACAGCCGTATTTCGGCAAGAAGGGTGGTACGCTTAATTTCATAGACGTGGCGCATGGGGCCATGCAAGCAAGAACAATCGAGCCCGGCAGCGTGTGCGATGGAAGGTTGGCCAAGGGTAGGTTCCACGCACTCCGAAGGGATAATTACAATAAGCAACCCTCGCTGCCCTTACCTCATCATTGATCTAAGAAATCCACTAGCGTAATTCCCCATAAATTTCAGCCGGACCAACGTCGCAGCCGCATCAGAAACAATTTCTGCTTAACGCGTTCGCGACCGGCACTTA
The DNA here is from genome assembly GCA_028455605.1 of Lasioglossum malachurum. NCBI lineage: Eukaryota > Metazoa > Arthropoda > Insecta > Hymenoptera > Halictidae > Lasioglossum > Lasioglossum malachurum. The sequence goes on along the minus strand of CM052314.1, from coordinate 10,490,445 downwards.
TTCCGGCAATTGTTGCAATATTCTATCGAATACGGTGCGCCCGTAATATGAAAAAACACTGTCCCTAAACCTAACCAGTTGCACATTTTTTGAAAAAATTACGTTGTTTAAAGAATCTGGGCTTAAAAACAATATATCGTATTCTCTAAATAATAATAAATGTGTGTGCTAAAAATGAGTTACCCCGACCTCACCGACAATCATTTTTCGTTAGCATTTCACCGACACGATTGCGTCTAGTCAAGAGTGTATCTATCAATTGACACTTCGTTGCACGACACCGCATATTTAAAAGAAACATGCAATGCCTCAGAAACGAGCTATCAAAATTAATCCATAGCAAAGATGACTTAATTTTGTGAGCTGCTATATGTTGACGTTTCTACAAAAATGATAGGAAAAATTCTGAAGCATGAGAGGCGAGGACCATTCAAATTCGATTATTCGCAATTAGGAATATTTTCACCCCTTGGCCGCGTCGCGTTTTAGAGCGAGGCAAAACCCTCCATCCAACCCGATTCCACGAAACGTTTATTCGATTCCGCGTTAAGGGTAAATCCCCATAATTCTTGCACGTACACGCAAAACACGCCTGCCCGATATACTTTCTGGTACGAACGCATCGCAAAGTACAAACTTAACTGCGCGTCGCGCCACGATAAAACATCGGCGAATTCGCGCGATTGAATTACAGTTTAATTAACTCGCGGGCAATTAAGGCCCCGCCCGCTACCGTTCCCTGCACCCCCTCCCCACCCAATCCCCGTCTTTCCCGAAGGAAGCCCGGCACCGTCGCCATCCACCCAAAATGAAACCGTTTCCGCTCGCCCGTCGAATCTCATGCATCCGCGAGCCCGACCGTTTCAAGCTGCAAGTTTCGAGGGTACTCGCGATTTCATCGGAAACTTTTGCACGCTTTAATCGTTTCTTTTTTATTGTCTCGCCCTTTCTCTCCGTCTCCCTCTCTCTTTCTATTTCGCTTTCGCCCCTATCCCCCTCTTATCTACATATCTCCGACTTGCTTTCGTTTCCCTCGCGTTCTCAAAACGAGCGCAGGTGCATGCCGCCCGATAATCGACAAGGGAACGATCTCGTTTGTCAATTAATACCCCCGTGCCGGAGGTCACTCGCTTCCGAGTAAAAATGAAATAACAGGAATAGTTATTATCGTGCTACATTAATTAATAAAATAACAACATTGTGTTACGGAGAGATAATTCTGGCCGGTCTGAAGGAAAACTGATCGCCATCCGATAGAATCGGGGATAACGTGCGACACGCGTGGGCGTATGTGCGACGGAATTAGACAAGACAACGGTGCGGCGACATAATAAGCGAAACCGTTCACCGACAAACACTAATCCGCCATTACATATGCAAGCATCCTAGTAACACGTAGCCAGTATACACGGTACACTTAGCCGACGGGAAGCCGTAACTGCCGCGTAGGCGGCCGATTTAACGACGAGTGAATAATTATGGGGCTTTACGGTCCGATGCAGGAGAGGTTTGCCGAATGGAGAAGCGCCGCTGTGCTCGTAGTTATATTTATGAGCCGACAATGACAGCAATTTCGTCCGCGGAACCGACTACGAAGCTGTTCCTAATCGAGAGTCATGCATCGTGATTTCATTGGCCCGCCTTGAGTCGAAGGAAGAATGAATCAGCGGATGCAAAAATGGTAGGCGTTCTTATATACGATGATACTTTCTGTCGGAGGGAGAAAGAACTATCTCTCCGGGGGATCGTTAATCTGTAAATTCACAAAGCGCTTGATAACCGGTGCCCGAAGGCTAAAACTATTTCATGGGCGCGGAACGCGAGCGATGGTTTGATGGCTCAGCGCGAGAAGACGCGTGCCATGGGGCAATAACACCCATCGAAGAACATTACGATCGTTAATGTTCAATGAAACATCCCCTGACACTGGAGCCACTTCGTGGAGCCGGGGGATCGGCCCACCCTAAAAGGGACACTGCTACTGCCGATTTTATCGTTGTTCGTTCCGTCGTTTAAGCGTCGTTGCGGCCAAGAAAATTGTTGCGGAATCTGTCCGAGTTTAGAAATTATATGTCGCGTCCAGCATAGCGTGATTCTACACCCTCGGTTTGGCAGAAATTGATGTAAAATTAAGTTTGAGTTTGAATTACAAGGTCTACTTCTTTTTATTGCATCGTATTCTACTCATCAAACTCAATTGTTCTCTTAAAATATGATGGTGAAGTCTTTTCATCATGAAACTAATTTTATTTATTGTATATTCTATTTTCATTCCTCAGTGTCAGAGATGGAGTTTATATGCACAGCTTGCTGTTGACGAAGCTGTGGGAAATTATTTCTTTGCTCGTGAAATTCTATATCGAAAATATAATATAAATACAATCAGTTTGATAATAAAAAAAAACATTAGATACGATTTTTCACAGACATATTTATAATAGCAATTGATCCCTCTATCATCAGAGTAACGCCAGAGCCAGTGGAGAAGCCTTTTCAGGATTGGAACCAGATTAAATTCTAACATATGATTCCGTGCAACCCGTCCCAGGACTCGGATTAAATGGAAAGTGGGAGCTAGATAAGTTCGTTCACGGGTGCGAGCATTTATAATTAAATGGCGTTGTTACTTATTACATCGAAGTTCGCGGAGAAGCGAAATAGGGAGATTGTTAGGCTTTGGTTACTTGGATAATCTCCTTCATAATGTATGGGGGCAAATAAAGAGGCGCCGAACGAACTTCCCGCCTTATTTCAATGGAGCCGCGTTTCTTAAATAAATTAAAAATTTGAAACAGTGATGAGCCAGCCGGAAAGTCCGGAGATTACGTTGTCTGGAAAGTATAGTAACTGAACATCGCATAAACCCGACCAGAATTTAATCAATTTCCAACCACTAAGATAAGAGACGTATCAGTTTGTGAAATTTTGTATTTGTCTCGCGATGTCCAGCTAAAAATCTGTGAATTTTAATTAATTGACATTTAATGTGAATAATTGTAAAATGAAACATCTGGAATCGGCTATTTTACTAAGAATTGGAAGTTTAATTTTAAAAATGAAACAGTGATTAGTGACGAAATTTTAAATATAAGTACATTTTCTGTTTCATCGTGGCGATTGAATGTCTCGCAGCGATTTCTGTCACGCGTGCAAGCACTCTACGTGCTAGCACATTCTATGTTGGTGAAAAAAATCGGGCCGCCACCCATGCCCATTGTTCCGCTTATTAACCAAGTCGTGTTGCGTCGCGTGGAACGACATAAGTCGTGGCGCTGTCGGAAAAGTCGATATCGAAAGGCACGGGTTTGCGGGGGTGGAAGTGAGGTGTGCGTCGCAAGGGTGTCGAACGCCCAGGTCTCGTGACAAATAGAAGCTTTGTGCCGCGACAATGGGGAGTTTATTTCCGGGCCGGCTGGGGCTACAATGTAGGCACTATACTGTAATTAAATTCCCAAACCCAAGGATTCGGAGGTTATAGAGGACCAGAAGGAGGAAAAGAGACGGCGAGGAACGGAGGGAGACAGAAAGAGAATTTCGGGTGGTAGTAGACAGGGGTAGCGCGAGAGAAAAGCAGAACCTTAGCATATTGCATACTGACCGGTCCGCAACAGTTTGGGTTTCTCGTGGCTGACGCCATATTGTTTGCTCTATGTTCATTCCTTCCTACCTTCCACTACCTTCCCTTCCGGCGAACCTTCGGCCCAAGATGAAACGAATTCCACCTACGGATATCTTTCTCGATTCGAACAATGTGATCGGGGAGACTCTTCCTTAGGTTCTGATTGTTTCCTTACATCTGATTTAGGAACAAGTGGGACGGTACATTGAAAGTTCTCTATATTAAATTACAAACATGCAATTGCTACGAACACGTTGATAGTCGATTACAGTGAATAGAATTTTACATTGCGCCACAATTTCTTTCTTTTCATAGATACACTTCGAAATCTTCATTGAGACCAAACGTTGGAGGAAGTTCAGTATGTTTGAAACAACACCACGACTTGTTTAAAAAGATGCGTGGAACAGACGAAATTCGTGGGATCATTTAAAGAATTAATTGATCCAAAGAAGAAAGAAAGATAGTATTGTCCGTTATTTAGAGAAAGATTTCCTAAAACGCGGTTACTCAAATTTCTCGCAAACTTCCGCAGAAAGTATCGGTTACCCCCTCGATTATGAGAAAACAAACAGAGGGTTGATAACCCAGAATGGGCGCAGAAATACCCAAGTCCCCGAAAATCCCCGAAGCTTAACAGCTTGCTCGTACCAAACGATGAGCAAAGAACGCGGCACGGTGTTGGAAGTGTTAACTACAGATATTTCAACTTCCAGACAGATGGTGGCCATTTGACAATAAAGAGCGGAAGGAAGAGTTCCGATGGTTGCGGTGGAAAGTATGATCCGCCAATTAGAGCAGATGCGCCTTAATAAAATATTTCATGTAGAAATACAATTGTAACATCTTTTCCATGTAAGATGATCCAATGAATTTAGTCTATGATGCAATGAATTTGATAGCACTTCGCAGGCCGTTCAAGAATGTGTAATCTGCGACGCAGTTTCGCAGTTGCTAATCTGACGAATAGGTTCGTGTAATTGGATTGATTGCTTGGATAAACGACGCTATTGAACAACCAGCACGAGGAAAGAGAACGAGGGAGAGGAACGGAGGAGAGAGAAGAGATGAACAAAGCATTCCTCTAAGCGAGCTCGAAACAGCTATGCGTCTGAAGACTCTGAAGAGGATCTACAGAACGGGAAGACAGAACTCTGGATCACTTTCCAATAACTCGACATCGCAAATCGCATTAAAGCTCTCAATTCTGGTATAACTAAAACACAATACCATTCTCAAACCAGGTGGAACAGAATGACCAAAAATTAACTCCTAACTGTTTTATTAGGTCGAGTCATAAATAACTTCCGTTTTTAAAATAGATTCTACCTAGCTGCATCGGCAGTTATTTATGACTCGACCTAATAATAAAATGATCGCAAGGTCTAACGCAATGTCCGACAGAGTACCGGGTAATGAGTATCCGAAACTGAGGTCACTGTCCTAATACTATTTCTCTCGATCAGCGCTCCATCATCCGCCGTAATAATTTGAGTGTCTTAGTCCGATATAATTATAACACATTTCTCACAAAACCGATGGAACAGAAATTATCAAAGAACGGCTTCGTACAAATTTAATAAAACGATTGCGAGACACAACGTGATTCCCGACGGGGCGCACGGATAAGTAACCCCCGAAAACTACTTATGCTCCCGATCAGCGCTCCATCATCCGCCGTAATAACTTAAGCGTTCCAGCGTATGAAAAGTAGATCTTTCTCGACGCTCCATTTCCGTCGGAGTTAATAACTTAATCGCGACGCACCGAACCCTACGGCGGGGGTGTCTTGAGGAGAGCAAGACAGCGGTTTAATGCAGGGCAAACACATGTATAGAGGCGTTCGCCGAACGGGAAGACCGAAAATGGACTTGTCTAAAACGAGTGTGAGAGAGAGATAGAGACGGGGGGCGAGCAGGAAAGTTTCAAGAATAAGAGCGCAGGAAGGGGCTGACGAGAGGGGAGAGGTGGGGGATGAGGATCGAGAAAGAGAAGCAGACGAAAACGTTCGTGCACGGCTTGTCAGGGCGGGGTTGGCTAAAATGAAAGTTGGAACCACGGCTTGCCGCAGCAAATCCGGCTTGATTAAAACACCGTAGGAGGAATCCCTTACCCCTTTAGTTCGTAGCCACCAGCTACGACCCTATACCACCCCCACAGTCATCCGCCACCGCCCGCAGCCCCCCGTTTATTTCGACCTTCTTCGGTCGCCAAGGAGCGCGCGCGCGGCAACGTATAATCTTAATGCAGTCTTATACGAAGCGGAACGAGGCTATATTTCATTATAACCCCGCAGTCCTTCCGGAGCCCTTCGCGTGCAACCCTTTCCATTTCGACTACTATAAGCGCGAGACCGACCGGGATTTCGCTTCGAGATATCGCTCCGCGGAATGGGGGTCTCCTTCCGCACCAAACCAGATAGAAAACCGGAGAGGGTGCTACCGTTTCGAATAGGAGCCGAACAGGGAGGGGGAGGGGCAACGAACAGGGCTAAGGGTACCGACGAGCCTGTAAGTATCGAAACGACGACATTGGCTAAAGTGCCTCGCCGGGAATGCTTTCCCTAATCTTTTCCTCATCCTGACGAAAAACTACGATCGCTCCCAGGGATCGAATTATAATCCCGGATCGCATTTTATAATCAGGACGTCGCGCCGCGCCGTGCCGCGGGAACACGAAGAAATCTTAGAGCTTTCAGATCGATTTGGGTCCTGTAATCTTGCTTTTTCCGTGTCTTACAAGTATGTTCGTACACAAATCGTACAAGTTTGATAACATGAACTTTGCCAATGATGGTCCTGGATGCTGCTATTTTAACCTCCACTGTGCTCCAAGCACAAAAATTAGAACACAATGACCCATTTTCTAACTGGTGAATGTGGAACACTCTGATGGAATCATTGGCTTTAGCTCCATTCCAATCTGTGGATATAAAAGAGACCCAATTGTACTTGACTCCTACGAAAGGATGGTCTTACGTAGAAGACAACCTTTTTGTACAACCTCAAAGGTTAGATTAGAAATACCTTTAATCTTGTCACTAGGTATGAATGACAGCAATGAAAGAGATGATCTCAGCTTCGTTTCAATCTATAGATCTAAAAGAGATGCAATTGTGCTTGTTTCTTTGAAGAAACTACGCTTCTCCTAGCCATTAAACGTGACTCACAGTAATGGAAAACTTGACTCCAGCCTTATTCTAATTTATGAATGTTGAAGAGAAGCAATGGTGCTTAGAACAAGTCTAACGCAAAGCAACCTTGTGGTCGAACAATAAAACACTGACACTTGAGTTGAATAGATTGTTTTACGTTCTAGTTTGCACCCCACAGAAAAGGCCTGAAATTGCAAAAGGGAGTTGGAATAACTAAAAGTGTAATTACTTTATTTACGAACATTCAATCCAGCGTCGGTGACAATGGTTCGCAGAGTTACCGACCGACAAACGAGAGAATCGAGGGAGGCGTCGCGACTTGAAGCTCGGGGGGTAAAAAGAGAATGTATTTACGACGTTACAATACCCCATGGGCTAATCCTCGCCTCGAGCTGCGCCTAGTACTACCGATCGACCCCTCTCCTTGCTCTAAACATCGCAATCTCGGCGCGAGAGCGTAGAAATCCCGAGGAAATGGGAGTGCTTCGTCTCTTTCTCCGTTAATTCGGTTCATTTCGAAGGAACCGGCAGGGATTTAATTGGCACGAGTTCGTTCGACAAACAGAAACTCAGAGTCCGTCTATCGTTGCTCTTACGTATTCGTCTTTCTCAGTAGATTTTTTATTGGAATCATTTTTCAGTCAAGAGATTTTCACGAAGAGCCGCTCGAAAGGCAAATCGCTTGTCAACGATCTCTTCATAACGCGAGCTTTAAAGCCCTCGCCGTTGGAACACCTTACCCAGCTTGCCTTTCTTTCTCGAGGCCTAATTGACACGATTTTTATAAACTCCCCTCTGGTTACGGAGGGTTAAGCCTTCTTTTGTACTGCCGCTAACACTTTCCGCAGCGGCCCCTTCCGCAAAAGAGTCCCTTTGTAGGTAAAGAGTGCGACGATGTTGGTGCACAATTACGACTTCCACATCCCACGCGAAAATGTTCAAGCCCAGTGAAAGAAGCGCGCAGCCCGAAACAACGATACACGTGGAATTATGTTGGATCGTGATATGAATCCTTTTAAAGGATTCCCTCCAGCGAAATGTGCCAGCGAATTTTTCACCGTGCATTTTTGTTGCCGTGTAACATTCACGAAATCTAGCAAAAAAACCCAGGAAACTGGTCTGAGAATAAAATACTTGGAATAGGCAAATGGTGTTGGGAGCAAGGGTTGCTTCACACATAAAAATTTCGTTGCGTGTTAAGTGGATCACGAGTTGATGGTTCGAGTTTTTTTAGACTTATTTACTACGAAGGGCTGCGTTTTAACGACAACACCGTTCCCTTCGAGTTTTATGGGGTAACCGTTACGAGAACTTCTAATTGAGAGTCACTGACGTAAATATAGGTACAAGGGTGAAAACAGGGTGCGCATTCCAAAGCCCTGGATCTACGTATCCTCGCGCATTCATTCATAAAAATTCACTCAACCGCGTGGCTACTCCCACTGAGAGAATTGGAGGGTTCGCTCCAACCCCGATCAGTATGACAGCTCGACACAGTTAAAGGGTACGAGCGCTTCGTCTTCCCAGCTATCCTCTACAGGAAGTGGCTACCGATGCTGTCTTACAAGGTTGAAAATCCTTCCGTGTACATGAAACTTTGAAGAAGCTCTCTTCTATTAAACGTTCCTTAAATATTTCTAACTCTATGTTCATATTGTACTGGTTTTTCTGTAACAATGTCTGCAAAACGTTTATTGATTGGACACTAACAATATTCTGCAAACCTCGACGTTCGTGGTAATTAAATTAGAAAATTTATTGGATCCTCTTATCAAATTCGGTGGTCAACGTGACAATTTTTTATTAACAACGATAGAAAAGATCTTGTTAAAATGAGGGAAGAAAGCAAAAGACGATAATGTTCATCGGTGTTTGTGTGAACTAGTTTAAGAAGAATTAGACAGCAATGGTCAGCCACGTGTGGCACAGATCGCGGACGTGTCCACAGATTCGATTGTGTTAACACCTAATTTTTATACAAAGAAATTTCTTGTTATCTTTAAACTATCCTAATCAAACACACAATGAGTGCTTCAATGACTAGAGTCATAGTTGTAATGGGCAACATTGAATTTGCAATTTCTAAACATGAACACTTCATAAAAAGATGATAAGAATTCACAGCTGCTTTCATTTGCAAATCAATCACCTTAATGTACAGCGATGAATTTGTTAAATAAAAATGTCCATGAATCGAATGAATCACATTACTATGAAATGTTACTAGAAATGGCCACGTACGCGAGAGGAAATAATTAGTAAGAACGATTTCTCAAATGGCGGAGCTTAATTATCTGTGAAAACGAAGGAGCCCGAGGAAATCCTGAAAGAATATTACACCGAAGCTGTAAAGGTTCTCCTTTAAGAAGGATGACTGCTCATAATCGTAATCGTAACCGTAACAGCCTCGCCAGTTCAGTCGGCGGAGATTTTAGCATTAATATTCCAGCAGCGCGCAGCGAATTGCTCGGAGGTTCGCATCTCGGGACGTTTATAAAGAAATCAGTAGCGATTTCGAAATGTCTATCACTCGTTGGTTTTTCCCACTGCCGAGAGGACGAAAGGGAAGCAGGAGCATCGTGCTTTAACGCTGTTGACGATCTTTAACGATCGTCAGGGAGTTAGCACCAATTCAAATGGACTTAAAATGTTGCACCCCTTTATGAAAGCATAAAATAACACGACCCCTTAAACCTCATAGTAGAATTTCGTAATGGTGTCCTTTCATTGAGGCGAACTTACGAGCACTTTGGTGTTTATACACAATTTATGCTTTACTTGTATCACGTATATTTTACTATTTTCCACAAGTTAATATTGTATTTAAATAGCATATTTCATTCTACCATATGCGAATGAAAAAGATGAAATATTATTCACAATTGCATTGTCAAGTGTAATTTTAAGTATATTTTCAAATTCTTAAGTGTACATTTTTTCTATAAATTTTTGGACTATTGCCAGACCTAATATGAATGACTAACAGTTTAAAGTAGCTACTAAAATATTTAAATTTTGATGAAATGTTTGCAACCCTTGGTCAAAGTGGACCTAAATCCCATCATCTGAGAGGTAATGAATTTATTAGAGTTACATTCACGATTTTTTTTTATAGGTTGAAGTGATTGAAATCATCGATTTAAATATTCTCATGAACTAGGATTGAAATAATTTTATTTACCTTGAGACTGGAACGTATACCGAACGAGGGAAACGAGGGTAGATGTACCAGTGGCACCCTCTATAGCCGTGTTCTCCAGATAGGATGCAAGGTACGTCCATTATTGATTTTTAAAAATCCATATTTTACTTTCACGTTTTATTTTACCAATTTTTTATTCTAAATATGTAATACAACCACAATTAAGGGAAGTAGAATCCTGCCTAGTTCCTATTTATACATTCCATGATTATGAAAAATCGTAAAAGCAAAATAGTTTAACAAAAACAAATTTTGTATTTGGAATAAAATGAAAACTTTTTCCTACCCGACCTTACAACACAGACAAGTTGCTCGTCTATGCTTACAACATCGACTTTATCTTATTCACGGTCTCACAAAATCCCTTGGCCTCCTTCCGTTATGCGCGCCGTTGGCTAAATAGCTAACTTCGCACAACTATCCCAATAGATTATGATTATTGTGGAGGAAAGCTCTGATTTATGCAATTATCATAAATTCAGTTCCGCCCACCACCTTGCGTATGCTTAAGACGCCTCAGACCGTAGTTCCATTCACAGGAATTCAATAGCAAATTATTTTCCCGTAAAGCACGTGCATTCACCCCAACGAAAGATCCTCAGCAAAATTCGAATAGACATTCTGCCTGCCAGCCTGTGTATATTGTGAAGACACAATCCAAAGATTGTTATAAAAATTATTTTTAGAAAAACCGTCATTCTGCACGGAAACAAAATATTTTACCTTTCTTATTTTCTTAATACTATGGATAGGTCTAATGTTCCGATCTTATTATTATATGCGAACAAGTATAATTGTTACAACAAGCAATATTTTTCAAAGTGTTAAAAAAAATTATTCAATCTTTAAAATTATATGCATCGTAACATATACACACCACAAAAGTGAGATTTCTTTAATAAATTGTCAAGGACAACTTAAAGTGACTTGAAAGTTCAGTGTTTATCGTAAAGTTATCGCTAAGTATTTGTTTTACCACTTTTAAATGCGTAAGTACATTTTCAAAACATTGATTGTCAGCACTTGTAGCGCCACATCCTGTGAACCTACTCTGCGAAATCCTGTTCAGCAGGATTCGTCGATAATAGAAGATCCTTTCCTCTGGCGAACTCCCTTACCGACGTATCTAAACGTGACTTAGTCGGTATACTATCAATAATATCAGGGACGTGGTAAAAATAAAGACAATGCATAATAATTGACAATTGTGTAAGTACAGACGAGATATAGGAATAAATCTACAATATAATTAATATGTTTTTGTGATGTGTGACGGGGTTGAAAACCTTCATTAACAGTCGGTGTACCCTCGAAGTTTACCGACAGTAAATATGTTAACAATTGACATGACTTTTTGGCTGAATAGAAAAATGAAGAAAAGAGGAAGTGTGTAAATTTTATGGCCCAGCTGACCTCGAGTTTTTAAAATTTTCCAATACGATTTTACATAAATACTTTGTTTATGCAGTTACCATATGGGAGATTACCATTCATGTCAGCTTCGTTGGTAATGTATCAACAATGTGTGAGATTCAATCCGAGCTTTCGTAGGTAGTGTAATCTGTATCCTTTCTAGGACGAAAATGGTAAATGCCGACATTGACAGAACACATTGTCGAACAGTTTACAGCATCCTCATTTTATGGACCATAGCAGTATAAAACACAGTTTTAGACTTATTGCGATACTGTCTTCGATACAGGACATTTTTGTGGACACTGGTGCGCTCTATCAATCTAGGGGTGTCTATCCTATCACCAGGGATACCGATGCATGTAGGTCGCCGATGGAAGTGGTGGAACTCTGGTGAACTTCATTGCATTTCCTTCCCTCCTCCACCTTTCAATCCCTCTTTCTCAGTTTTATTTCCATTCATCCTTTCCTTTCACCCTATCCCTGCACCCTTTTCCTGGTTCCCTTCCCTATATCCCCTCTGCACCCTAGGTGCTCCCTTCCCTTTCCTAGATCCCCCTTCGTTTCTAGATCATTTCTTCCCCTCTATTCTCCTTTCTACCTCCTTGCCTTAGATCCCTTCCTCTTGCCTTCCTTTCCTCAGAGCTTCCCCTCCCTTGTCTTTCCTAGGTCCTCTCGTCCTTCATTCCATTGCTCCTCTCGTCATTCTTAGATCATCCCTTCCATTCCTTAAATCAGGGCTCGGAATTAATGGCTCGCGACGGCCCATTTTCGAAGGCTATGCCCCCTCAACACGGCTGCGCGTGCTGCTCCCCGTGGTGGCCCTAGTTCTCGAGCCAGCTCAAGCGCGTAACATGGTATTTACTATGTTCCCGCAAATTTTTCCAATTTGCCAAGCACGTCTAAATGTGCACGAAAATCAGGTTGATCCAGATGTTAATTTTACACACACCTTTTGCGTTGCAACGTCATGTAGTTCACTAGCTGACCGTTCAATTTCGATAGAGTCCGCTTAGTTATATAATGAACAAATTAAAATTTCGTATACAGATTTTAAGCAGATATATAGTGAACAAATTTGGAAGGAATTTCAAGATAATCTTAAAATCAGATTATTACAAAAGGTATATTACATTATGAAAGCTACTACGAAACAGGAAAGAAATCATGATTTCACAAAAGAGTGAAATTACTATTTAATTGTAAGAGGTTGCAGTTTAAGGTCAAATCATTATAATACTAAAGAATCATTGGTTAGAAAAGGTATAATAGAAAGCGCGAAATGTGTGATTGTGGATCTATTGTACAAACTATGCATCATATATTGTGGGACTGTCCGTCATACGAAAAGGGTAAACAAGAATTTATTAGAAAATTGGGAAGAGTTAACACAAAACCTCCGGTAGATGTAAGTTATTTTTTAAGCAAACCAAAGACTAAATTGTTAAAAAAACTTAACGAATACTATGATGTAAACGATATTAGAGTATAAGATGCATGTATTAAAAAGTGCAACGAATAGAGAGCATGTTCATAAAGGGGCCTATTCACGATCAAGTATTTTGCGCACCAATTATTGTGCAGCATGATGTTACGCAAATCCAAATTGTATTCACATTGACACATAATTTGAGCAATCGTTCAGTTTCTCACTCCGTAGAGATAAGACTTGTCTGACACTAGTTGTGCGACGTTTGTTGTGCACAAAATATCAGGATATTCTGATTTTACACAACAGGTTGCGGAATTAGTCACTCACTATAATTCACGATCAATCATGTTGCGCAATAGGCATTGTTGCGTCTAATTGACATAGATATAAGTTTACACATGTATTCGTGAATAATGGATCCGAGTGGATTCAAGACTTTTATATATTTTTGTTATTTCTCTTAATAGAAATAAATATATTTATAAAAAAAAATTCTACAGAGTTTCAATGTCTATACGGATCTTAAGTTTGTGACTGATGAATTTCGTTTGCGGTAAAGAGCTTGCGCCCTAAACCACTGCGGATAATAGGGAATTTTCCGACGTCGCGTCGCGTCGGTAACATAACAACACAACGACGTATCATACTGTGCAACTTGAAATTTTTTGATCTTCTTCATTTATTTATATCCACAACGTCGATGTATTAACATTTTATCACCCAGTTAAAATATCGCGGACTATAGAATATTTACTGTAGATTGTGGTAAGATAAATTCAATAGTTACCCTCAGCATATCTCATGCTATAAACACAAATCTGCAGACGATTCAGATTTTTGGAAACCGAAAAACATGGGCCGATTTTTTATTGATAAAACTTAAGGGGTTTTTAACCAAATGTTCCAATATGTTATTGAAACACTAAACGTAACGGCCATATTACACGGTTAAGGGAAATTCCTTTCCTCACCAATTACGCGGTTCAAACTTTGCAAACTTCGTCGGCGAATCTCGGGTGGGAACAGGTTTGAAACTCCTCGAGAAACTTTAAAAATCGTTATTTTACAGAGAAGCCGAAGCTTCCCCTACAGAGTTACGTGAATCCCTCTTCATGACTCGCTGTCGGGTAAAATAGAACGAAAAGGAAACAAAAGAGCAGCCGTACACCAACAAGAAAAAGTTTTTCAATCAGCCAAAATAGATTTTCTAGCGCGTGTTTAACGTTATGTAAAGAATAATATACACGTCGTCCTCCATAAAAACGCAAATTCCTTCTTTCTTATCAGACAAATTAATATTGTGCTTACTGTTCTGAATCGACAACGATAACTTCCATCATGTTTATTATCAGACTACCAATCTTTTTGCAAAAGGAAAAGTTTCTGCATCAATTACAAGCAACTCTCTTTCTTTAATAATTTTAACTAGTTGCACAATAATATTATACAGCGATACGCTGAAATTCTCTTACTTTTGCTATTATATTAAATTTCATCGATTCGTTTTTGTTATAAATACATAAAAACCGCCGTTTAATTGTAATCAATAACACATACGAACCGGAATTTAATTAATCGTAGGAAATCGGATCACAAATTGTATAAAAATTTATCCACTCAATCGTAGCGCAGAAATTTGAACTCGCATCGACGTTTATGCGGGTAATAACAAAGTTCCACGTGCCGAATGATCGATAAAAAAAGCCACCGGGGTAAAGTAAAACGTCAGCAATTTATACGGCCACAATGGTTCCACTTTACGCTTCTCGTCAAAACCCATTTTTTCCACGTTCAAAAGATAATTTGCTCGCTGTTCATTTCACTTATTTTATTTAACGCTACAAGCAATTAAAACTTCGCAATCTCACGGCAATTTTCTGCATTACAAGTAATTAGAACGTAATCGCCGTTCGGGATGAAAGTTATCGGGAGACGATTCTTTAAACTGCCCCCGCTATTTTTTCGGGAGAATTAATCGCGTTTGCGGTGTTGTAACAATGATTATCGTGAATGATAAATAGAAACGTATATACATATTTGATCAATATAAATTACATTCACGAGTCATTAATTCAAAATGTTCACATTTATACAGCCACGTTCTAACTGCTGATAAATGCTCGCATTTAATTTAAGAATATATCCGGTGTACCGTGCTTTTTAAAATTTCCCTTTGATCATATTTAAAGCGGTGCCGCGCAAACTTCAGAACTTATCGTAAAACGGCGAAAAATCTGAATATTACATTTCATTCGCTACAACCCGCTCTTGCCTAAAATGTACGTATCATTAACAAAACTAATGAAATCTAGAGACCGACGGGGAAAACCTACTCTGCCGCTTCTCAGTTTTTAAATAACGAATACAATTCGTTTCAAAGTAATTACTGGTACATATTGAGAAAATGAGCACGAGATTGACTTCTCTTGTAAAAAGAGTTGGTCTACCAGGGCCATCATTCTATTAATGTTTAATATTCTATTCGTCGCAATTCCAATGCAACTGTACTCAAATCGAACACTGAAATGGTCGATTTATTTAGTTTGCATTGCAACATCATAACAATCAGCATATACGAGCTATACGATACGATATGTAACAGTAGATTTAGAATCGCGGTTATTACTAGAACTCGGATAAATAGATTTTGAAAAATTACTTTCTTTCGAGTAGTAAATCGACCGAATAATTCGGTTTGAAATAATTACTGATATTCAAAGATGGAATTCAAAATTGACTTTATTCTGGAAAATGTCGCTATCCTCCTACCTGATGCTATCATTTCATTAATTTTTCAGCTTCTGCGAACGAGAAAAATTATTTTCTCTATGGAAAAAGACGACTGAAATTAAAGGAAAGATGTCATGTTCATTGACAATTTATTTGGAAAGAGGTATTTTTCTACTGTTATATTACGTGATTATAGAATTATAAAACCATCGTAACGGTGTGCACAGTACAATTTCGTTTGGTCGGAAGGTAGTGTAACCGTGTAAAGTTTGGAATCGCGATTACCGACAGCATTCGAGTAAGTGAGGCCAGAAAAACGGCTTTTTCCAGCTGCTGTAAACCAGAGGATCGCTTAATGCGGATTCACCGTGTCCTGCGATGGTGTAGGGATTGGTCGATACGTAATGGAAGGAGTCGAGAAAAGTAATTGACATTTAGGTTTCTGCGAATCGAATCGCGACAAAGAGAGTTTGTCCTTCGAGCACACGTTCATGCTTCACTTACCTTTTTCGGTGAGAGATGGAGGACGGTAACCGGGACTTGTCGAGGTGTTGGAACGTGCGGCGTTTGGGTCGGCTCCTTGGTCGAATACAGCGGTAATTTTGTCTCCCTGTTGGTCGGCAGCTCGAGCAAATGCTGTATAGAATGGTCCTGCCTCGTCTTCTTTGATGCCATGCTACGAAAACAATGAACTATTCAACAACTTCGGTCGAGAGATATTCGCTGCCGGGCGTTTAATGTAATAGCAACCGGAAATAATTCGACATATCGATAAATAGCGTTTCAATTAGTAAGGTCATAATAACCGTTTTAATTATTACAACAAAATTTATGACAGATCACAGTAATGAATAATGAATAAACACCGAATGATTTCGTTATCCCTGTTAATTGCATTAATTAGCCGTTTCTATTGATTTTTACCGCGTCGTCGGCGGCACGCGCGCTGTTGAAATTCATTCCTCAAGAGAGGGAAGTTGTATACAAGATTTCGAAAAGATAGAACTCGTTAGGATTCTTATGGAATACGGAACACAGTTATAATTATAGTTATATATGTAGTTATGTTATAATTATTGTTATACGTGATTATACGTTATAATTATAGTTATACATACTTACATGTTATAATTATATAATAGTTATAGGTAGTTATACGTTATAATTATATCGTAGATATCGTAGATATCCAAATTTCAACGTAACGGCGGAGCGCGCGTGCACGAGCTCGAATTCCCTTTTTCCAGCAGCGTCGTGGAGCTGGATATCGGATAAAACTTTCGCATTTAACTTTTCCGTCCTGCAGGGGAAACGGCCAACAAAGCTCATCACCGGAAACTTTTCCGAGACAAAGAGGAACGAATGGGAGCAGAGCGAGACGGAGGATGACGCGCGCCGCGACGCTGACCACGATATAAACCTGCTCTACGACAGTATCTTCCTACCAACGTTTAAACCAACGATCGTAATCAAACTATTCACTATACAGTTGTCTCTACACGGCGAATCTCGATAAATCGATAAACGATTCCTCAGACAAACGACAATCGCTCTCATCGATTCTAACCGAGTTCTAACCGAGTGTGTTGCATTTTATCAAGGTATCACAGAAAAAATAATTTAAAAATGCTACGCAAATATTAGCCGGCGAATGCTTCGTTAAAAATCGATACAAATAACACACCATTTGGAATTTTATATTCGCGTAGTATATATTCCCCCCGTGCAGATATATGAATTGAAAAATAATCTCTTAATTAATTTATCGATTTTTGTACGTGGAAAATAATGGCGACTTCCTGCAAACCATTCATCGAATCGTTACATAAAATATAAAACAGCTTATTTATTTCGTTTCCAAGAAAATCGGATTTGAAGGTCATCAAGTACGCGTGCTATTCACTGATGGCCCTGATAGTGACCTGCCGATACTATTCGTATAAGTACTACAGCACAAGGTCTTGACGATTTTTCTAATTTTCTATATTACTACTTGATGAACTTGTTTAAAATATAAGATTACGAATAAAATATTTTAAGTGTAAAATGAAAATGGACGTACATTAACCAAGAGTGTTTTGTGTAACTACAGTGGGTGTCTCTTGGAGCCACAGTACTAAAAATATATTTATTACCCATGTGAAGGATACTGTAGCCTATAGTATCGTTACACGTATATTTACATTTTAATACTCCATAAAATGCTTCATAAAAATAACAAGAATCTAGGGTAGCTAGACCTCCACATAAAAGTTGATTTAATGTAAACTCATCAATGTATGCAAATGGCTATAATAATTTGATCACTCACTGTATTTTAGAGGAACGTGTGGGTCCATAAAATAAAAGTCGTTACTTCAATGCCATTTCGAATAGAAAAAACCGACGTGTTCAGGCAATGTACCTTGAAGAATGACTTTCAAAAAGTAGACGAGCGATGTACACGGCGCTTAGTGTAATAAAGCATAAATATAGGTTTCCGGTGCGCAAAGTGTTACTGGCGCGTTGGAATTTGTTGGTAGAATTGGTCGGATCGCAGACAAAAATGACACAGACTTTGAGATAGCGTCGGAAAAATCTCGATTTTCCCACAACGGCGAACAATTATCGAATTTGAAACGCTCGTCGATGGAGACGCAGTGTTTCACGTTGCGAGCGTTGCGAGCGTTTCGAACGCGAGCGAGAAGTAATGCTCTTCAATGACCCAAACCGAGCAGGCGTGCGAGCGTGTCTAGGTGCGTTTAAAATTGACTGCACGTGCTGGTGCTGGTGGTGGATCGCTCGGCGCGCTTGTCGGCCACCGGGAACGCCGGTGGGATGGTTCTCACCCCCTTGCAACCACCACCACCACCACCACTGCCGCCGCCACGAAAGTTTGTTCTCCCCGTGTGTTTACGCACGCGCCGGATCCCTACACACACGCTCCACCGAGTCCTCTTATAGCACTGCACGATGTGTCAGCGAACATTACGACCGTGACCTTACCGGCCGAATTCGAATAGAAAAACCAGGGAAAGCGCGAGAACTCCGCATATCACTTCTGGAGTAATCAGTTACCTCGCCGATGAATGAACGCGAAACCACCCATGCCACGAAACATTCGATTGCAAACGCTATTGCTCAGAGGATTACTCGAATGCCTCAGAACACAATCGCAACACGCTCACCTTGAAAATTGAGATAATTAACACCCTATGATTGTCTTCTCTAAGGCACCCCTAAAAATTACTGTACTATTATTCAAAATAATTCATACATTGCTAAATGTCTTTGTGTTTAATAAATTGCTAAATGTTCAAGTGTGGGACAATCAGATGAAATGTCTGAATTAGGGTGGAAGTGGAACCAATCGTCAAAATTTCATTAAAGGCAAGGGAAACACTACGTGAAAATTATGAAAAAGATTGAAGTAGTGTGATCAAGTATTAGAACACTTTTTAATGACGATCTATTTGTACGACAATAAACACATTCTGACGATTACATTTTGCTAATGATGTATGTTTCCAAATAAATTTACAACAGGATCCACTTCGAATTAATTTAATGGATGAATTAAATGGTCTTGTTATTGATGTTGCTTTCACGTCTCGGCGTTCCATTTTTATAGTACCCTACCTTGTCTGGTTACTGAATGGGACACGATGTTTCTAAATTATTAACAGCATCAACTTGGTACGAGTATTTTCGTGTCCGTCTATAAATACAAAATCGTCGCTTACGAATGAACTTGTAGTTGGCGTCAATAATCAGATTGCTTACTAATTGATAGCTCGTGGTAGATAGTCAACGTTATTAGTGGAAAAATCAGAAAATCATGTATATATTGACCCCAGAAGAAGTCACTGCATTACGATATTAGGGATAACTCGATAGTTTATTCAATCGTACCAAAAATGGTTACAACGAATATTATTTTTTCAAAGTGGCATTCTCATTGAAAAGCTGCAAGTGTCTTCCTGTTCATCACAGTTGTACACGTTAGCAATGATAACCAAATGGTTAGAATTAGAACATGTTATAATCAAATTGTCAGTAGAGATTTATAACGAAATTCTCAGCAGCAGAATTTTAGAATTTGAACATGTTTACACTTGCACCTAAAATTATTCGTTATACAATTTCATGAAACCGTCATCTAGAGATTTATAACGAAATCCTCAGCAGCAAACAATAGATGCCCAAAACCTCTTAAATAACTGTCGGTGGATGGTGTGTTAAAAAGATTACATGTGTGTATATGGTATGCGGAACAAAACGATGATTTCTGGGATTGGATTGGAATTTATAGCTAGAGTTGCAGCATACAATATTATCTGCGTATTGCATCAGATATTAGATTATAAGATTGACCTATCTTTCTGGCGTGGTCCATCCGTCTTCGTATTCGCAGCGGTCGATTCGATACGTGCGACTGCAGTAGATGCAGATGCCCTTTTGTCAGACGTATAAGTAGTATACAGTGGAGACGGTGCAACAGCAAAACACATCAAGCAAATTAATGCCGTTATGCTCGCTGCAGCTGTCTATCTCGACGCGAAGTTTACATTGGGGACAAATAAAGTTGTTCAAATAAAAACCGTCCCCAATAAACGAATAAATTTGTTACAATAATCATTCCCGGCATTAATACAGATTTTATTTCTCCGCATATTTCAATTCAATTACCTAAAAACCAATACAGTAAACATACGTACGCATCCAAATGTCCATGTACACATACACTTTGTGCACAGTAGAGATGAAATGGATATTGATTTTTGTAATTCCAATACTGATGTTCCTCAACGAGAACATGCTCAACTACTGTTACTTAAAATAACCGGTGCTCTCGCAGTGCGAGAAATTACAAGATAATATGATAATGATTGCAATTACTGCTAATGCACCCTATAACGAGTTTATTGAAATTTGGAAAATTTACAACAGAATGTGGACCTACGAAACTCGATAGAAAATAATACTATCACTCCCAGTATCAAACGTGTTCCAATTTCGAAGGACCAGAACAGTTTCGCAGGCGCTATGCTGTTGCCTGTCCGAAACTATACGATATATGTACATAAGAAAAGGATATTCGAGACACTTTTATCTTTCTTCTGATCCTCTAAGTATCTTAGAGATCCTGCGAGCATCTCAAAACCTCTGTGATCTCGGAATCCCCAAGAATCCCCATGAAAAAAAAAAGAGAACCTCGAAACCTTTTTATAAAAGTAGGGTTCTTCTCTTGAAACCTTTAAAGTCTCCCAACTGTTTGCGACATCGGTGCCAGAACTAAGGAAAACTCCGAGTCTAGCAGATCTCTTGACAACCTAAACATTTTGAGATATCCCGAAGCCCTCGAACCGGCCGGCAGCTTCCCGGACATCGCAGATTCTCCAAGTTCCCAACACTTTAACAGGTCCGCGGGCTTTCACGGGTCCTCAAAAATCCTTGAAACTTGCGTTATCTTGAGAACCTGGACAGCATTCAAGAATTGATCCCAATTTTCGAACTTCTTGGAACCATTTCAGCTTCGAATAGCTCCGTACCTACGAATCCTGCGAATCAGTGCCCCAGTTCGATCCTACTGCGCGGCATCCAATTTGTCGAGAATGATTCTGATACAAGGGGAACGGCCGGCATAGCGTCAGATGATTGCTAAGTTGCCCGCAGGCTCTGTGTAGACGATACCGGAACAGATAATATCAACGTTGTCGGGATCAAATGTATTGAGTCTCGTATTGGCAAAACTCGTGCCGCTTAACTCCCGACATCTCGTTCCATATTTGCACTTTATAATCCCTAAACATTCTGATAAAGCAGCGTACTTTTCTCGACGGTTTTCCTTTGTTAGTATCTTGCGATTTGGGGATTCGGCGAGACGATATCGAGCAACGAACGCTATTGGCCGGCGATTCGACGTTGTCACGAGGCTAGAGACAAAGTGGGGTGCTATTGGATGAGCTATCGAGCGGCGGGGTAAGTGCGGGACGCTAACAAGAGAAAACTGTATACTTTGAGCAACATGTCGAAGTACGAGCCGCTCTACGAAACGTCTATTCTTACCCGATGCCACCGCACGCGAACTAATTAATAAGTACACCATTGCGGAAGTATCGGGACTTAGATAACACAATGGCAGTGCCCCAGGGGGAGGGAGGAAGAAGAAACCTGAACGAGAGAAGCAGAATGGACGGGGAGGCGGCGGTAGGTACGTATTTCAGTCATCCGGCCAACTTTTGCAAGTTTAATGCCCGAGCGCTCGAGTAATTTAACACGACGAAATTAACTTTTCAGTTTTACCAAAGTTTCCTGGCAACTTAACCACGTTCCTGCGTCCCTTCCCACCCAATCGCGCGTTCTCGCTTCTTCTGGCTTCTTCTCCCCCTTCTTCTTCTTCTTCTACTTCTTCTTCCACCGGTTCTTCTACTCCCCTCGTTTCACGAGCGGCGGCCACCCACCCACGTACGAACACGAATGCCCTAAGACCAACTTTTAAAGCGCTCACCGTGGTAACAACTGCGTGGCTTAGCGCAAGCTCTACTCAACTATAATTCCACCCTTAAGACCCGAAGTTTACAACGTAAACTTCCTTCGCTCGCTCCGGCGCGGCGGTGTCGGGACGCGGCGCTGATGCCGATACTTTGATTTCGGGGATCCGGGAAAAACAAGGATGGCCGGCCGCAACGACGGAACACACAGCCGCGCCGCGATATCGGAGATTTCTAAGCGAAAACAATTGGATCACCCCGCAAGGGAAATTCACCGAGTCACCAGTAACTACCTAAACGGATATCTAAAGACGGCATTACCGTTCGACGATCCCTCACTTATCCCGTCACGGAGAGGGATAATCGAATCGCGTTCTGGGAGCAAGCTCGACGCCGCGAAAAATCCGATGAAAATTTCACCGACGATACAACTTCGAACCTCCTATCATTTTTTGCACTATTATTTCTGCACCGCCGTCGCTCAAACGAGACCGCACCTCTGTTGCTCTTCCCCTTCTTGCATTTTATCGTTCTTCGATAATATGATTTTACGGGAATGTTTACACTGTGTTTATTTATTGTTTTTATATATGAATAAAAATCACACACCCAGAATGAGACTAGATGGGTGAGGTTTGCCGATCGTTGGAACTGTTCAGAAATTTTATTCTCTAAGAATCGGTTCGATTTTGAGCGAATTGCAAAAGGAACTTCGAATGATTTTTGTACAGGGTATTTACGATCTGGAGTGAATAACAATAAGTTCAAAACGTGGAATGAAATTTTGTTGTCTGAGGTTTCGTTTTCGAAAAAATGCCGATACTACTTCCTGTAATGATTGATGCACGAGAACCTGAAAAAGTTTATTCTACATTTTTCGCTTACTTCTTTCTGCAAAAATCTGTAATTTTTATTCATAATTCATAATTTATTTATAAATGCAGCTTTAACGGCAGAATGTTAACAAATAAATACGAGCCATTTTGTGGACACCTAACAAATTTTCTACAATCATTATTGTATAATGTAGAACGATCTACAAAAATAAATTATAAATGTTTTTGTTCGGTTTGCAGCGATTTCTAAATAGAAATTGTTATATTATCGCGGCTTTGGGTGTAATGTCAATAATTCTATAGAGGTGTGATAAACCGTATTAATTAATTGTATTACATAAAAATTATGGCACTCAGCATTGCAAATTATACGTGGACGCGTGGCAGCTTCTTCCGAGGTAAATCGATTTATGGAACGCCAATACTTTCGCGGAGTTTTGCCTGTCTATTATAGCCGCACGAGTGGCTATCTGTTACTTCCCATTCATCTGTCCCCGCATCCGCAACTTCTCAACGTTTTCGAGCCTTTTCGCCAAGAGTCAGCACGAAAACCAGCGAGCGGATACTGAAGCTTGAAATATTGTCTCCATTGCTCATTCTAAATGCCCGTGATTTCGGTAAACAGAAAGTTTAATGATCGAACACGCACCTATGTTTTCCATTGCTCGGTCAAAAATGGTCATATTGTTTGTAATTGATTTATGGACTACACCGGAGAAGCTACGATACACGTTCGTCTCTCTGCTAAACAATAACTTAAACTTATGGCTGATGCGAGAAGAAAATAGATCGAACCAACGACGCGATATCAACTTTTATCGTTGTTTATATGTCGCGTCTTTGGCAAACATGGCGTCGACGTAGGAGTTCCAAGGAGCTGGAAGAATCAAATACATTCTATGTGTAAAGTTCGAGACAGGTTAGCAACTTCTTATCCAATTTTTATTTAGTGTCCAAGTTCCGAAGAAGTTCCTCCGCTATCCTTCTCGTTATAAGGACGATAAATTTACGTTTCAGAAAGTGTCCGAATGTTTTTCCCGCGGCCGAAAAAACTTACGTCTCCCTAACATCCTCATTAGTGTGTATAGTATCGGATGAAATGATTTCGGCGACATTTCTTTTCGTATACAGTGCATATTAATGCATTAAACCAGTGTACTAAACCCTAACATGAATGCATCGTGTTTTAAGTACCAGTACATTCCTGGCAGTGTTTGTTGCAAAAATGTGAATTCCGAAATTCACGGTACGTTTCACTCGTTACTAAATGGAAACGTGTAAACACTCGAGGCAAGGAAATTATAACGTTATGAATTGTATGTCATACTCTATTCAGAAGAGAAGAAAGAGTATCTAGCACCGGGCATAAATTATACAGAATATTCTCTGCAGAACACAAGGCAATTCTTTTGATTCACAAAACCAGAAACCAGTGGCCGAAAATATGAAGATCTACAATTGCAACGCACATGACCGTGTTTATGTTATAAAACGCGCTGCGTGCCAGACATTTTATCGCTAATTACGCTGCGTTTTATACCGCGCATTTTTACCAAATTTGTCCCCCCTCGGCTAGTATTTAAAAATCATTGTCGCGCTGAGCATTTAATTTCTAGGAAAGTTTGCAAATATCAGATTCTATGGAAATATTCTCTTGCTCCTTTACAGGTACAGAGCGTCCCCTCTTAACAATCAGCAAAACACTAATATTGAAATTCCCTGATTCCGGTTTTACATAAATTATCATTTTGTGGTTAAGGTCAATTAATTTACATTGTAAATGTAGCAAAGGTAACGAAGGATGTCATCTCAGCAGAAGTTTTGAACTAGTCAACGATGTACAAACATATTTTAACGCATTTATTAGTTTATACAGCTAGCACGGTTTTATCACGACGCGACGGTGTGTAACCCTGCATTACTCACGTGGGGCATTTGATGGCCAGTAAATTAAACATAATGCTTACAAATTAATTACTTAGTCTATACATAGTCTAGAATGTGTTACAAAAATTTCAAGAATATTACAAATGAGCAGCGGAACTCCACACAAATCTTAAATATTCCTTATATGAGCAATGAAAGGTTAGTACTCATGACTTATGGAAAATAAGCCCTGAATAGTCCCCCTTTCTTCAATCATTTTGATGAATAATGAATGGACACTCTTAAATTCTTTTTACTATTTTAAATCGTAGCTACAAATTTTGTTACAACTGCATAAAATCCGCAGTCTATTGGTGACGAATATTTTCTGTAATAATTTTTTAATGAAGTGTTTACCTAAGAATCGGTAATTTATTTCTCATTTTTAGTGAATGAGAGAGAGAGTTCTGGAAACAATGGTATTGTCCGCGCGCGATAATAGCGCTTCTGACCACTTCGTCGCAAGACAACGACAAATGCGTCCCGGCAGATTTCAACGCACTTAATGAGTGCCTTCTCCCGTGGCCAATGTTGTTAGACGCGTGCCGCGTTCGCCTTTTGCGAAAGGGGGCACCATAGAAAATGATACAAAGCATCGGGGGTTGATTCTTCCGGGTGATATTCGCGCGAACACGGTAAAAAAGTGGCAACGGCGACGAAACACCGAATTAACTTCTAGCTGCGTTCTTGCGAGGCGCGTCGGAGAAAACAACAGGAGACATCCAGGATTACGGCATGACGTCGTTGACGACGACGTCAACCTCGACGATGAGACGCACGCGCGTGGAATTTGAGTTGAAAGGCCTTGGACCATGCTTCGGAGGATCCCAAAAGCCCCGGCCAACAGCCACTTGGCGGAATTCGAAGCACAATGCCAACAACGCGGAATTACACCGCGGAACCGTAATGATACCGGCTTAATTAGTGTCTCTCTACTTTTTCATACATCGGACTGCCTGCGAGGTGCCACTAAACGGGGACTGGATACCACATTGTGCACTAAAACTCAAGTAGTATGCTTCGGCTTGATCGGTGGCGCGAAGAAACTTGCCAAAATCAATGTTTCTTCTATAAAACGTGTAAAACTCTCTCGCAGGGATTTCTCTCCGGGAAAATTAAAAAGATTCACGAAGCGATAAGTCCGTGAAAACGCGCGCCACCGTTTGAAATGCGTTTTGCAACGGGAATGAAACCCCGCACAAATTTATTCTACGAGCTGCAGGATTTCTGTTGAAAACCGTCCAGACGATAGAAAAATTGTTTTAGCTGCGGCGCGCGTTCCCTATTTTCGTAGCTGACACGTTTTGTTTGAATTAATTAGCGATAATTATTATTCGCGAATTACCGCGGACGGCGGAACAGCCGCGCGCAAGATTGCACGCAAATGATGTCAGACTGTGATAAATTATCTTTTAATTGTATGCAAAGCGGGCCGGAAAGATTGAAAGAACTTCTTATCCGACGCCTGGCTTTCATCGTGGCCGGAGATCGCGGGGCCTACGCGGCGAACTCTCGGCGAGAGATTTTCCTACTAAATGTTTTGCATGGATTTATCATCCCGAATGGGGCAGCGAATGTTTATACGTATGGCTTCTTCAATTATGCGCGATTCAAAACGCGGCGTTCTCGTGGCCACGCCGGTATACACGAATTCTTTTTCAGAAAAACTGCCGAGCGTAATTTGCGCCCGCTCTTTTTTCTCGAAAATCATTTTGATTCGCGTACGGGGGGAGTACGCGGTGAAGAGTGGGGGGAGGGGGAAGCGGGAGTGGGAACGCTTTGTATTCTTCCCCGGTATGACATAGATTTTGACAACTACCCCGACCGCCGCGATATTTTATGTAGTTCCGAGAACACGACGTCAAGTTGCATGCCGTGGGGATTTCGTGCTTGAGCTAGGCTTTTTACCAAAATGCGTTGCTTCGAATTTAATGCCGGCAATCCATTTGTATGAATAGGAGATATCGTGAATGTCGCGTGTCGAGTAAATAAAAAAAAAAAAAACACAACAAGGGCAAGAGAAAGAAAACAAATAAAAAAATGGGAGGATGAAAAAAGAGAGAGGCGGAAAAAGGGGAATCGACGTTAATGGACACGGATGTAAATGAAAGGGGGGGAAACGTTGTGTGTATATCGAAACGAAATAATCATTGAAAGAAAATTCAGACGCGGGGCGGGTTACGCGCGCGCGGCCGACGATTCAGCGCGGTTGTCAGCGGCCCGACATAATATTGAAACGCTTCGTGCGTGCAGAGCTTAATATACACATCAATGCAAAGTTCATTATATTGTATCAACACGGCGACTTTTCCGCCCTTTCCGTATTCGAACGAGCCGCGCGGAATGGAATGAAACGCGTTGTGAGGGTCGAATAGCGCCAATCGTGCAAAGCAGCGCCGGCATCCCGTGAAACGATCGTCCGAGTTAAAAACCGGCTCGACGCGTTATGGCCAACCGAAATCACGGTGGTCGTTTCCGTTTGAACAACCTCCTATGCGCCCCCGCGTTTACGTACGGCGACACGCAAGAAACAATTGGCCTGGTGTGTACGGGCACGAAATTTCTCGGTGCTCGATCAAAGCCCCGCAGCTGCGGGACTGCGAAACTTTTCGACGCTCATGAAACTTTCGAACGTGCGACCGGCGGCCCATGTATTGGTAAGTTCGTAGCGGAAGGGGTGAGCTCACAGAGGATTAATCTCACATTGAGTCTGCGCGCTCGGAATCCCGATAATCAAAAGCGTTGATACTCTCACAACAAGCAATGTTATATAGTGTCTGGTAAATGATCAGCTGACCTATTCCGCTCGTGGAGGCGACTCGCGGACGGATGACGCGACGCGGATAGAATAATAACATATCTAAATCCGGGCTGCCGGTAGCGAAATCCCAGATGAACCGATTTAGATGAACCCGCGCTTCGAGATCTGCCGGTCCGAAGTTTGAAAAGTTCGCGCATCCTGTTCTCCATGAATGAAGAAAACCGTGAGATCAATTCTGGATCGCTCGGATCGTTGAACATTGCCGTAGTCGCAACTGGTGGATACGTACGTGATTTGCAAGTTGTGAGCCGATTGCCACGATCATCCAGTAATCCAGTCTAGTCTAAAACACAGCTCGAGCATCGTGTCAGCGGATGCACTATCCGCGATCGAATCCGATCACCATCACCAGCTCAAACAAGTAGTTCCGACTGTCACTGAACGTTTCGGCGAGCATCGTCACGGGAACGTGTAATCCGTCTTGACGCGTCTCCTCTGATACTGATCCGCGCGTTTCATTAAATTACGCGCGGGATCGCGGTAGTCGAATCATACGGGAAAAACACGTTCTGCGACTCGTCGCGATCGAACGCCGTAATCGCGGCTGCCCGTCAGTTCCTATACCACTTGACTCTCATCCCACTGTCACCGTAACACGCGCGACACGTTTATCGCTGGCACGCGTCCGGCGTTACCGACAGAGCAAACTCGTTACTAGGTTAGAATTCGCTGAAAAGGGATCCCGGTGAGCGCACGCTACTAGAAAGCGGTCTCGCTTTTCCCCTCCCACGCACAGACTCCCTCTCTCCACCCGCAACATCGCTCGTAGTCTCTCCAGGATCTCGGGAAAACTTTACTGGAAAGCGGCGGGCGGCACGAGCCCGGGTGGGGGTTGACAGATACGTGCACCCCCGTCCAGAGTTTCGGTAGGGGAAACACAGTTCCCCTCTTCGACCCTCTTTGTCTCTGTGTGTAAGCATGAACGCGGTAAATAAAAAAGTTTCAAGTCACTCGCGGATCCGCCGGCCAGCAATGCGCAGGAACCAAGATGGCGGATTACTTCGCAAAACTTTCTTCGGATATACCTACGAATTCCCGAGCAGCAGCCCCTTCCTCCGGGAGGGTGGCCGAGGGCGGGAGAAGAAAAGTATTTATTTAAGTAGGACTTCGACGCGCAACAGAGGAAATTAATCCGAAGTTGGGACGGGCGCAACCGTTGATTGAATCACGCTGGAGAATGATCGAGGATTGAGTGCTCGGCGAGCAAAGTATATACGGGAAGTCAGATTGTTACAAATGGTTCCGAAATCGATTCCATAAACTGATTAGGGGGATCGGATGTAGGAGGCTTCGCGGCTCCTTTGCGAAAAGGGCACGCGCCTCGGGCTACCCGCGATTCGATTTGCAAGTTGTACGATTGTCACGCTCGCAACTTGGACACTTTGTCTTAGGTCAAGACGCGGTTGCAACATTCGAGAATTCTTCCGACGATGCGGCGTTAAACTTTGCCGTTGGACCGCGACCGCGTTAGCTCCGCGATAAGATTTCGACTGGAGCATACCTGATGTTCGGAAAATTTCCGTGGACGGACTCGAGAGACACGCGAACGCGAGTAGCACGTGGCGTGGCGAGGAGCGTAGTGAAAAGCGCGGCATGATTCGAGTTCGGTGCAGGGCTTGCAGCAGCTGACCGATCGACACGACGCGACGCACAGAAGCGTCGGGGCGGACCATTTTCGAAGTCTCGGGGATCTTTGGGCCGCTGAAACTTGGAAAGTGCATACTCGACACACATGCGATGATTTCCTTCTCATCGTCGGAAGCTGTCTACTCGCGGAGGTAGCCGTACCTGGTTGCCTGCCGCCTGCCCTCGTGGGAGTCAGCTAAGGGAAATCAATATCTCACTAGGGGTAGAGAATACGAGAAAGAGAGAGACAGGAACCGACGAGAGTAGGAGTCCGCCGAAGGAAAACCAGGAGAAAGAGGAGGCAGAGAAGATGTAGGAGGAGGCGGCCCGGAGGAGGGTGGAGGATGGAATCAGGGAAGGAGCGGAGAGCAGAGACGGAGCAGTCGTCGCTCATGGGTGAGAAAGACGCAGTCTGCGCTCGTCGACGTCGCACGCTCGCGGCGGCCCTCTCCGCTTCTTCGCGGCCGTAGTACCACGCGTGAATTCGAGTACCACGGGGTAGCACGCGTGTAACGCGTGCAACAATCGCAACCCCCTCGGCACCTCTTTTCCTCTAGATCCCCTCCACTTCTATGCTATTTTACGGACGTTATTACCGGCCGCGCTCGGTCGGTCACACACGCCACCACGGGCCGGACGGTTCTGTCGGTAGCGCGTGCCGCATGCCGCGTGTGCTCTTTCGCGCTGCAAACAACCACCCTCGCACCGCGCACGCTACCTGGACAAACACGTTCACCCCCCGCGTGTGCAACCGTGTACAGCCAGCTCGTTCCAATCCTGTCGGCCGCTTAGCGGGAACTGGAGACGAAAACCTTGCCCGCACCGCGTTGCCGTCCTCCGGACTCGCTCCAAACTCACTCTCATTCTCCATCCCCCCGTCGCTCCCTACCTCCAACCCTGAGACCGTCCTCGCTCTTATTCTCTTTCTCCATTGAGCCCTCTCTCGCTCCCGCCGCGTTCTCACACTCCGCGCGCTTCTCAACGAAACTTTCCCGGCGTCGGGACACGCTGCCACCACCACCACTACCACCACCATTACCACCGCCGCCACCGGTACCGGTACCAACACCATCGCTACCCTCTACCACTACCATCAACCCTTCGTCTTTTCTACGTTTACCAACACCGCGACAACCACCCGATTCTCTACACATCGACGAGACGTCCGTCTCTCTCCACCACCGAATCTATCCCTCCTTTCATTCCAATTCTACCCCCGTCGTACCCCCAACCTCTGAAAACCGGTCGCTCTCTTTCCCTCGTCTACGCCGCTACTTCCTTCTCTAGTTCTCCTCCAAGTTTCGCCCAACTTTTCCTCCCCTCCGCCCCGACTATGGAAAACGTCGACACTGCCGCGACGACATACGCTATATTCCGCGCGCGCCTCCGATCTTTTCTATCTTTATTTCCTTTCCGCTAGCTAACTTGCGAGCGTGCGAGCGAGCGAGCGAACGAACGAACGACCGGCTTCTTGTCCGGGCACGACGCGTTACACCCCGAAGCGCGCTCTCACACGAACACGCGTCAACGATGGAACACTTCGACGGCCGTACACAAATGCGCCGAACTTCCGAAAGTGGCGGAACGATCCTGTCGGGCACCGATTCGCCGCTTCAAAGACCGGCCAATTTAATTGGCACTTGTGTCGCCCGCCTCGAATCCGGCTAATCTTTCGGCAACTTTTCAAACAAGTTGCCGAAACTGTTGTGAAAAGACGCGACTTCTTTCCGGCTCGCGATAATTATTTTTCCGCTGGTTTCGAAATTTGTTTTCTCTCATTGGCTGAGATGTGAGCTTGAAATTCTTCGAAGACACTCTCGTCCCCTTTAGTAACGCATTACTTACCACAACTGTGAGAATTTGTAAATAATTAATCGGAAATTTTAGGGAACATAATCCGCAATCGTCACTTCCGAAATTAATTTTCAAAGGAAAATTTTCTAGAACGTTGTCATTCGAGGATTGTACTAGTAGGCTTCCGGTAAGTAACGTGCTAAACGAAATAATACGAAACGTTTTCAATTACACGAGATCCGCGTTGCGGCGTTAGGGACAAGTGAAAGAGACAAGGGAAAAGCTCGAGAAGGAATGCTTTGACGACTCGTAAAACCTTGAAGAGCAGTAGTTCGCGCGAGAGGAGTTTTACGTGTAAATCATAATGCGGTAGACCTCGTAAGCTCAACCGACTGCGTCGGACAAGAAAACGTCTATTGTAGTGCATGCCTTAAGCAGCGGCACGCTCCGTCAGGGGTTCGAAGGGGGTAGAAAACTGGTGTGCGCGTGGCTGGACGTCGTGACGCCTGCGTCAATCTGCGATTCATTGCCCTGGCAACGGCGACGCTCACTGACATGCCTTTTTCTCTCTCTCTCTCGCTCTCCCTCTACCTCTGTCTCTCTATCCCTCTTTGTCTCGCTAAACTCGATCGCCGTTTCACTTATCTCTTTCGACATACGGATATTTCCATTTTCCTCTCCTCGTGACTTTTACCCCCTTCTCCCAGCTGATCTCTCGCTGTTTTCTCCCGCTTCTCTTTCTCGGGGTCTCTCCTTCTTATCTCCGCGTCGCGCTAACAAACCATTCAGGATTCCACGACGTAACAAGTGCATATTATCATTTTCTATACGATCATTTCCTTCGCCTAAATTTTCGTTGATGCGTCACCGAACTGTATTGCTTTCGTTTCAGCAGTACGGGATGAACTTCATAGAAGTTGATGACTCCGGGTGAACGCGAGAAAAAAGGAGAGTGTGAGACAATTGTTTAAACAGTGCCTGTAATATTTAAGGCGTATCAAAGTGTAGTTTAATTCCGACGCAGTTAAAGGGCGCGCGCACACGGCGTCGTACCTCTATTCCCCGGGGAACATAAAGTAAGAATCTATTTTCCCTCTTCCGACTCCGTTGCAAAAAAGGAAAGACAGGACGGAGATAGATAAAGAATCCGAAGCACTCATTTTTCATGCTCTCCAAAGAATATACATATTTTCTCCTTTTGATAAGTTCGCAGACAATGTCGTGAGTTATTTCTGAAGAAACATCATTCGGATACGGTGTCTTTGTGCTCTCCTCGACCAGGCATTACCTGTGCACGAATGCCGCGACACTGGCGATACAGTTAAATCCCGGTGAATTATATAATAATCTGATGCCGTCTCTGAAAATTCATCTCCGCCGTCGTCCGCAAGATAAAGCGAAAATCATTCCGCCATTAAACGACGCGGATAAAATCTAATAAACCGGGAGTCGCGAAGAGCCTACATATTTCATGAAGCGACCCTAACGCCGGCTGGTAAGTGACGCGTGACCGAATGGAGGAGCAGAGCAGTTCTCCAAATCTGCCGACCCGGGAGCTGGAGCCACGCTTACGTTTTTATCGACTAACGGACGAGGCTTGCTCGCAAAAACACGCGACTCCCGCTTCAGTCTACACACGCCGGGCTGCATTCTTCTATCCGGAGAAAAATCCTCATATGTTTCCGAGAATACACGTGCACCCGGCTTGAAAAGATTACTTAACACTTTTTCGGCTGAGGACGTGAACATTCGTCGTTCTGTTTGTCAAACATTAACTTGGACAGAACACCACGGAAATCGTGACTATACGTATGCGGAAATTTGCGGCCCGCGACGTGTTAACAGTGGTCATCGATAGCCGGCGTGAGATGTAACCATAACTTCACAGACCGGAGAGACTACGCCAATGCTGTGAAATTATATTATTTCACTCGGTCTCGGTATGATCCGCTGACGTCATCGTCTTTGGCCAATAGCGACAATCAGATTTGGGCAAAAAATTAATCAACGATTGACGACTAAATTTTATACTTCAATCGTTAATCGCCATTAACAATTAATCTCCTAGGTTAGTCGTTAATTGCGATTAACGATTAAATACTTATTAATCGTTAATTGCGATAATACAAACTCTGTTTACGTGCTTTTATGTTTGAAGTTATTATTCCTGGAATGCTACGACGATTGACGATTAAATCAATCGATTGAATCAATCGCCGATTTTTCGACGATTTCTTCATTTAATCAACGATTGACGACTGACTTCAACAATCGATTGAATCAATCGCCGATTTTTCGACGATTTCTTCTTTTAATCGTACACATTCATGAATCAATCATGATTAAAATTTTAATCGATTAATGTCCAACTCTGGCGACAATGCGTGCGATAGTAGAGTAGCCTTCTATACCTATTCATCATCTGACGGACGAACAGTACGAGCGCTAAACGTATAAAAGAGTAGTCGCGTTGAGGAAGCTGTTCCTCGAAAGGCGCTCCCCCATTATAGCCGGTGCGGCTCTCTCATCGATTGAATAACGAAGTCTCCCGGTCCCTTTATCGCGTATAAACTTCTCTGTCATAATAACTTTGGCGTCTCTAAATGGTACGTATATCCGTAATAAATTGTTCTCGCAAAGTTTCTGGATGGCAAGCTATATAAATAGTCTCGCGGATTCCCCCACCGTGCCGCGTCGGCCGATCCATGTGTTCCCTACACAACCCACTTTCACCCCGAAACCAACTCCAACCCCGTTCGAAACGCCGCTGTACTACTCTTAAAGATGTTTTTCATTGCACTCCCGCACAGCGGAATCCGATCGATGCCCCTGTCCCGTTCTAGCAAGGTCTACTCGTTCCGTTCAATGTCCTCCTCCGGAAAACCGGACCTCGGATCCGATTGTACGCATTCCCCATTGTGTACGTCGTGCCGCGACCTTATCTCCTTTCCTGCCCACGATTCTCAAAAATCTCTTCCACTTTTCCATCGTTTCCTTTTTTCCTCCTCTTTTGCCTCGTTACTTTCGAGCGAACCCCTCGCTACCCGGCGTGTCATTGGATACGCGGGATTGGCTCCACAAATTCGAGCCTGATCTTCCGAAGAGTATCGCGTGTGGTTCGTTGATTTCATCGTTGAATCTCCAGGCGCGAACCCCGTTTATTCTCGGCCCCCGCATCATCGTTACTCGCAATTTTCCTTCCTCGGCCGTTCCAGTTGTTCTCCTCGTTCATCGGCCTCCACTCGTCAACGGTTTGCATCGTCGTCGACTTAATTGACCTTTGCTTTGCCGCGACGTCCAAGGGGGTCCCATTGAGATGGTGCCGGGACGGTGTGCGAACGTGTCCGCAAAGACCCGAGACGGAGTGTGCGAGTCCCTTGGCCGAATATCGACAGTCGGCGATTTGAATCGCTGTGGAACTTAATCGGCGCGTAGCGAATAGATTATTCAGAGAAATGTAAACGAGTCGTGGCTGGCGGTAAGAAAAAAATTTGAATAACCTCCATTAATAAAATATTATTGGCGATCCCGCGCGTTCGGCTCGAGTGCTCCTTTAACACCTTTGATCGCCACCTCTTTTCAAAAGGATTAAAAACGCCCCCGGCCGCCTAAAGACTTTCACACCTTTGATCGAATCCGAAGTGCCTGGCAGCGTCGAAAGTGGATGGGTCATCGTCGTTCGTTACGTTAACTCTATTCTGATCCGGCGCACCGTTTCCAGAGAGACCTCCACCTTCCACCCACCCCCCCTCCCCACCCTACCGACCACGGTAATAATAAATCCGCGAAGAAACGTGCAACTCGCGAAGAACCCAGGGTATAATTTTCGCGAGGTAAATTCATGGAAACTGCCTATTCATTTCCGGCTCGGGAGACTTTGTACCTCTTTCGGTTTACCGAGGAAAGTTCTGCATGCGCGGCCAAAGTTTTCACTCGTAATTACTTGGGCATCTAAACTTGCCGAGCGGTAAGAAGACTCCCCTCTTATACGTACCACCTGCTTGCTTGATTTAATGAGATGAAGTTTCCTCAATTTACTGAATAGAACTTCGAACAATCGCATTACTAATGTAACGACAACAACGGTGATACTGATATTGTTAAAAACAAGTGGCTACAAACTCGTTCGCTGAGATCAAACCTCAATTACAACGTCGCATTCGCTGCATGAAACTATATCCTGTCTGACACGTTTTACAACAAATTAGTTTATCTGACTGAAATAAATTGTACGGTTATAAGTTTGTATTATCGAAGAATGAACATGAAATAAATAGTTATTTTATCAAGCAAAAACAAGTAGAGCAACTGTACGATTTTGATACAGACTAAAACACGGTGTAATAGCAACCTGAAACAAACGTTCGAATTCAACAAGAAAGCGACGGGCTTTTGGATATAACTGGTGCCGGCGGAAGGGGAGTAAGTTATTAAAACGAGTTTAAAAGAACATTCAATTGCTCGCGCTTGTGACCTGGAACTAGTCCAGCCATTACTCCCGTAATTTGTCAAGTCTCGAAACCCCGACCAATCATAAAATGGAGAATAGCAACTTTTAAATAATTGGTGCACGCTTTCGTTTCTATAAAGAAACTTGCTAAAATCGCATAAGGAACGACCAGAATCGAGGAGAAACGTAAATACTGGAAAGCAGAGCTATTAAACGACGGAAATATCAGCCGACAGTCAGGGTTGGGCAAAAATTTTATTCAAATAAAAATTTCGAATGAAGTAGGTTTTTTCCAAAAAAGTGGGTTTCAAATTTTTATTTAAATAAAATTTTGAGACCAACTCTGCCGAAATTAACCAGAAAGAAATTTACAAGAACAAAAGTAATCGACGCGTAACTTTTACTTCGCAACCTAATAATGTAATTAACAATCACAATAATTATTATTGTCTGTAGCTTGCAATTATTACTGCTTATAGAAAATGTACGAATTGAGAAATTAAAATGAATTTCAGGCGTAACTTTTGCATAACGCGTTTGGAGACTTTTATTTCTGATTATGTATTTTGCATATTCCACCAGCCTTACTTTATTGCAATGTAAGTACCGAAAAAGAAAATCACTATACATTATACTCAACAATGATTTCTATTACAAATATGATGAAAATTCGAAACAATTAAAAAGTTTATTGTTTTAATAACAGATTTGGAATCTTTTATTTCTAGTCATGGTTTCCAAATATTCCCGCCTTACTTCATTGTAATAGAAGTATTGGAAAATAAAATCGATATATAAAATATTCAATGATTTTTATAATAAATGTAATGAATTTGAAACATATATTTGTGGTTTACTTTGGTAATAATAATTTTGGAATTTTTCTTTCTGGTCACAAATTTTGAATTTTCCCGCTTTACTCTATCGCAATCCGAGTATCGAAGGATAATGGTACACAGATTACACAGCAATGGTTCTTATTACTCCAATTAATATATACCTATAGTATAAAATACTATGAAACACTTTTTCAAACAGAAAATACAAAGATCAAAAGGAACTTACCACTCTGAATCTTTGCATAATACATGAAGAAACAGTCATAACCTCCTCCTCAAGCATTAGTAATGAAATCACATTTCATACAGCAACTATAATCATAATGAAAAGGAACATGAACTTTTCGTATGTACATATATTGTCTGTGTACCACAAACTTCCAAAATTATATTACTTACAAAGTTATCCATTCCATTCTTCACACTCAATCCTAAATTCGAACGTGTAATGCTCACGTACTCATGCCATAGCGAATACAACGTTTCTAATAGTTTCGACTATTCTAAAAGATGATTCTTACTTAGTACAAATGTTTCACACATAAAACAGGTTAATTTCACACTGTTGTCTTGCCTTTCTGCATCACTTATTAGCGAGTTGTGCTAATTGACACGACAGCTAACTAACCATGTACGTTGCAACTTGAGTTTCACCGAAGTTTTGAAATTTCAATATGAATTTTGATTTGTTTGCGCAGAAAGTGGTGGGGGTGTTATGCACGCTCCACAGTGCTGCTGCACGTGTGCATTTGCGAAGTTCAGTTACATTACCAGTGCTGGTGTTACAGTTAGCTAGCGTATTGACCATCTGCAAATATTTATCAAACCTTCATAAGGTAAACGTGTTGCACATTATCACCGTCAGATAATATCTCTTCGGTGGCGGAATTGTTAGCGACGTTGGTATTTCAGATCACTGTTAGTTCCACCTTATCCCCGCGCTCACCTGTGCCCCCTTGCACCGACGACCAGCCTTACGGGAGTTGGTGTCACCCGAATATTTCTAATAAACCTAAAATAATAAGAAATTTTTTTTGAGTCGGCAAAAATCCCATTAGGAGACATGTTTTTAATACAAAATAAACCCGTCGATGATAAACCTATGTGCAAAATTTGAGCTCAATCCGATTTGACCGACATTCGGAGGTTTCTCATACGCCCTCTTGAATGTATTCAAGCTGGAGTAAGAAATAGAAGGCCATCGACGTAATCTCGTCGGTGCAGAAGGCCACTAAGGAGATTCTCGTGTGCGTCGGTGAGAAGGCAAATCGTCACGGAACCATATTGATGTGAATTGTTACATTCTGCACCGAACGTATTGCAGATATGGGCAAAAAATTCCTAGATATATTAAGAAAGTAATGAAGCATAATTTTAGGAAAATCAACAATTCCCACTTAAA